>CM060959.1:64064696-64514696 GCA_030765055.1 Mantis religiosa
TTCCGGTGAATTTAGTGGCGAGTCAAAAAGGCAGGTGTTGCGAAGTCAGGCTCGAAGGTATTATTTTTAAAGTGTACACGTTCTTCAAATTTTTTTTTCGGAAACAGAAACTAAAAATGAGTTATTGCAAAGAGTACTTCTGTTTAAAAACACAGAAAACGTGTATCAGCTGGATCAACTTGCAATTGAAAAGGGGCATGAGGTAATACGCCTCCCACCTTACCACTGCCAATATAATCCATTTGAGTTGGTGTGGCTCTTGGGGTTGCAAACAGAAATAATACGTTTAAACTGACGGGCGTTGAACGACTTGTTAACGAAGAAATTGACAATGTAACACAAAAGGACTGGGCAAATTGCGTAAGGCATACAGAAAACCATCAAGAAGACGATTTTAAGAAAGAAATAGCACGTGACTAGATTTTGGAACCTATAATCATAAATTTGCAAGACTCAGACCATGAAGACAGTGACAATGACGAATTGTCTCTTAACGGAAGTGACATTGACAACGATATGGATGAGCCACTGGTAGTTCCATTAGACTATAAAAAACAGTTAATTCATAAACTATAATTATAGTTATAGAATTTTAAAACATACATAATTTGCAAGAATGCTTTTTCCAATTTTGATTTTGGCAACTGCATCATTATTAAAGTATATAAAATATAATTTGTTTGCTCTTACGTCTGCACCAAGCAGACCTGCATGTTGTATGAGTGTGCGAGAAAGAGGAAAATATAAAAGGAGTGGGGTAACAAGCTGGCAACACTGAGTGTGATACCGCATATGATTAGCTGGTCTCCAGAACTCTTCCCATTTGAAACACACAATAGTTGTGGATTTGACCAGCATACTTCATTAATCTGAAGTGTATCTTTTGAGGTTTCTGGTGCACAACTGTGTGCATCTCATGTAAAAAGGATGGAAGCTATATATTTTGTACATGCATGCGGTAAATCAATACAGGAATTTGAAGGTAATAAGTATTTTTGCATAAACCTGAACCATGAGCGTTGGAGATCAGAGAATAACAATTGACTATCTGTGCTTCACCACAAATGCATGACACTCTGTGCACACTACCTGCACCACAAGGTTACAGAGTTAATTGTTGGGTTTTGAAATATCTACAGCCCTATATCCTGGATTGGAGAGCTTTCGTAAAACCTTGTTCATATTAAATATATTTTTTCTGCCCTGAGAGTGAATCACTTCACGCTTGATGATCGAAAAATCCCTTGTCCCAGTTTCGAGGGACATGTTCACGCGCTCGGATCACAAACACTGGAAAACAGATCTGTATAATAATAATTTAATGTAATATTAACAATATTTCAGCTTGAGTTCAACACAGGACATAACGATGCCATTCATTTTAACAAAACGACACCTCTACTCTGAAAACGAACTGAAAATTAACTCTGTTTTAAACTTCGTGACTTATGTTTTAATAGTAGGTGCATTATTGTTTTATGTGTTGAGTGGATGGATGTTGGGTATAACCATAACCATGTGAAGATAAAAAGTGTATCGCTCGCGTTGTAAGTATCGTAGAGACAGGGTTTTTTGTACGGTCATGATCAGGAAATAGCATTCTTTCTTATTATAAGATTGCCATCTGTAACATTCAAGTATTTATCAGTAACATTTAACCATAACAAGTTGAGGCGGTCCTAGACCATTAGGAACCTGGTTGAGTCCTCCCAGCACTCAACGCCTCATAACGTAGGGAAGGTGACATTTGAGGATTACGGATGTAGGAAGCTTACTGGACAGGGTTCGCTCTTCATGGACCCCCTTCTGTTCCAGGGTCTGGGATACGTTCTGACTGGGTGTGGTGTGATTAGCGAAGAAAACACCTCGACAGTTCCATGATGGATTTATTCACAATTGTAATCAGGTACCTCACTCGCCACCTGGAAAGTCGCTGTTTGCAGACTCATGTGATGTGTTTGGCGGTAACGATAGAGTTCTTTACACGTGTTCTGTATTCGGTGTATTCCTACCGCACTTGTATACATAGCGTGACTTCACTACCACCCGACCGAGAGAGAGTGAGTGCTTCTACGATCAAAATCACGGATCCGCCACGTTCTGGGTTTCCCACTCTAGTACTTTTGGAGTTTGAAAAAAATCCAGTGACCAAATATTAAATTTCCTTTCGCTGCCACCTATCTCCACTTACAATCAATGTTCTAATATTCCAGTTTTTAACCTAACCTAAAAAGTAGATTTCTCTTTTCTCAGGGTGAGATACATTATGCCAGCTCACGTTTGCAAATGCTCAGGCTAAATCCTGAAGCCTTTTGTGATTATCACGTTCGCGGATTCTAAGAAGGAACCCTGCACTCGAAGGGACAGGTGCCTCTCACTGACATGGGCTTAGTCAGACAATAAGTAACGTTTCCAATCAGGTTAAATGTAAATGAAATGTATAGTGTTTAACGCCCGCTTTTACTACATACGGCACCGCAGGCGGTGACACTGATGATACATTTGATGAAGATGGAGTACCGGTGGAATGAGATGGCGGGGAAAACCGGAGGTCCCGGAGAAAACCCGCCCCAGCGCCGTGTTGTCCACCACAAATCTCACTTCGCGGTCGCCTGGGATCGAATCCGGGCCGCCTTGGTGAGAGCCAAGCGGTCTAACCACTGAGCCACGGCGTGGCCGGTCAGGTTAGGGTGTGTGAACCAGAGTGTCCAAGAATGTTCAGAAACTTCACATATTCTTGCTTACAGCCTGAATGTTCTGTGGGTTATTAGGTTTATTAGTATTATTATTAATTCTTTATTGTTATTATTAATTATTCTTATTATTGGTCCTGCCCTACGCGGACCGCGTCAATGTGAAAGATAAAGCGTGCATCGCTCGTGTTCTATTATTTCTTATAAGATCGGCAACTGTCATTTTTCAAACATTTATCCGAGCGTAATTAATATAATGTTCTCAGTTCAGGTGCGCGTGGTGCGTGTACCACATTTGGCAGCGCTGCTAGGCGGCGCAAGTTGCAGTCTGCAGTACGGCCAGCCTCCATATGCCTTTAACATCACTAAGATTATAGTGATCAGTTTTCAGAATTGTAGATAATCTTTGTAGGATGCATTTTAATGTGGGTGGGGATATACTCAACTGAGTGCTTCTTATTGTAAATAGGATATCTATTCTGTAGTTAATATTTTTGTTGTATTATAATATTTGTTGTGTATATTTTAGAATTTTAAATTTATTAATATCTGTGATTGTAAGTTATTTAAAATCTTAATATCTTGCAGCTATGTGATCTACCTAGTGAAATTCTTTGGATGGGCACACCTGAATCGTAACTGGTCCTGGGGGAAATCTGCAACTCCTATAGGTAAGTCAATATAGTTCTAATTAGAGATGATGATAGCTTTAAAATATTCAGAATTTTACACAATTTATAGCAGGAGCTAGAATAGCTCACTGAAATATATAAAACAACGTGATTTCTTTAAGGTATTAAAGGTATTGTTGAAGGTGAAATATTCTGTTCAAATATTTTAACAGTATATTCTACATTAGAGGTTCAAAATAGGGGAAGGCAAAATTTATAATGCGTTAGGTAGCATGTAATCTTGCTGAATCTTACAGAAAAAGTTTATATGGCTCTATCCATAAAGAATTCATATGTAAAAGGATTTAAAACAAGATTAAGGAATTCTTTACAAATTAATGACTAGCCTATAGTTCTCGACTCTAAGGTGTTAAAGTGTACAATGATATATACAGGGTGTTCAAATAATAGATTTTTAAGCAAGAGGTTAAAAGAATGAGAAGGAAGTTTTTGAAGGTTGTGATGTCTATAATAACGCACACGTCTAAAGCATAAGTGCATACAGTTGTGGTCGGACTGGCCAAGAGTGTGCTCTTTAATACCTATAGGATGTTTAGAATAAGTAGAAGGCCAGTTTTTGACAAATTATTAAATAAAATACATTTTAATCTTATCAAATCTTGTACATGTTGTTTGGGGCTTAGCATTATTTCAAACTGTAAAACGATCTTCTAAATCGTCCTTAATATTGGTTTTGGCAACTTAATTACAAACTCTATAAACGTACAAACATAAAGGTTCTAGTTTTACTGGTATTGCATTTCATATATTCCGGTTTAGGTGCATGCCACCTCTTCTACCTAGTCTCGACAATCTAACAACCAGGGCTAGGAGGTTCGTACCGCTCGCCGTTCCCTATGCCGGTTGCGACCGACCTTCTCCCGGCATCCAAACAAGTCATGGATAAGAGCGCACGGCGGAGGAGCATCAAATTCATATGTAAAATAATATACAAATTATAAAATTAATTTCTTAAACATGTGAAGACTCTTACTAGACAAAATACCAAAGCAGGAATTTAACTACATTTTACATTTTTATTACATTTTTACTTAAGAACAATAATGTACCTCTGACGCCTTTCAAATGAAAAACTCATTCTACGCCCTGTCAAACAAAATTTATAATGCGAAAATGTTCCTTCGACATCACACTATGTGATCGGGACATATTTTAAATATTTTAAATATTTTATCAGTTCCGTATCAGTTCAGCTGCCAAAGTGCGGACGCTGCGGACCCTTAGCACTCGTGGTACCTCTGACGTTACTAGAGGAACCTCGGGCCGAACAGCCGAGCCCCTCCTTCGGGAGTTGTTCGGAATGGGTTGGTCTCGAGGTGGCAGTGGTTCCCGTTAGCCCACGGGAAAATGGGTACCTCCGGCCAGGTCGCCAGGGCCGCCCGGAGGGGGTTGCGGGAAGCCATTAAGTATCCCGGGTACTAGCCTGCATAGCTAGTAGAAGGTGTGCTAGATCACCAGGCGGCCCCACCGAGGTCATATCGGTAGTCTGCACATTGATGTAGACGCGCGTAAGTGGCGTATCCACTTCCATCCCGTCTTGAGTACAAGCGGGGGGGCTTTTTAGACTCAAGGTATTGCCCTATGGAAAGACCCCCGGAGTTCGCTCCCGGGTAGAAGGAGGCCCGGGTCTTGTTCCTACGGGATCAAGGCTAATGGGAGTAGAACCTCTGCATTTAAAGCATTTAAAGTTCCGTATCAGTATGATAGCTTTTGTTGGCATCAAAATGTGCATCTCGTATGCGGCAAATCGCACCGAACCCTGCATTCTTTTCAATTACACTGTTCATGTTCATCTTTATATCAGGTAGAATGCTCGAGGTTTGGTAAATCCCTTTTGACAATTCTACGTGTCACTCAGATTCAGTCAGCTCCATACCTCTGGGCTGTAACAGTGTCATAGTTGTGGGTAACTCTTTGAACAATAATATATTTATACGAAACTGTTCGTTGCTAGACGTTTGACAGTTTGTATGCTAGAACTGCCATCGGTTTCTAAATTGGCTAATACCGAAACAATTTTATCATAATGTTCGTCATAATAGTTACAGCTTCTAACGTAGTTCCCCATCCGGTGACAACTGGCCGTGGTGGTAGCGATATGTCTGATACTAACTCTCTGTAAGATGCCTTCAAAAATATCTTTCTCATGTGAGCTACAAAGCTGTCGACATCTGCATAACTACATTTTATTAATTCGACCACTCTCGGTGTAAAGCATGTGCTAAACATGTAATATGTATTAGTTTAGGATACAAGTTACAATAATGAGTTGCATTATGCGACGAACCTTGCCCTTGCAAGTAGCGCTGCATGCTTCAGCTATCCTGGCCGCTCTTACACTGCTCAAGGAAATCGGTACGAACTTCCTAGCGTTGCTAATAACTTCTCCTAGAACACTGTCATTAGCAATTAGATGTCAATCTTTTTCTGTTTAAGATTATCAAAGATTCTTCGATATGATGGCACCGTAAAAGTGCATGAGTTCTTCAGACCTGAATAGGCTTTAATTTGTTGTGACCTTTGAAGCCGGAGTTCAAAGTGATCCGGATATTCAAGCTAATATACAAAAATTGAGCATAATATTCCTAATATCCTAACCAAAATATCATAAACATTCCGTATGTTATAATCCTACGCGTGGCATCATATAGCTCAGTTGTAGTAATTTATAAAGTGAACTTTTAATATAGAATGTCGTTGCATATTATACCTAGGTAGCGTTATCAATTATTTAGAAAGTCTTATCTTAAACTGGAACTGTATTACTTACCCTTAAATTACAAATTTGCTTTGCGTAACCCTTAAACCTACATCTGTTAGCTTCTTCCAGTAATTGTTTCTGGGTATATTCTCCTTTTATGCTGTCTATTGCCCCCTACTCTCTTTATCTCTCATCTCCTTTCTCTCCCAATTTTACCGTTCCCATTTCTTTAACGCTCTGCTTTCTCATCAATATTTTATCACTACCACCTCTCCTGATATACTAGCCCATTTGTGTTCCGATATTCCCTAACCTTTTACATTCAATTAAACAGTGAGCAATACTAAACTACTACCTGCATTTAATACGTCGTTTTACTGCATTGCGTCTCATCGCTTTCAAAAGTCCTCATCCAAGCTAATCATTCTTCCTCGTTTGTTACATATAGCTGTGATTGCATACACCTCATCCTAGGTTTGCTGCACATCTTTTCTACCCAGTTTCTCACAGATTTCCAGAATCCTTTATTTTATTCTCAATTCATATCTCCCATATGTATTTGCATCAGCACCTTGCATAAATCAATCCACCACCACCACCCTTCTAGATCTTAATTTTCTTCAGAGTTATGGATTAAAATGAAATTGGTGTATGGTTATATAACATTAGGAATTAAAAACTGAATACAGATGAAAACATTTGAAGAAGGAAAGCGAAAAAGTAAGCCAGGCTTTAAAAAAAAATCAGATGTGATATGGGTATTAAAGACAAATGGAAGGAAATAAAGCATGACTTGAAACTTTCCTGGCGGCCATATGAAAATATCTTCTCTCCCAAGAAGGATGACAAGCCAATTACAGAATTGGTGTATATTTTTATATTTCTCTGAATATACATTTGTGTAATATTCTATGTGCACCATAAACATTTTTAGTGAAATGCTTCTTTAGCTTCAGCGAGCTTCCAAAGTTCTAATGAAATAGTTTATTGAATTCCTGCAGTACTTTCATTTAGGAAAAAGGAAAAAGAACTGATTGGGCAGTGTCGCTGAACTGAGAGAAGCTTCTTTCAGAGATAGTTCGGTCGACGCAAGAACCACTCTTATCACTTGTCGTTGCTCTTTTTTTTATTACAAGTGCAGCTGTTTGAGTAAATAAAGATAGGAGTTTAAAGGTTGGCGCTATCTTTTTGCGACCAACTCGACCATCTTTTATCAACCCTATCCGGTAGAGTTCTGCTACAAAACAAACGGCTGCCTAATGAATGAACATGTATCTCTCGACGACCTCACGTTGTGTGAGAGGCGAAATTGAACCTTGTTCAATCCGGATGCGAGAGAGGTAATTAAATAGCAATGTAAGACTCGTCTTCGAGAGATGCCCACGCACACATTCACTAAAAATCTGATGCAACTCAATTACCATGAATACATCCCTTGGTTGAGGGACCACTCTTATGGGCCTTAAGTAATATCCATCGAGTTGTGAAAGCAAGAGGCGGCGTAAACTAACAAACTGGGTTTCTTATCTTATTTGCTGCTGACTTAGGTAGTGGAGTTGTTGTATTCCTCCAAAGTATTTAAGGGACACTGGGAATGAAAA
This sequence comes from Mantis religiosa, assembly GCA_030765055.1. NCBI lineage: Eukaryota > Metazoa > Arthropoda > Insecta > Mantodea > Mantidae > Mantis > Mantis religiosa. The sequence goes on from CM060959.1 coordinate 64,072,384, forward strand.
ATAGCCCAAAAAGTATCAAAAATTGAAATTTTTAGATGTATACATACAAATGTTCCCTAAAAACTTTCCTTTATTGAATTATGGTAAGAGTTTTATATTTCCGCCATTTATAAAGATCTAGCACGGGGTTTAAATGTTCAGGGCGTGGCCATTTAAACGACTTCTTTCTTCCTTATCCAGCACGATGCCCTGTTTTTGCAAATTCTGGTCGTTTTTGGCAGCTTTATCTCTAAAACTGCGTTGAAATCTTGCGGCATAGCTTAGTGCTACTATTTAGAGACAGTTCAGTAAACTATTACTATGTATTCAATACAAAGTGTTTAATCAGAAACATTCAAACATAAATGCCGGCAAAATATAGAATGAAAATTATTGCAAATAATCTTAATTCTAGAAACAAACACAGAACACACAAACAAAACAACCCAGTTTTACTATTGAAAGCAAATGTTGGAACGCACATCCATTGGGATTAACACAAGGGGCAACGGAGTTCTACCGTACTGTAACAAAGACACCAGCCATTTCTCCGATTTTGCCAGCTGTGCAGGTTATTAGGGCTCAAGTTTCTCTACAGATTCTACCGGTTTCATATACTGGTCTTCATGAGCCACCACAAAAAGAAGTCAAGTGCAGTAAGGTCAGGAGAGCGTGCCAGCCAGGCAGTGGGTCCTCCTCTATCTATCCAATGATTGACGTATGTCAGTTCAATTTTTAAAAGATACGTGAAGGTCATCAAGCAAGGGACACGAAGGGTAAGAGGGGGAAGGTCGTTGCTATGGAAACTAAACAAATATTGCCAGATTTGTTACACCGGTGAACCATGTACTCCTCAGATCAGTTATCGCTAGTTGTGGGCGGGAAACAGTTTCCTTATGTTCAGTTGCGTTTTGTATTGTTAGCCTACTTTGTGAAAACACAATTTAAGTACGTTGTTATGGAAGCGAGACGTAGTGGCAGTAGGATTAGAGGTAGACGGAGTATTTATGGCCCGAGGCAAAGATCATCGTACGGTCGGGGTGTTACGTTGCATATTATCAAAGTAGAGAATTTGCCTTTTTTCTTAGGAAATTGTTTGAACAGGAAGACGAGAGTTCGCTCCTTATCAATGAACAGCTTACTCCTTTCAACCGAAAGCGACAGCTCCATGTCAGTAGATATGCTCGAATGTAAAAGAATTCCTGTGAACTTTGCAATTGACAAATTCGTTAATAATAGTACGTAAAATAAGGTCTCCAATTTTATTTAATATAGAAAACACGTTAATTGTCAAAGAATGTTACGTTGATGGAAAGGCGGAACTAACACCTATTTTTCAATGTAATCACCATTACGATCAATGCACTGTTGCAGGCGCTGTGGCAGTTTTTGTATACCCTTGTCATAGCACTCTCCCGCCAAGTTGCGCAGGTAGCACTCAACCTCGTCTTTCAAATCATCGTCGGTCTGGAATTGTGTTCCATCCAGGTGTGACTTCAACGCAGGAAACAGATGAAAATCACTAGGTGCTAAGTCTGGGCTGAAGGGGGGGGTGGGTGAGGATGTCCCATCTGAGCTGGGCCAGGGCATTTTGGAGATCCACCTCGCATACACCTTGCGATAATGCAAATGTTCGGTCAAGATCTTGTCAATCGTAGTCTTACTGACTTCAGGGATAACTTCGCACAGCTCACGAACTGTCACACCCCGATGTTCAAGCATTTATTGCTCCACTTTTGCAATTGTTTCGGCTGAAACCGAAGGCCGACCAGAACGCTGTTCGTCATGGATGTCTGTACGTCCGTCTTTGAACTCTCTGACTCACTATCGCACGTTTTTGACGTCCATACACTGTGACCCATAGACTTCTCATAACTGGCCATGAATTTCAGTGGGGGTAGTGCCCTTGGCACTCAAAAAATGGATCACTGCACGCAACTCGTACTTGGCGGCGGCAGTGATAGGAAGCTCCATCGCAAACGGCTGCCCAGCCATGACCGATGGTTGCAACAGGTGCTTAAGGTGGGGATTTGAAGGGGTGAAACCAACCTACACGCCAGTGTTGCCTGATCTGGCGTAATAGCGTTCCTCACGACTCCAGCGCTTTGGAAACCTTATTTTACGGACACGCCTCTTAAATTGTGCTACTAACGTGGTGAGCACTTAATACAGAACGAGGAAAGGTTTGAAGAAAAAAGAGGCGCTCACGTCGAGTATTTTTTTTTATTTTTTTTTATTTTTTTTTTATTTCTGAGATACCATTACGTCTTACCATATGTGCATTGCATACTAATTAGCCGAAATATTAATATAATCGAGGATGAATGATTTTTGGAACGTGCATCACCTATACGAGTTGCTATGGAGAAATACCACACTAGAGCGTGAATGTCAACTTACAATTCATAGCAACAATAACGGTAACTATGGTATATTAATTACATAGTGCAAAAATTATTTAAAAGAACGCACATGTGAAGACGCTACAACAAATTGAGTGTGTGAACAACTTATTTGTGTTCTTAAAGTAGGCTAATACAAATTAAATGTGCTTGTTTTTGTTGAAGTGATAACCTCGAACGCTTGTTTCTATTTCGTGTGTTGAGAGGGTAAAGAGGGGAGGGAGTATAACTTGGAGTGCTGCAATGTTGCCTAGAACCAAGTGGAGAAATAGATGACCTTCATGTGTCTTCTTTTAAAAATGAAGACTGTAGCCATGACGACGTACTTCAGCAGCAAAGTGAGCTAGTGCCCCATCATGTTGAAACCACATGTCCTGTCTGATATGAAGGGAAATTGTTTCCATTATTTCAAACAAAACCTGTTGCAGAAATAATAAGTAATTGAAAGCATTAATTGGGCCAACAGCATGTATGATTCTATTGAAGTTATTTGCAATACTGGTCCACACATTAACACCAAATCTCGATTGACGTGACCTCTAAAATGCAGCATGAGGCCTAAAAATGTGAATTCCGACAGTTGTATAGCTGCTCACATAATTTACGTATCTCAACCAATTGCAGCTTCCGAAGGTTATCGGCCTAAGGACGCATATATAATATATATTTAATTTACAGGGTGAAATATAAAATAACATTAACTACTCCGTAGTTTACATAATGGTTATTGACGAAAACATTTTGGTACAAATTGTGCTGAAGTCAAGGCAAACCACCTTTGTATGAAGAGTAATATCGAATTTATCGGAGTAGCGCACTACCGTATCAGTGAGTACGTTATTACAGCGCTGCTCATTGCACAAGCAATCGAGTTACACGGTGCTGTTTATGTTTGAATGCCTCTCGCTATTGTGGATATGATCCATTCACAGTACACCATTCAGTTTAGCGAATGGTGGGGAAAACTGGATGACGAGATAAGTTGTGATTCTAGCACACCGCTGCTTGTATTAGGGAGAGCTGTAGGTTGAAAATTAAATTTCACAATTTAATAAAAAGCTGGATGTGCTACATTCATGTAACTTTCTGTATCATTCATTCTTACACACCTTTTACGAATTGTCTTTCTATCTGCTTCACAGTGAAATTTATGTCTAGTAAGAGCCGTTACTTTTTAAAATCCGTTCTCTTACATGTTAAAATTAATAATGACTTGATTTAAGAAAATTACAATTATTTTAAAATTTAGTTGCTCACTTGTTTTAATGCATTGTCCATTTTTAGTTTCTCGTGATGACATGGATGCAATTTGAAGTCCAACATTGTTCTTAAACATTGAACGTATAATGAAATGTGACAATTTATGTAATATTTACCTCGAATAAATTGAGGTAAACATAACTGGCAGATTGGTAAATAATAATAGAGGTTAGAGAAATCCATGTGAATTTTTTTGTATGTATCTATTCACTCCTGGGTATCATGTGTTCAGAAGATATTTTAATTCGGTCAAAAGGCAAATTTAAAAACCCAAAATCAATAAACCAGTATGACAAACCATTCAGTGCTACAAACATATGAAATAACTGGTCGACTATGAAACAAAACTGGGTAAAATTACTTAAGGTAGCTACAAAATAGGAATGAACATAGGCGAGCTAGGCGTGGCTATTCTATCGCTACTAGCCAATGCAGTGCATGCAACGTTGTACAGTTAAAGCACGCATACTGGCTCGCTTTGCGAACCATACGGATAATTTCTGTGCGCGTTCTAAAGATACCAATTACAGAATTACTTTGTTTTTCCCATGTTACAGAGCTAATTTTTTCTGAGGATTACTTTCCAAACTCCATGCTTGTAGCACATCTGGTTTCGGAGATATGGAAAGATAAGGCACCTGACTAGAAAGAAAATAATTGACTGTCAGTGAAGAAAAGCACACACGTGCTATGCTGTAGTTGAATTTTGTACCTTGCATTTAGTAAAGTAGTCTTTTAAGAGTGCACACGTACCTTTCAAAGTTAGTAAATATACCACTAAGCAAACCTAAAACTGGTGCGCCTAGTAGTAATTGCGAAAGAACTCGTAAGAATTTTACATAAGCATGCTAGAAATACAATTGTTAATGTGTATTCCTTAATCAAGCAGTTGTCCATTAGACATTTTCCAAAGTACAAATTTGGCTCAGTCAAGAATTATTGTTACAAGATTGTCACGTGAGTGCTCATTCTGTGACGAACATTGTTAAAGAAGACAAATAGTACCAAATTAGAAGTTTCCATATTTAGATATCCAGGGAAACATTCAGCAGCTAAAAAACATGTTACCAACTTACACAATTTTCAAAAGTGTGTCTTACGTAGAAACATTTATGATTTATATGACAAGGTTGAATATCCAACAGCCGAAAGGATAACCAATAAAATAAACGGGAAATAGAATATACGGATTCCGTATCTTCAATGCATAATATTATGAAATTTCTTGGGTTAAAGTATAGGAGAACCAATGATGGTCGGACGCGCCGTGGCACAGTGGTTAGACTGCTTGGCTCTCACCAAGGTGGCCCGGGTTCGATCCCAGGCGACCACAAAGTGAGAAATGTGGTGGACAACACGGCGCTGGGGCGGTTTTTCTTCGGGATCTCCGGTTTCCCCCGCCATCTCATTCCATCGGTGCTCCATCTACATCTCGTATCATCAGTGTCATCGCCTGCGGTGCCGTATGTAGTAAAAGCGGGCGATAAACACTACACATTTCATTTCAATGATGGTCAGAAATTTCGGTTTGATAGAAGCGATATTGTTGCTGCAAGACTAAAATTTCTGCGCACAATACACATCAGAAGTGCAGGTGTAAAATAAATACACATTCATATTTTCCGTACGTATTAAGTATTGTAATAAAGCAAACATTGGTTTAAATCCATTACAGGCAATATACATATATGGCATCATTAAAATAGAAACTATATTCACAAATCGTTGAAATGTCACCATTTTGTTTCACTATAGCAAACACCTTTCGTAGAACGCATCTAATTTAAGTAATTTTGTTTTGTGTACATATGAACGATAGCTATGTAAGTGAACTGTTCTCCAGTTCAAGGTTTTAAGGTTCAGATTATGGGATAATCATTATGTATGTTCTCATACACATGCTGAAATATTAAGCGAACTTCTCTGTCAGCATCTGCATCACTGTACAACTCAGTATCTGTATGATACTTGATAGACAGATATATATATATACTCCATCTGTCGCCCGCTAGCCTTGGAACTGGCAACGCCAAGACAGTACGATAACCATATTGGCTCAACCCAAGTTCATTCTTATTTTGCAGCCACTCTAGGGCGTTATCTTCCTTTGTCATAGGGATGGCTTTATCTTTAAACTTAACGAAACTTACACTTGTTCATGACACTTACGTTAGGTCTTAAGTAAAAAATATCTACATAAACGTTTCATTTAACGTTGCTGCCAATTGGTAGTATCGTATCAAAGCCGCCGGTATACTGTGTCAGTTCCTTTACGTCAGTAAATATACTAGGACGGGTTTGAATCCCTGACATGGAATCAATGAACAAACCAGATCAATTAGGTTTTAAGAATTGAGTTTCTACTTTTAGTGAAACTACTTATAAATGCTCTTATTTAGTTTACATGGTCTAGAGAGTTAGAAAATAATCCTGCATGAGTTCTATCCTCCAACTAGGAAAAACATTTCAGATCCTTTCAGTTTAGCCCCGCGTATTAGACCATCTTAAATGCCCATCTTGCATCTCATCTTAAATTTGACCAACTTGATATTCAGAGGACAAAACTTGCTGAAACCAATGTGTGGTGTACCTCTGGAGCAAGATTTATTAAAATGGCACATTTGCAATATCGTTGACCTAGAATTGAAAGAATTTCTCCTGGCATTGTCTGCACTCAATGAAAACGATATGGAGATTGCTTAAGATTCTGAAAGCTTTGATTAAGAAACTGCTGCAATCGCGAAACATAACTGTGATTGCTCAGCTCTCAGACACGATTTCCCTTCGTGGATCTTGCTACTTACCCAGACTTCCTAATTAATCCACTACAGAACGACGCGTAGCCCTACTGCGGAGAATAGTTTGCTCAACACTGCACTGTTCATAAGCGGTTCTGTTTGTTTACCCTTGGTTTTCATTATCCTAATCCTTGTTTCACATAAGCTTGCCCCGTATCTCTAAACGGTCACGTGACCTTAACACCTCTCATTGGCTGCTATTGTAGTATAAAATGTTGTGCGGTGAAACTTATTTCGTTATTTAACATGGTGATATATCTTTATAAGTTCAAAAAGAATTGTCAAAGTTATATTTTCATAACTACTTTAATTAAATATATTACGCAACAGAGTTGATATATCTGAAATTAATGTTAATTCTGTAACGAAGTAAAGAGGAGGTTCCTTTGCTCTCAAGCACATGACACGATAGCACGTGATTTAGCGGTAGTGGTGACATATTTGTTTATATGACTTTTATCACTGACCTTGTTTAGAACTGGATTAGTCATATATCGCAATTCGGAAGGTGTGTTGTGCGAGAGCTAAATTATTTTACTGATCGCTTATTGCGCGTGTACTTATATGTGTAATGGCAGAGTCTACCGTCAGTTTTTTCGCTGAAGCATCGCAAGGGAATGCCTTTACAAAGTGGCGAAAAAAGAATTCTTGCATGTGTTTAATGCACTCACAGAGAATAATCCGTCTTTGTCAGTGAGAGAAGTCGAACAGCTGTGCTCTGAACTTACAGGTGTGAGTGTTAGATGCGTAGGAACATCGCAGTATCAAATTGAGACAACAGGAAAACTTACCACTCCAGGGGCGATATTGCTGTGTGGCGAAGACGTTATTTAAGGACAATCAGACTGTACCAGGATACAAATCACAAAATATACTACCTTGACGAGACTTGGGTGAATGAAGGACACACAAATATGGCGTGAAACGACTTTTAAGACTGAAAGACAAGCATTTTTGAAAGGTATGTGTGCTGGTTTAAAAAAATCCCAGTGGAAAAGTCCGAAGGCTTTTCATTATAAGTTTGTTTCAGTTTTATTGCTCATTCATGCAGTTTCAACTTGCTCAGTTTCATTACAAACTTCATTATTTTGCATGCCTTCATATTTCTTATTTGTATGATTTTATCTATCTTCATGGCAATTATGACGTTTACTGCAGGTTTAAATGTGACGGGAAGGCACCTCCTATGGCCTATGGCGCGAAAGCATCAGCCAGTTATGATGAAGGGGAGAGTAGTTGCACGCGGAGTGATACATGTCAGCGGGACAATGTTATATGAAACAAATTAGGCGAGACGATTAACTGTTTCCTGCTAACACCGAAAATTCAATGTACCTTACATACAGAATATTTATTAATCTTCCAATACACAACCTTTTGCACAGAACTGAGGCTCGATTTCGTGCTTTCGTCAACTTGTGGAAATGTTTAATGGAAACGGATTCATTCCTGATAAAAAACCGAAAGTAAGTCGCCACGTTCTTAAAAGGAATGAACTCCATGATTGAGAAAAATCGCTGGTAGTCTAAAGAATTATCAGAGAAACACTACTAAGGAATTTTACAAACGTCGGCTTGGAATGATAAAAGTTCCTTTGTGGAACTGTATTTAATTCTTCTTACTAATGATATATTGGGATTACCAATAGCATCACCTAATGGGGCAGCACAATTAGAACTAGGCAGGCATTCTACTAAAATTAAAATCTTGTCAAGGGCAATGAAATATTTATACAGAATCACTAACTTGGAAGATGGCAATATTATTAAAGAATGTTTTCATATTCAAAAGAGAAGTAACTGGGGTGGGTCTTGGGCACATAAAATGTATGACTTGTTGACGCAGATAGGTATGGGTCATTCTTGGATAAATGCAGAGATTGGGTATAGAGGCTTCTGGAAAGAAGTTAAGCTAAGATTAGAAGATATTGACAGACAAGACATTTTTGCCAATACAAGTGACAAAAGCTCACTGAGATTATATAGAGTAATAAAAACAACCTGGGGGAAGGAAGGATATATAGATATATGTAGTAAGTTAGGGCGAGAAGGTTTTGCGTGGGCGAGAACAAGAGTGAAAAACTTGAAAGGTATAGGTCAAGAGAGGGAGCTAGGTAAATGTCCATTGTGTGGAGAAGAGAATGCAGATTTCCATTGTGTATGAAATTGTAGCCAAACAAAGATATGGAGAGAGCAGGCTTGGTTACGTAAATGGAACAATTTGGGGGTGAAGAAGTAATTAGAAAAATTTTGTAAGTAAAAGGAGGAAAGAACAGGATAAATATAGGGAACTATTTAGGGAAAGTTAAAGAGAGATGGCTAAGAACAATTAAGAGAAAAATGTAGAGTGGGATACGTGAAATGGCAAAAAGTGTAAAAAGGAGCAGAGGGCCTCCAATACACAAAAACCTAGGGTTAGGTGTATGGGGACCGAATTATTAGTCAATGGTGGGCAACATGATAACATGATAGGATTTTCCGGATTTATGAATATATGAGATTTTTCAGAATGGATTTCATAATTGTAATCTTGATTTTGTATTTCCATTTGTTGATGTAAAAGGAAATAAATTACTACTAAATTACTACTACTACTACTACTACTGCTACTGCTACTGCTACTGCTACTGCTACTGCTACTGCTACTGCTACTGCTACTGCTGCTGCTGCTGCTGCTGCTACTGCTGCTGCTACTGCTGCTGCTGCTGCTGCTGCTGCTGCTGCTACTGCTGCAGCTACTGCTGCTGCTACTGCTGCTGCTACTGCTGCTGCTACTGCTGCTGCTACTGCTGCTACTACTACTGCTGCTACTACTGCTGCTACTACTGCTACTACTACTGCTACTACTGCTACTGCTACTACTGCTACTGCTACTACTGCTACTGCTACTACTGCTACTGCTACTACTGCTACTGCTACTACTGCTACTGCTACTACTGCTCCTACTGCTACTACTGCTCCTACTGCTACTACTGCTCCTACTGCTACTACTGCTCCTACTGCTACTACTGCTCCTACTGCTACTACTGCTCCTACTGCTACTACTGCTCCTACTGCTACTACTGCTACTACTGCTACTACTGCTACTACTGCTACTACTGCTACTACTGCTACTACTGCTACTGCTACTACTGCTACTACTGCTACTGCTACTGCTACTACTGCTACTGCTACTGCTACTACTGCTGCTACTGCTACTACTGCTACTACTGCTACTACTGCTACTACTGCTACTACTGCTACTACTGCTGCTACTACTGCTACTACTGCTGCTACTACTGCTACTGCTACTACTGCTACTACTGCTGCTACTACTGCTACTGCTACTACTACTACTGCTACTACTACTACTACTACTGCTACTACTACTACTACTGCTACTACTACTACTACTGCTACTACTACTACTACTGCTACTACTACTACTACTGCTACTACTACTACTACTACTGCTACTACTACTACTACTACTGCTACTACTACTACTACTACTGCTACTACTACTACTACTGCTACTACTACTACTACTGCTACTACTACTACTACTACTGCTACTACTACTACTACTGCTACTACTACTACTACTGCTACTACTACTACTACTGCTACTAATGATAACCATGGTATTATCTATATGACAGAAGAATTAATGAGGGTTAACCCAGAGTTTCGTTAAGTGCGCTACAGATACATTGCGGCACAAAATCATCATTCCAAAAACCTTTCCTGATGAACGTATGTGGATACAGTAGTTACAATTTCCTTGAGAAAGCTATTCGCTTCCATAAATAGTTACAATATTGGCCTCTGCTTCCAAAGGCCGTGCTTTCCGGTGACAAGATTCCTGCTAAGCAGGCTCCGAGTACCAACGAAGGCTGCATCTTGGAAATTAGTGGCAGTGTAGCTGGCAGAAAACTGACCGAAACCCACTCGAACTGTATTGAAAATAAGCCAAGCATTGCTGTTTATTATTTTTATTGTTATTTTGAGTAATGAATTAATGATCATACTGGTAACACCGGTGCTGAATACGTAAATTCAAAAGCGTGTTGGAAATCACTCGCCAGAACATGGTCACACTTGATGCCCGGACAATGCGGCTGTTTATCCCAGGACACGAGTTAATCAAACAGCTTACTGTCAACTCTGCTTAAACCAGTGAGGTTGTCACTTCAAAGTCAATTAGAGTTGACGACCTGGAGTAATAATCAAATCTTTGGACTATAGAATACTGCAAGAAGTGCAAATGTTTAAGGGTTTTTCACCAACTAGCATTTCTAAGTAACTTCAGGACTGAATTCGTTCCAAAGAAATTCGCTCTAATCATGCATAGCTATGGAGATTTTAGTTGAAATCATTTTCAGTTTTAATGTTTTCTGTCACGGTACTAATATGAATAAGCAATAGGTGACATTTTCCGATCCTGCAATAGAGCTTCAAGCTCCTGATAAAAACAAACTACAATGAAAAATAAAATATTATGGAAAATTAAAACACATTTGCATTGCATATGTAATTTAGAACAAAAACATAAGCGTACTTAAATTTTAATAGTGCTATTCGTAGATATGAATTAATTGAGAACGTTTACATTGCTATTATTTGCATGCAAGCATTCCGCAATGGAGCTTTAAATAATAAACAATCAATCCATATGTTTATATACTCGATCGTTGGTAATAATTTGTCACTTCTTTATATTTATCATCATAGACCACGCCATGGTATTGCTTAACAAAGGATTTTATTTTCTCAACTAGTAAGTAGAGAGTATTGCATTCCACCAAAAATATTCAATATCGCAATTTCACCTTAAATGTACGTTTTATAAACAGAACAAGTAAAATGTCAGTTATATATTCAGCTGAACATTTAAGCGTATTTTTTAATTTTTGTAAACATTTCATACTAAAATTTTCAAGAATGTCCCCCAGCACCTTATACGGAACATTTTTCAAAAATTTTTCATTTCGCGAAAATGGTTCAAATATTTTTAATCAATATTCGAACTATATTTTTAACATATTTTCATGATAAAATTTACATATTGGACCTTCTGGCAATAGTTCGATGTCCTGTTCATTCTGAATGATCTTTGTGTAATTGTAAAACATCAAGTTACACAGAATACCCTATCTGTGGATCTCGTTAAAGGAACCAATCCATTTCAAACATGTTTCTTTACTTCTTTTGTGAACTGAACCATTTCCCAATCATTTCTTGTTATTGATTTAATTTTTTCGTTCTAGTATATTTCCAAATGGGTAGTCGCTATTTGCTGCATTCTTTCTTTCTTTCTCCCTTTCTTTCTCCCTTTCTTTCTCTCTTTCTCTCTCTCTCTTTCTCTTTCTTTCTCTTTCTTTCTCTCTTTCTTTCTCTCTTTCTTTCTCTCTTTCTTTCTCTCTTTCTTTCTCTCTTTCTTTCTCTCTTTCTTTCTCTTTCTCTCTCTCTTTCTTTCTCTCTCTTTCTTTCTCTCTCTCTCTTTCTTTCTCTCTCTCTCTCTCTTTCTTTCTCTCTCTTTCTTTCTCTCTCTTTCTTTCTCTCTCTCTTTCTTTCTCTCTCTCTTTCTTTCTCTCTCTCTTTCTTTCTCTCTCTCTTTCTTTCTCTCTCTCTCTTTCTTTCTTTCTCTCTCTCTTTCTTTCTCTCTCTCTTTCTTTCTTTCTTTCTGTCTTTCTTTGTTGCTTTCTTTACTGCTTTCTTTCAAACTTAAGTTTTGCTTCTTCCAAGAAAGTAGCACAAAAGATTTTCAGCAAAGATCTCTAAAATCAAAGTAACTTTACATGGCAGTATTGTTGATATATTTGCTTTGTTTCAAAAGATTAATTAATTTGATTTTACTGTAACGTTTTGGATGCCAGCAGAACATTGTTTTGCGAGTGTCAGTTTTCTAAATGACTCTGTGCATAGATTAGTAAACTCTAAATAAAAAATCTTAAAACACAAAAAATGTAGACATAGTTATACCATACAATTTCTACCTTATTGTAGTCATTGTGGCTTAAGCCACTTTTAGATATTTCTGTTTTTGGTTTGAATTTTAAAATATTCACTATTCTCAAGTGGTAAATACGATTTTATCTCGTGATTATACAAAGAACCTAAATTGAAACTCGTTGCATAGTGATCTACTTATGAAAAATCTTGCTATCACTTTTTCCCTATACCTACAAAGTATACTGGACGTTTATCTCGATTAATAAGAAAGAAATGAAATGTTATATAGTGCGGTCCATATAAACTTGAACCAATAATAGGACACGTGCAACTTTGGGAGAATGTAATGCATAATTGGGAGATTACATTACACTATTTACATCTCGGAGAAAATGTTGGAAGTGTCCTCCGCCAACATCTATACATGTTTGCACTTGTCTCACCATATTCTCTGAAGTTTTACGGAGAGTATCCTCGCCAATGTTACTTATTTCGGCTCAAATAGATTCCTCAAGAGCATCAATTGTCCGTGACCTATTCTTGTAAAATTCTATTTTTACAAGATATAATCCGGTGAGGTTAGGTAAGGGGATCTGGGAGGCCAGACCTTTTGAGATTATTCGATTATCAAAGAAAGTGTTTACAAGTTCCAAGGTGTCATTAGATGTATGGCACATTGCTCCAACTTGCTGGAAATAACCTTCTCTCGATTCGATATCATATCACACTTAATCTTTAATAAAGGCTCCAATGTTATAATGATAACCGTACTTATACCCTGGATCAAATATCGAAGGCCTGTGCTATAAGCACAACTCCCTAACCATAATGGTAAAGCCTAAAAACTTGAAGTCTGATGTGTCACGTGGCCTAACAGGATGAAGTTCCTGATGGCGAGGGTCAACAAAGCGTGACGTATTGTGGACCTCTTCTAACTCTCCCTCTCCCAGCATAGCTTTTAGTGGTCGGTGAGGCGGCAGTACATGCTCGTCCTGTATCTAACTTTCCGTTTTATGTATTAAATACATAATCTCATGTGACGGTCAACAAAATCTACTTATTTGAGTACTTTCCTCAATCTGTTTCTTTTGTGCATATATCTCGGCTGATTGTTCCCTTAGAAAATATGTAATGATAATTTTTTTCTTATATTATGCTTCAAGTGAACCTACTGAATATTAGTGCGTCAAGTAAGCAATTTAAATATGTCAATATCCAAAAAAATTGTATGATAAATATCGTTATTCATTTGGATTCCCAAAGAAGTACTTTTCAGACTCTTTAAGTTCACCATCACGGCACACTAGAGTTGCCAGATGCTCCGCTTTTCCCTGAATCTTCCGTTTTTTTCCCCAAATTTAGTTGCTCCGTTTATTATTTACCTGGAGTACGCAATTCTTCGTTTTTATTTGCCTACTGCGAAATATTGAATTATACATAATGTCTTAAATATTCTCATAAAGTTTATGTAATCTTTGGTAAATGGCACTTTGTTCTGTTTCATTTCGCGAATGCTGGCAACAGAAGTGCCTTCTAAATCAACGTAGGTACACGTGTGTGCCGTCAGGTAGCAGCAGAGCAGCACCTTTCTGACAGCGATAATAAGCGAATTTAATGTCTCTCTGATTTTGTCTTTCAGTTGTTTTTAGTTCCTTTTAATTCCTTACCGTGCTACTCTATGTTGTAAATCTATTTTAAGCGTAGCTGTCGGAGGCTAAGTCTAAATTATTGGTGATCGTGTACAACGATAGTTGCGAAATGTTTCAGGGTGAAGACGATCCCTCAAAGACTCCTCCACGGAAGAAATGGAAGGCAAAACATCATCAAACATATCTCAAGAAATGGGAACATATATTTCCGTGGATAAAGCCGGCATCGGACGAGAATCAGGCATTTTCTACCACATGCAGGAAAGATTTCAACATTTCAGATGGTGGACAAAGTGATTTGAGGCAACATGAAGGTTATAAGGGGCATCTAAACAAGGAAAAATGTAATGCTGGAGTTGGAAATAAACTTTCGAATTATTTTGTTAATTTGAACAATAAACAAGAATGACAATATCACAGTGTGTGAACTTGGTTTAGAGTATCATGCAGTGAACCACAATAAGGCATAGCTCCAGGTGACAGTGAACTATGAGAATAAATCCTATTCAGAATTTTATAATTCTGCAAAATGTGATGTAGAGTTATTAAAGAAATGCCAAGAATTCAGTGAAGTACAATTAAATGTAGAATGCCAGATTGAAGAGCACTTGGACGTTTATAATGTGCATAATTTAATGTTTATGTATTTATCATTATATGTATTTGCCAATTTATCTTTTTAGCTTAAAAAATTAAAAATGAACTGCTCATTTTTCCTTGGAAATTTGGCAACCCTAGGTCACACATTAGTAAAGCTTTGATTACTGTATATCGAGGCTGTCCATAGTTTATATATGGCGATGTAAACAAAACGGGAAGATAGATTACTCCGCCTGTGATTGGAGAGAACTTTTGGAGACTGTCATTGGAGAGAATATTCGCGATATTTTATTCCCACGTGTCAAACTCGTGCGCTATCACACGAAATTCTAATCAAACTTCTGCTTTGCGTTTTCGGTGTCCCAGTAACTTATGCAGTAGCAGTTTTACGTTAAGATTAAATGCAAAGGTGCGTGTACTGCGTGATACTTTTTCCTTTTGTACGTCAAAAGGTGACTGAACCCTTACAACAATTACTTTAATACTTTATTTCTTCATGTAACCTCACCTCATTTATAAAAGTTAAGGTACGGCTCTTTCTGTGGATCAGCAACGCTAAATAACTGCGTCTAGCTACTTTGGCAATGATTTGAAAGTTCTACTGGCATCTGGAAAAGGCACACCAGTTGTAATTTGACGTCAGTTCCTTAAACGACTTCTGCTTCCGAATTTTCCTTTTATAATTCTTTCCGCACAATATATATCTTCACGCTCAAGAACTGTGTGCCTGCCTCAGTAGTGTAGATGGTAGTGTGACTGCCTCACGTTCAAGAGGTCCCGAGTTGGAATCTCGGTCAGGGTGTTACCTGGATAAGTTTTTTCCGGGGTTTTCCCTTATCCTGAAGGACTAATGTCGGGTAACTCTAAGTTCTATAGACTTCGAACTCATTTGAGCATGATTTCATCCATTTCATTTATCGTCCGATATGACTTAACGTTGGAGGACCTAAATTGGAAAAAATAAGGTAAATTTATTACAGTACCTCACGCTCAAGAGGTCCCGAGTTCCAATCTCGGTCAGGGTGAAGTTTTCTCCGGGTTTTTCCCTTATCCTTCAAGATGAATGTTAGGTAACTGTAAGCTTCCTGGACCCTGGACTCATTTGAGTATCATATCACCCAATTCATTCACGTCCGACATGACTTAACGTTGGAAGACGTAAATTACATACAAAAAAAATAACAGATGGAAGATGTATTCCAGCTTGGAACAGATCATAATTTATATTGCAATGCACATATGTTACACCAACCTAATTTTTCCTTGCTTTAAAAACTCTTGTTTAACTTAAGACACTGATGCGCTACGTTTTTTCTCCGCATAGTGTTTGATTGCGGATATGAATGCTGTTCGATTAACTTTGCCTCGCCATCCGAAGAATCACATTGTTCAAATGAGTTTATTACTTCATTAACATTTAGAATGTTTTCTTCCACCTCCACGTCATTTTGACCACGATCATCTTTACCGCTAATTTGTTCTTCAGTAATTTTTGTAGTGGACAGCATTAAGCGAATTGTTGCGTCAGCTTCATATGCTACTCCGGTAACGTACCTTCCCCATTCCCTTCCTATCTGCAGGACGTGACTTCATTCAGCAGTATTATACAATATCGTTACTTTTCCTGGAATGCATCGGTCAATGTCAATGAACACGGGTGCTGGTGAAAATTATTATGCAGAACCTGTGTTTGTGGGATATTTTTATCGCAACTATCGAAATAAAGACAATACCTTTTTAACAGGGACATACTTTTACCCGCGTTAAGTCCGAATCTGCAGTATTTCGGACCGCGCTATTTCGGGCTTCTACTGTACTTATTTTAAATGTTTGTACTTGAGCTGTGCAGGACGCTGTTACAAAGTTAACAAAATGCACCATAATTATTCTCACTTAATAATGAACTGAAATGAAATTAAGCCACGTCTAAGTGCCCATGAAGTTTCCAACTCCAATCAGGAGCTTGACAGCGTCCTTTCGCGACTCCCATAGGTTTACAATACGATCATTGTAGTTCGAGACAACCACATTTTAGAACCACCCAGCGGCAGGATCGAAGGAAAACAAAAGCGGAAACTCCATCTTCATAACATCAGTGCTCGCCTTCGATATCCCATAAAAAGAGGAGCGAGCTACAGCTGCCATGTCGGTTTACCGGGAATCTGTAGCAAACACAACTCCAATGGGCAATACACTTGCCATGTCACACATCGGTGTTGTGGAGTGGTCATACAAAACCCAAAGTCACACATGCACGTTTTATCTCTGTAGGAATGATGGCATACACTGCTGCTTTCCAGTCAGCAGATACACAGTGCGTTCGGAAGATGATTACAAAAGCTTCCGTCTACATTCCGGGTACTTAAGAAGCACGGGTCGGTAGCATTGTGTTGGTTTAAAAAGACTGTATCCCATTCTCTTGACAGGAAGAATCTATGGTTTTAAAGATTGAATGTATCGACATTCAACCAAGGTTCATACCTCCTGCTGGCCTAGTTAGTGCGGATTCATTGAGCTTTCAGAAAACTCAGTTCTAATACCAACATTCGTTAACTGAAGGCCAGATCACTCTATGTTCCCGCTTACCGTGTAATAAGCTGTCTGTCACGCCTAGTTGTGGACTAACCAACTTAAGTACTCTTCTGTTAATATGTCAAATTATAAGTGCACAAAATAATGATGTAAGATATTAACTACAATATGCTCAATTACAATAGGGATATGAGCATTTACACCCCTAAAAGCCTATATCATAAACAGAACTAGGAAGTTCGTACCGATTTCCTTGAGCAGTGTAGGCGCGGCCAGATATGGCTATACAACCCAGTGCTACTAGCAAGTGCAAGGTTCATCGTAGAATGCAACTTATTACTGCAAACAGGTGTAACTGCATGACACAGAGCACGTTGGTAGGAAGGAAGACATTCGAATAATATCTTTGTTGTGCTTCAAAGATGAGCATCTAAATTTGCTGTACAACCATTGTATGTTTTCTAGAAGTGTACTTATTCATCTCCTTATTTACTTTATTATTCACATTTACATTTCAGTTGGATACTTCAGCAAACATGAAAAAAAAAAAAAAAAAAAACAAGAAGCCAGATCGAGAAACTAAATTCGCTGAAATCATTAACGAATTTGCAACAGATTATCAATCAACTAAATCTTGTTTTACGGGACATAGAATGAGTTTTTCATTTAAAAAGCTTCAGAGGTACATTATTTTTTTTAGTAATACGGCCGCAGATGAGTAAATATGTAGTAAAATTCCTGCTTTGCCATTTTGTCTAGTAATTCCTCAGATATTTAAGAAATTAGTGGTATTATTTAGATATTATTTTACGTTTGATCAGGAA
The DNA here is from genome assembly GCA_030765055.1 of Mantis religiosa. Lineage (NCBI taxonomy): Eukaryota > Metazoa > Arthropoda > Insecta > Mantodea > Mantidae > Mantis > Mantis religiosa. Next base: position 64,090,361 of record CM060959.1, read on the forward strand.
ATGCTACAAGCTACGCTATTATTGCTTGGGTGTTGCCACAATGTGCCTATTTAAATAATGAAGTCAGCCAGAGACAAACCCGTATGTACTATATATGCATTTGTATATTGTACACAATGATCTAAATATATACGCATTTACGAATGTCTCCTGTCATTTTTTGTCTTAGCACCCTGTTTCAATGCCTCTCCGCTGTCCGTTCTTTTCTATGACTTGTTTGGATGCCGGGAGAGAGACGGTCGTAACCTCCATAGGGAGTGGCGAGTGGTACGAACTTCCTAGCCCTGCAGATAAGCTATGAAGTTGATTTAATGAAATGAAATGTGTAGTGCTTAACGCCCGCTTTTACTACATACGGCACCGCAGGCGATGACACTGATGATACATAAGATAAAAATGGAGCACCGGTGGAATGAGATGATGGGGGAAACCGGAGATCCCGGAGAAAATCCGCCCCAGCGCCGTGTTGTCCAACACAAATCTCACTTTGCGGTCGCGTGGGATCGAACCCGGGCCGCCTTGGTGAGAGCCAAGCGGTCTAACCACCGAGCCACGGCATGGCCTGAAGTTGATTTATTTTGTTTAACAATCATATCTTACTAAACTCACTGCAGCAGAATTATTTCATGGTAAGAGGACTTATACTTTTAACCCTCTTTTAAATTAAAACTTTCAATGAAACAAAATTTAATTAACTAGTATTATACTTCTTGTACCACATCAAGAATGTTAGTTTGAGTAAGTGTTGAATGCTTCATTGCTCTAGTTTATTACCTTCTTGTATAATTGGTTTATTATATGGAAAAATTTGGTTCTGAGAAGATAATCGGTAAAGTTGTCTTAATTGTAGGAAATTTTTGGTAGTAGTCAATTTACTCATTATTAACAGGTCTAAAAGATAACTAATTTTAATAATTCACTCTTCAAAGTGCACAGAAACGTTGACTGAATTATTTGCGACACACAAAATTGTTTCAAAATTGGATCCCGCTTTAATAGCGCGTTAGCAACGTCGACAATAGGAGAATCTCGCGACCATTAAAGATGTAGGAATTAATATAAGTCCAATAAAAGTTCTTAATCAGTTAATTGAAAGATTTATAATTGCGTTTTTTTTAATGTACGTCCTCCAACATTTAGTCATATCGGACGATGAATGAAATGGGTGAAATAATGCTCAATGCGTCCGGGGTCCATGGAGCTTTAGTTACCCGACATTCGTCTTTCAGGATTAGGGAAAACCCCGGAAAAAACCTTATCCAGGCAACTCATCCTGACCGGGATTCGAACTCGGGACCTCTTGATCGTGAGGCAAACATGGTACCATGTACGCTACCTAGGCGGGCACATTGTTGCGGTCGGCGTGCACAAAGAGACAGATAGTGCAGCGCAGAGATAAAAGCTTGCCGAAACGGAGAAAGAAAGAGATAGATAGTGCAACGCGGAGATAAAAGATTGCCGTAACAGATAAAGATAGATGACTGGAATGTTCGCTTTCTTACTTGTTACAGAACATTCGATTAATTTCTCGAACAATGAGTAGAGGTATAAAAAGAAAGCCATGGTTAGTTGTTGGGCACAGTCGTAATTGGAACTGATGTGCGCGTGCAGCTGAGTTTTGAAACGGAACTCTTTTGTTTATTTACGTGTGCGGAAGTGACGAGAGATTGTGTTGGTTTGTTACGTCAGTTTGCTGCAAAGGGGTGTACAAAAGTCTTTCTACGGAAATAGAGCATTTTGAATTTCTGCAAACTTGACTTTTAGTTTTACGAACCCACACTTGCGATGAAATACCTGTTTCACTGAACTCTTAAATAAGTGTCTTGCCCACATAACGAGACAATCTACAAATAGCTAGTCTCAGCAAATGACTTCCTGTGTGTCGCAGTATGTCAGTACAAATGGAACCAGCGTTTTAAGATATATTACAGATAAATAAAAAACATACAGGGAGTAGTTATTCAAGAAGCAACACTTTATGAAAATGTGCCAAAACGACCTTGGCCCTGAACCAACAGCTTCTATACAAATATCGGTCTTGTGAAGAAGGTCGCTTTAAAGCATAGCATTAGGATAGTTGAAAATAAAAGCATCATGATCCAGCTCTTGGTGCCAGGGAGATCGTAAAAACCGCAGTCTTTTCTCCTTGCTCTAGACAATACCCTGCTGCTTTTAAGGGCTGCCAATGCCTCCTGCTCCCTTGACCTTATATCGAATTGGTTCCGGCTTTTGTCTCCGGATACTTACTTCCAAGAATTTATATGCAGCATCTACACCGACATGGCGCCAATACTGCGAAAATGCTTCATAAAGGATTATATAGAGCGTCTTTTGTTCCACATAATTTAGTCGTAAGGATGATGTATTCGTTATGTAACCCCGTTGTCCATTCATCATTAAAGATATTCGAATCATTTATGAAGAACTCGCATTATGAGCATGGACTTTAATTTATATAGGAATTTTCTTGAGATGTTCAATAGAAACTTCGGGTAAGAAAATAGTATGATCTGCCAAATGTTTATACCTACTAAATAGAATAGATCCTCAGAGTTGAGCCGCCCATTTAAGCCAAAAGAGTATTGTGGATCATTTTGCTCCTAATTTATTATCGTTCTAGTTAAAAGTTCATAAAATATCCGAAATTCTATATGAATTGCAATATAAATAAACTGTCTCGTTTAAAGGTCATTTTATACAGACGTAGCTCTCTTTAATTTTGTCTTCTTGTGAACTGGCCGAAACTCAAACCATCGGCACCCCATCTTTACTTTCATTCAGTCACTAGAGGGATATCGAGCGTGATCACTAAGGTGGTTTCGTCTAAGGCCTGCAAAGTAACTGCTTAGAATCGCCTGAACATCTTATTTTTGAGTGCACTAAATATACTGAACTAATAGAAGTCGGTCGAACGAAACTTCAAGGAAAATGTTTAGGGAGCATTTTAAGAGATGCAGAAGATTATGTACATTTAGAAAATACGTTTCAGATAATATCTGTTAAGGCGTTAGAGGAATATATGACCCGCGACAAAATACTTCAAGAAAGAAATGTAGAAACATTTCAATCTACGAGAAAAGAATATTACTTAAGAGATCGTCGGAGAGAAATAGGACTAAGAGAAACTGAAGATACAGATTACCAGACTTGAAGAGCTAATTTAAGATGTACAACCGATAAATAGAAGACGCCAGTTATGGATATCAGAAAGAAGAGCAAAAACCATAGACAAAAAGAGACATACCAGGAGAGAGAAGATATATATGGAGAGCATCAGAGCGGACAGACACAACTGATCATGCAGAAGCGGAGAGATGACTACCCGGATGTCTGGAACTGACGAACCAGCTCCATCTACTGATGTCAGTCCCTTTAGGAGATGGATACCAGTAGGAGGAAGCTTTGGATACCAGTTGTAGAAGAGGAAATTTTAAAATTGTAGGAAACAGGTTTTCGTAGATTGTTACAACAATTAAAGGTGCAGTAGAAATGTAGATTTGATTTATATTGTTGGTGTAGAAGTAATGTATAAAAAAGATTGTTTTTGATAGATTAGATGAGATTTGTAAGGTTACTGTAATCCAGTAATCTGTAGGTTTAGTTAGTTAAAGTAGAAAGTAGATTATATCTGCAAAATTTGTAAATTGTTTTGTGTAATCTGATTTAGAAGTTAATAAAGTTAAAAATGAAATTTTGCGTAATAAAGTCTGGTATGCATTCCAAAAACCGGGCTATTAGATATGCAGATTTTATTTTATTTTATTATATTTTATTTTTTATTTGCGGCCTGCCTTCGGGAGATCCGGGTTCAATTCCCTTGCCTAGCCTAACTGGCCCATGGTTTTTTCGGGGTTTTCCCGGACCGCCAGGCGAATGCTGAGTAGGTTAAATACATCCCCCGAATTTCCCTTTCTCTTCATTTCATCTCCTTTGTCATTTCACATATTTCCTCAGGGATCTCTTTCAGGTTAGAAGTGTCGACATGACAGGGTGATATACTCCTGGTGAAGTGTTCCTCCTCCAATAGAACATTTTACGGTCTCAGAGCCACTTCCGGACCACGGCGGGTTGTGCTACCCTCCTGGGGAGTTTTCAAGTGGTACACAGTAGGGCCCTGCCCTCTGTACTGTAGTAACTATTTGGGTCGGCCACCCTGTCTTCTCTCATCTCATTCTTCCTTCCAGGGATGCCTCACTTGCGGCATAGGTACAATAGATCAAGACCGATCGTAGTGACGAATCCCCTCCATACCGCACCCCAAATCACTAGACGAATACAACGGGATATTTTACTGAAGCTGTTTTTATTTTTAGACGCTATATAACTCCTGTGATTTTCATCGTCTCGTATGTTGAGAAGGTCAAACCCACATTTCCCATTCATTTCAGTTCTCTGTAATTTGTCTAAATGTATAAACGTGTAGCAGTGGAGAAAGAGCAAGACATACTGCAGTGGAAAGCTCATAGACTGCTGATTGATGGAGGAGAATTCATAGATGCTGTTTCCGGCAGTGTACTTTAATTTATTTGCACAATTCTTGCATACACAATTTTACAAATTTACTGATGTACATGATTCTATACTTAAAACTTGTAACTGAACATATGGCTACTAGTTGCCATTGTGCGCGGGGGTTGGCGGTGTGCACTCCACTCGGTGGTATGTACTGGTCACCAACTTGAACAGGCGCCTCACTCTAGAGCAGCTCATTGTCGCATGTACTGTTGACCCAAGACAAGAAGGCAAGCTAGAGGAATGTGCAGCGTAATCACTTTTGCTGCTCCAAAAGTGTTATGCTCATCTTCCCATTATGACAAGGATGGAAGTTTTGTTTAAAATACACAAGTGTTGTCACATAATTCATCCATACATAATACCATTTGCTGCATTTACTGAAACAAACGTTAGGTCTGGCAACATGGGTGACTCACATGTACTCTCTTACACTCATGTCCTAGTAAACAGATAAACAGTTCAAGCTCCTCTGCCCTTCATGCCACTCCAGCCTTCTTGTCATGAGAATATAGTAAAAGTTATTATAAATGAGAATCACCAAGCTTTGTTCGCACAGAGCATATTCAAACGTTCCCTGGTGAAATGCCTCCTTCCAGATTAACAATTAACGAGATTATGATTTAGTTTTTCGTTTGCCACAGAACCAGTGGTTTCGAATTTCTTCACAGTGTTAACAGAAGAAAAGTTAGACGACATTGGCGCATGTTTAGGATATATATCAAACAAATCCATCCTCGAATTAGTATAACAATTTTAGACTCTCTGCCCATAGACTAACTAAATTATTAAAACTAAAACCATATTCGTGTACAACGGTCCTTGCAACAAGGAACCCAGTAACATGACTACACTGTGATGAGTGGTTTCTTTCATCAGCAAATGACTGTTCTTTTTTTTTTCACCACAGTAGTCCTGTCAACACTCATAACACTGAGCCTCCGAAAATCCACATCGCGTTCAAGAAATCCCTCATTATGATCGGAAATTTGGAGTTTGATGTTCCCTTAGCGTTAGACGCACAGTCGATCAAATATTCTACCATTTTATCATCAACTGACATAAAAGAAGTCATATGGATGGTTTCAACAAGATTTTTTTTTAAGTTCCATTTATACCCCACCTTTAACTACAATGGTCATATCGGCGGCCGTTCTCCTTTGGAACATATCGAAGATGTTAACTCGTATTCGTTAGGTTTTAATCATTAGATCTCGCTCACATTCACACTCTCATTCATGCTTCAAGACTCTGGGAAAGAAGGGAATTATGTTGGTCGGAGAAAAAAGACCCCCACCGCCGGGAATCGAACCCGGGACCCCCAGCACGGCAGGCAGGTGCTATATCGACTAATCTACGGGGCCAGCAAACAAGATTCTTATAACAGGATTTCATGAATAAAATTAGCTAAATCTTTTGTGTATTGCCCTCTCGCTCCCCGATCTAACAGTGTGTGCTTTTTTACTTGTGGTTTAACCTGAAAGACAAAGTTTACCAGAGAAATACTCATCCATTGGAAGAGCTAAAACCAAATATTATAAATGAAATAGGAAACATTACAGTGGCCTAACTTAAAGCGTGAATCAGAATATGTTCTTCCAATCGCGCAAAGGCAAAATGCCGTGTGTCCGTTAGGTTTTAAATGAAGAGCCGTGTATATGGAGCTCTCGCTTTTAAGCACACTTAAAAACCATCGGTTTGAATTCCGACCTGAATCAGTAGGCTGGCGCCTAACCAATGGAGTCCAAGGCCAATTTATTCCGATGTGTTCGTATTCATGAACAAGGCTTTTTAAATCCATTTTTAATCCTTTAGTACTTTATGAAATGGAATTAAGTGTCTTATATATCTATGTATTAAGATTTTTTAATGGTGAAGGAATTATGAAAATTTTCTTCATGTCTTTGGAATAGTCCTACAACACAAATATACTCTTTTTATTTCAGTAAATTTGAAGCAGGATTACTTGATCAAACTCCGAGCCCTGTTAATAATTCAACCCCAGGTGGTTCATTTGCTCTAAATCTGCAGTTCTGACTCCATCTGGTTTGACATGAGACAGCACGCCACTGAGGGATGTCACTTGAATAGCAGATTGTTGATCGCATGCTGGAACCAGCATCTCCCTCAAACAATGCTGTGCACGCCCACACACAAGAGATATCCTTCTGTGTGGAAACTAGTTCATAATCGCTGCGGAAGATAATAACACGTATCTGGGACATAATGTAGTAATATAAACCTTTTCACTGCACACAGTGTTATTGACAGAATATCTCATTTGGCATTCAAGGACGTGAAGAATGCATACATGTTAGATAGACAATGTCGTTTTGGTATCCAGTAACATACTAACCAATAGCAAAGCTTAACTTGGACATAATCTTATTGGAACTCTAGTCTTTTAGTATTTATACGTTGTTAAAAAATAATAACTAACTTTGCGGAATGTAAAAAGCAGTGCACTTCCTTTATTTTCCTACCGGTTAATCCAATATCATTTGAACAGTCTTTAACTTTTATGATATGTATCTAATTTAAAATATTTATTCTTCTGCTATTTCTTAGTATTAAATTTTTGTTACACTCTTAAACATATTACTGTATAGTCATCTTAATTCCTATACCTAGGGAATGTTAAATTTCTAAGAAGCAAATTACTGCACGATGGCCCTGAAATGCGATTCTTTTTCAATATCCGTAAGATGAAATGAATAGCGACTTGCCTCAGGAGCAAAGTATAAGAATTCAAAATTCAAAGCCGTAACAAACAATATAGATACTAAAAATGGTCAACGTCATATGAATGTTTGTAATAACTTGTACAGATATTATTCTTTCAGAGTAGTCGTATTCTATGTACTATAACTTACGTTCCACTGAGCTTAAGGTCCCTCTTGCGCAGCTTGATTTTTGTAATTTACGTTGTTCCTACTTCACCTTGAACTGCATTTCAACTTACCACTGTCACTAACACTAACACAGACATTTCTGTTGCAAACTAGGAGGTGGTATATCTATGGGTGGCTGCTCTTTCCAGTTTTCTCCACGTTTGTCTGGCCTTAGCTTGCCTCGTCCATAGTGTTCTGCTATCCTCCTAAAGTCGTCTGCCTACCGTGTCTTCGCTCTCCCTATCAATCTTAGTCACATTCTTGGATCCTATATTGTTTATTCTAAACATCACAAACTATTTAAAGTGAGAGATAGATTTGGTTTTATGAATAGGTGATATTGAAGAGTACTCACTTAAGTGCTGTTCTTGAACTCTTTCGACTAAATTTGTTGTTATTTTCAGCGACCATCGGCCGGGGTCCATTCTGCACGTGCCCTCATCTCAATTTCAGCTCTTCCGCCCGTGCATCTGCGTCAGTCATACCTGTCCTCTTTCTTATAGTCTCGTTTGCTCTCGATCTCGTATTATGTGCGTCATATTACTCCATCTTTCGCTGGAAAATTTGAAGCATTGCCTTTTTTCCGTTAGAGATGTCCCACATAGGCACTTATGTCGGATGTGACGATGCTACGTCATCCCTAATCGTGACCACCGCATTCCCTTTTCGGAGTGACGATCGGGATTGAATAATTTAGTAAAGAATGGCCTTTATAAATATGTTATACTGGTTCTGCAGGACTTTGTAATGCGTGTATATACTAGTCTAGGCTGTATACAGAGATATGCTCTAGGCAGCTTGGATGGTTACATGGAAAACGTCATACATTTGGCGTGCTATTCTCCGTTGTCCTGAAAATCGCAGCAAGAGAAGCATAGTCACAAAAATAAATTTGAAGAAACGACTGGAATTTTGAGAGATACGTAGGCAAGGGCAACTGGAGTTGCCAAAAATCATAACCTTGTTTCTGCTGACCACACGAAATCTTTAGCGCTTCATCAAAAACGTCAGCAGGAATTGCACAAATTCTGTACGTGTAAGACCATCCAATAACATTTTCCGCTAAAAATCGTACAGTTCTCCAGCTTACCTCATCTGGGAACTGATCTCCAATATGCATAATATCAAATTAATGGATTTTACTTAAATGTTGCCCGTAATATCCCGAACCAACAGAATTATAATTTCCCATTCTCACAGGAATAATATAACCGTCGTAATATTAAAAATAATCTAGGTTGACGCACCAGTTCAAAATAGTATCTAACATTTTATTAAAACAGCTTGCTGGTCACTGAACGGGGAAGTGATTGCGTATACGAAAAGTGTTCTAAGAATTTACAAGGCTTTAGTGACAGGTTGCATAATCGGAGTTCAAATTTATATTTAACAGCTTAAGGAAGTTATGCCGCATATTAACAATTAGGCTGAAGTTGGTATAAAATTAAAGAGCAGGCTGTAGAATGATAGATTTTTATAATTTTTTACGCAAAAGCTAGCTGTCTTTGTGATATTTTGTTAAGAGTTTTATTTAGTTATTTGGATTTTTCTGTTGACAAATTCCTAACATCTACACCAAGAATTTGTTTCTGCGCAATTAGTTTATTATTGTCAAAATGCTTGCCGTTTTTGTGACATTTCACATATATTTATTGAAGATAACTATAGTGTTTTAATTTCTAGATCGTTTTTATAGCCTGCACTTAGAGTAGAACTTTATGTTAAGCATAAAAGAGGGTTTTATTGAGAATTTCTGACGTATTATCTTAAAATGTTACTGCACGGGAAACAGCGGAACTGTAGTAAAACTGGTCAGCCATTTACTACATAGATAGCGTACTTATTTTATTACCTCACTCGTATAATTTTTATGGTTAGCTTAAAGAATTATACACTGTTGCTGTAATAGCTCTTATAACAATGATAGCCTAGTAAACCTGGTGACCGTTATATACTGAACGAATACTAACATTTTGTCTACTTTTTTCTTGACAATTGCGTAATAATAACTACGTTTATATCCCTGACAACCTTTCCCGAGTATTCTGCCCCCGAAGCTTACTAAATATTTCTTTCGTTTTGAGTGCTTTATCCCACCTCTGACACCAAATGTAAGAATTTCTCTTTTGTGCATATATCTCACATTTTCCGCTGCTCGTCTTTGATCTCTCTCTCTTAATATCCTTTAGAATCGACATTTTTTAATATTCTTGTAACGATCAGAAAATTCTAGGTGTTAGGATGCCAATCAATAGAGGCGTTATATGTTTCAAAAGAAAAGTTTTCCTGTTTTGTGTATCCAATAACACCTCTACCCTTGATGTATAAAGAAAATGAAATAAAGGTGGCGCAGGGATGTTTTTATTTCACGCTGTGTCGAAAGCTCTATTTACTAGTTCAAAGTGGTAATAAAAATGGTAATTTACACTTCAGAGGGCGCTGCCATTAAACGACATACAACAGGTGCATCTAATAATAGAAAATTTGGTTTACAGAGGTATACCCCAAAATAAGAAAGAACGCAGGTTGTAGACGAATGCTTTGTTTTATTTTATTGCCCTTGGACATTTTCTCCTTTTAAAAATTGTATTCTGAAACGAAACATAAAACTTAATAAGCATCGTTTTCTAAATATTAAGGGTACCAATTAACTTCTACTTCTTTTTGAAAATGATTTTAAAAAGAATTCCGCAGGTGTATATTGCACATTAATTTTTAAAACTTCTCTGCTACAAAATCCCTAGATGCAAGACTCTAGAAGGTCAGTGCCACTAATTGGAGACAAATGTGGAAAAGTAGGTGCCTTCAAGTGAACTGTCCGAAAAAGGAACTGGATCATATCTGATTCACTACGTGTTTCAGTGTGTAAGAAGAGAAGTGGCATGAAAACAAAATCAAACAAATGAAATTATAAACTACATGTGAGCAAAGTGATATGAAAACTGAGCACATTATGTTAGATCGGTTAACAGGCAAAATATTCGTTGCTGAAGTAAACTGATATCATTGAGCAACCATGAAAATGTGTCGGGCTTAAAAACAGTGAATTTACATGCATTTGCTTCTGCTGAATTCAAAAATCACCATAAAAATGATAGACTAGCTCTATTTTAAATACAAAGTAACATTTCATATTTTAGAGTGAAGATTTTAAATTTAGGGGATTTTTTTGGGAGTTGGCAAACCTGTCAAATAACAAAACGCATTGAGAGAGAAATTTTGGAAATTAAGTGATGCAAAAGTTAAGGAAGGCATTTTTGTCTGACCACAAATAAGAGAACTGCATTTGACCATATTTTGGAGGGGAAAGACAAGAAAGCTTGGGAAGCCTTTAAGGGTGTTGTTCATGGATTTTTAGGCAACAAGAGATGACAACTACAAGCATTTGGTGACAGTGCTCTTGCAAAAATACCGTAACCTTGGATGCAACATGTCCCTTTAAGATCCATTTTCTCCACTACCACCTAGACTTCTTCCCTCCTAGCTGTGGAGCTGTTAGTGATGAACATGGGGAGTGATTCCATCAGGACATTTCTGTTATGCAACAAAGATATCAGGGCCGTTGGAATGAAGTAATACTTGCGGATTACTGTTGGTCTTTGTATAGGGATTCTGCGGAACTCCATCACAAGAGGCAAGCTAAACGACGACGAAGTCAGTAGGCCACCGTACGATTCTCTTCAGACACGACTATCTGCGAAGTATTTTTCCAGCAATTTAGAACTCTTAGCATGTAATTACCAGTTTAAAAAGTCAAATACACTTTTATTTTTGTTAGAATGTATGTAATTAAAATGTATCCTTTTTTCTCAATCCGTCAATATGTAATATTTCCACCTTGTGTATATCATGGAAACTAGAGTTAATAAAGTTATTGTCATATTTGTTTTTCTCAACCCAAAATTGGTATGAATTGCCTCATGAAGTGCTTGAAACATTCAATTTTTTCCAGTATATTCTATTGATTCAGCAAAGAAGCCAATTGAAAAGTCGTCTCATTTAGAATGTCATGTGAAAGTAATTGCCAGCATGCTTCAAGTGATGAGGTATTATGACAATTTCGATATGTGGATTTTCTGTAATAGATTTTGTGAAATTAACTTCGTCTCTGGAGCCCCAGCATATGTTTCTATTTTCTGTGAAATTAAGGAAATCCTTGATCTGATAAAAGAACTACTGCATGTGCTTGGTGGAAAATTAAATATTTAGTAATTGTCAAACAGCTTGACAAATCAACTAGCTGTTTTATCCCACGTTATGTGGTTGAACTTAACACCAATTAAGAATTGTATTACTTGCATTAACTACTGTATGCAGGTTGCTTCAAAACGACACCGAACGATTATAGCCCCTGCGTAGTTTATAACTTAACTAGTCCGAATTTCGGTGTCGCAACATTAAATATTACATGATTTGGGAATAGGCAGTGCAGGAAACACTGGTGTGCAAACCTTAAAAGCCGTTATTGGGACCCACCGGCCACGAAAACAAAAACATTACTCCTTGCTCTTTATCAGTGACCCCAGCCTACCTTTCAGGTAATAGGGGAAAGGGCAGTTATTTGTGAAGTAGTCGACTAATAACTCGGACAGTTCCAAGGTTGCTCTTCAGTATAAAACTACATATTCCGTCCTAACAGGTGTTACAGGGTTTGTGTCGAATCGTATTGATGGATGACGAATTATGCCCCTCGTTGAGGTGACCATTTGGAACAGGGTTGAAGTGGTTTGGGTAGATTCCCAACGTCAATGGGTGATGGAGTAATTATATCCCTCGATGTGGCGACATTTTGGTGGATGGAATAGATGGTTCTTGAAGTCCCAGCTTACCTCGGCGTGACTTCAGTCGGTTGAGCAAGATATCTTCTTTTACAGGGGTGGTACGGCGGAAGGAAATTTTACGTAAAATGAGTAATCATTTTTCTCTGTATTAAATAATGTAGAAACTTTTATTTCCTTACTTCAATCAACACCAGTTCGAACAAAATGTATGATACAACATTTATAACACTATTCTTACACAAGATTCACTTGATGTGACGCGTTTATATCTGGATGCGTGCAAGAATCAAAAGTTTTATACGGTTGTTCACTACCGTGTATAATAATTAAATTGTGTGTCTTCTAGCGATGATATTTAATGTAAAGATTATCTAGTTATACTCGATGATTGTTATGAGAATAGACTTATATTCTTCCGCACACAACGGCGTTTAAGAAGAGAATTTTACATCCGTTCACGGTGACTGTGAAAGAGAGAAAGAAAACATTAGCAAGCTGAATCAAGTTGTGATTGCATTACAGGCAAGCAAAATTTCTGAGAATCAGAGGGTAATAAAATCTAAGAATATTACATGTATAGACTTACCTGGTAATTCAGGTAATATTGTACAAAACTTAGAGAATTATTTGGAGAGTGACGATACAGAATCTTTGTCACCTGATTGTGAAGTAAATGGTAATAGACAAATACAAAACATGCACACATACACAGTAACACAGTCAAGGTAACACAAATTGTACAAATTATTTGTTGCATGACATAAGTCCACCTACTTTCGAAGAAGAATCGGGAGACAATCCCAAAATATTTCTAAAGGAATTAGAAGAATATTTTAAAATTAAAAAGATTCTAAATGAATTTAGGATGATGATTGTTAAAAGGTGTTTGAAGAAAAATGCTTTAGAATGGCTGAGGTTAACATTAGCTTCACATGAAACGTATAGTATGTTTAGGAACGTGTTTATAAATAGGTTCTGGGGTCCAGAAAGACTGAAGAATTAAAGTCGAACTGGCCACTGGTAAATTCGAGTTCAGGAAGGGTGTGTCCATGACTGAATATTTCCTAAAACTTGCTAACAAAAGCAAACTTGTGAATCCAGATATGTCAGAGACCGAGATCGTGAATATGCTAATACGACATTATCCACCACACATTAGAAACCACCTAATTGTGGCTAAGCCCGTCGACTTTACTGATATGATTGAGTTATTATCAGAATTTGAGGCTCATAACCTTAATTCTGATTCTACTCATAGTCAAGTTGATCCTGACAAGACTCATATAGAAGAAAAGCAAGTAAATAGACAGGAAGTAAGACCAACATTCGGGGAAAATCACAACCATACTAACCAAAACCAAAATAGTTTTAACCAAAATTGGGGCGGGGCACGTTCAAGAGACAACTATGAACGAAGAGAGTACAACCCCAGAAAGACATATGAATCGGTAGTGCCAGGTATAGGAAGGAGAATTCCAAATACTCCTAGGAGGAATTATAATAATAACCAACCTGTGGGAAATGTGAGGAGTAATCAGGTGAATCAACTGAGGTTTTACAGGGGAAATAACCTAAGAACAGGTTATCAAAGTAGAGGAAGAGGAACTAGCATTGAAAACTCTTCATTAAGAGATTTTGGGGGTCCTAGGTTTGAAAGGGCAGACAATAACCTAGAAAGGACACAGACTCAGGGAATAGAAAGAGAAATAAATAACGATAGTACCAACCCAACTGCTAGTGTAACTACCGACCGCACTAATGCGGAAAATTGAGTACCAAATCATTTTGTGCCTTGGAAAGTGGTTCGGTAGAAATGACACAGGGCAAAATCAAAATTCAAAATTTACCAGAAGATAAGCTCACTCTCTCCAGAAGTAAAGATCGGGAATTAGTAAATCCACCTCAGATTAACCTTCGTATAGGCGATAGCGAATATAAAGTATTGATAGACACAGGAGCTAGTTCATCAGTAATAAGTGAGAACTTATTCAAGGAATTACTATCCAAGTTTAGGATTGAATATTTAAACGTGTGTAATGTATACTGTAGCACAGCTATTGGGAAAAAGAAAGATAAAGTTAAATATCAAGCGTTAATTCCTGCGCGAATAGATGATTGGAATTTCAATTTTATCGTATTGGTAATACCAAACTTAGCTCGTGATATTATTATTGGCAATGATGTATTGTATGGTTGGCAAAGTGTGATAGATTTCGAAAAACATGAAATGAAGGTCAAAGGAGATAATGAAGTAATAAGAATAAATTTGTTAGAAGAAATTATATTAAAAGAGGATGAGAAGGATAGTATAAATAATGATAGGTTTTTTATAGAAAATATAATATTATACGAAGAAGATATAATTAATAATGAAGAAGATGATAGTGGTAAAGAAAATTTACTTTTAAATAATAAAGAAAATGAGACGTTTGACCTTGGAGATCATTGTTGCCAAATAAACACTTTAAATACCGACACCGAGCGAAAACAAGAAGAGGAAGAAATGATATTCCAAAGAACTTTGAAAGAAAAGTTAGGGAAAACATACAATTTAAATCACGCGCAAAGAGAACAGTTGAGGTTATGTATACTAAAGAACAGGAACGTTTTTAGTACGAAACCTGGATTGTGTAATAAGTACATACATACATTTAAGGTGAACGACATTGCTCCTTATACTCATAAAAGTAGACCTGTGCCTATCACTATTAGACAACAAGCATCTGAAGTAATAAACGATATGCTAGAAAATGGAATTATAGAGATTTCTAATTCGCCTTACCTACATCCTTTGTGTTGGGTACATAAATCGAACGGAACACTGCGTATGACGATTCGACACAAACCCTGTAACACAGGGAGGATTTTGCGTGTACTTAGATAGCAAATCCAAGCAATCTGGAGCGCTATACGAACGCCGAAATGACGGATACGGCTTTGATGGATGGAAGAGCTGAAGGTATTTCAACAAACGCATGGTTAGTTTAGTTTCATTAAAAATATGAATTGTAAAAATAGTTACATCAATGATAATATTTATTTATTTCGTAGGTAAACTTTAGACCATTTTTATGATCTTAATTGTACAATACTTTACACTACTTACTGTAAATATCAACAGCTTCCTTTTCGTTTGCAAATGCTTTATTTAGTATTATCAAACACGTGAAATAAAATGCTTATCTCATTGTCTAGGTCATTTAGTTTTGGTTAATATATCTGCAGTTCTTTGATGTTTTCTGTTCTGTTTATCATTTAATGCTTCCATCCTCAACCTTACCAAGATTAACTTCCCTCTAAAAGGCATCACTAGCATATGTTCACCAGCTTATTTGCCATAATGGACTGCTATAACGAATTTTGGAAAACGTTACTCATAAACAATATTTAAGCAATAGATTATTTATTGCTGTTTCATAAGCCAAAGAAATTTTTAATAGAATTAAGCTACCGTGGACAGCCAGCCAGGTGAAAACATGATCAGATATCAACGTTTCGGGAGCGTGCATCTCTCCCATCATCAGGATATTTAGAAAATGTTATAACTGCAGAAGAAACACTGGATATAACAAAACTATAAATAAAGACAAAACACTATCAAAATTCGCATTACTGAACAAAAGACTGTTTTCAGTAAATTAAATGCCAGAGCAGGAGATGGCGTGAGTATAGAAAATTGTGTGAAGAAACCGCAACTAATTAACTTGATTACCAATCGCTATTGATCTTTGCTTCTTAAATCAACGGATTTCCATTTTAAGGCCAGTTTCCAAGAGGAGCTGAACTGAAATCCAGCATCACGATTAACCATGCTCCTTTCAGAGGAAATCGCCAAAGCCTCCTTAATTCTCCGCTCCCAGTAACTGTTGCATTTTGCCAAGATGTTCGTCTCCCGAAAATTGACTCTATGGTCGTTATCAAAAGAATGCTCTATGATAACGACCATAGAGTCAATTTTCGGGAGACGACCATCTTGGCAAAATGCAACAGTTACTGGGAGCGGAGAATTAAGGAAGCTTTGGCGATTTCCTCTGAAATGAACACGCTTCATCGTGATGCTGGATTTCAGTTCAACTCCTCTTGGAAACCGGCCTTAAAATGGAAATCCGTCGACTTAAGAAGCAAAGATCAATAGCGATTGGTAATCAAGTTAAGTAGTTACGTTTCTTTGACACAATTTTCTATACTCACGCCATCTCCTGAACTGGCATTTAATTTATTGAAAAAGTATTTTGTTCAGTAATGCGAATTTTGATAGTGTTTTGTCTTTGTTTATAGTTGTGTTATATCCACTATTTTATTTGTGGTTATAACATTTTATAAATATCCTAATGATGGGAGAGATGCACACTCCCGAAACGTCTATATCTAATCATGTTTTCACCTGGCTGGCTGCCCGAGAAGAAAGTGAGCGTATTCGTTGCCAGGAAAGCTTCAGGTCTTAAGCTACCGTGGAGTATGCCGGTATGTTTACGAACAGTTACAGCACGCGGTACGACGTTTGACCTATACCTGCGAACTCCGACAGCGTGAGTCACGCGTCGTTGTTCCTGTCACTGCCTAATCCACACTCATTCTTGAGCATTTTTATGCGGCTGTATTGGCGGTAAAAACTATCTATATGTGTTACATAGAAGCTGAACAACTGCTTCCATATATTCGTTCGGTGTCGTTTTGAAACATCCTGTATAATATTAATAATGCTAGCCCCATGCCATCTGTATAAATGTACTCCTTTGTTTTCTTCTGTTTGTATTTCTTGCGTTATATCATATGTTGCTATGTAGATTAGGAACGGGTTTAACGGGTCTCCATGTAGTACTCTTGTAGAGTGAATTATTGGTTCTCAGACGGTGACAATATCATCGATCTTCTTGTAACTACTTGTCAGTACGGCCATTGTTTATTGTCATGCGGTTTTCCTTTCGTATTCGAGTTATATTAGGAATTTCATTGTATTGTGGCGTCGAACGCTTTTATGTAGTGGACAAATACCGCGTTAGTATTTCATCAGATTGTTAGTGTTCCCTGCACGTCTATTTGATTGTATTTCAATGATTTTCAGAAACCAAGCGCACTGCTTGTGCTTAGGTGGGAAGGACTGTAGAAAGTACTCCGCGTGGAGTACTTAAATCAATCGTAGTGAGAAATGAGGATGACTAATTTGCACACACTACACTCTTAATAAGAAACAGCTTTGTACTTATTTTGTATGAAATGTTTTGAACATGTCTGTGTGTATTCAGACGCCACGATTCATAAATTTACTGTTTATAGTATTCTAATTTCGTGGTTGAATCTGTAGGTCATATTATAATTCAGTTATGTTTCTTTACATGCTTTCAGTAATTTTACATCTGGTTTCATGTTCAATAATCAATGTTTTAAAATAAACACACTTTATCTTTACTTCACTTATTTCTCATGCATCCCTCCGTCTAAACGGTGCGTGACGAAAATCACGATAACGTGCATAGGTAATCACAATAAACTGCATTAGCCCATCTCTAATTATTAACACCATTGAGAGTATAATTCATCGAGTGCTTGATCCTTGTTGTTTGTTAGCACCGAAAAGTTTGTTTCGACATAGTCAAATAATAAAACTTCAGGCCATCTAGTGATAGATTTGTAAAACTTCCTAAAAATACCAAAAACGAGGAAAGCAATATTTTGGTCTTGAAGAGTGGCCCACCATTTTTTTTCACCAAGGTTATACTCGCCACATAAAAAGTTATCCATATGGTACAGAATTTTTTCTAAGAATTGGCTATCTTGCCCAAAGCGTGACCCCCTTTATTGCTGTAGCATAATTGTAGTTAAGTATTGACCGGTAGTTTACCTTTCCAAATTGTGAGCTAATTGTACATATTTTAATTAGTGGGGTACCGCTGGTGCATTAGAAATAAATACAAACATTAATAGCTCTCCTATTCTTTATATTTAATATGAGATCATTCATATATTATGACTCCACGACTAAGGCAAAATACTTGTTCGGTTCATAAGCTTTCGTTTTCTGCTTCCCTCCTAGAAATTATTACGAACACCCTTTAATTTATTTAGTATAGAAAATTGTAATGTTAATGTTAAGAATTAGGCAAATATTTTACTCGCCTGTTTATTAAAAACATGGTTTCTTTGTAATTCTGTTTTTAGTTATAGCAACCGCTTTTATAGGTTATGTTCTACCTTGAGGGCAAATCTTTTTTCTCTTTACCTAGTGATTACACACTAAAGTCAAATGAACTTTAAATCACTTACCCACCCAAGTCACTAAGATTCTGAATCTACTTGCCTTTGTTTTTAATATATTGTGGGATCTTCTGAAGTTACTAGGTATGGTATTATTTTAAATTATGCTTGAGAAATTGAATTGCTATCACAAATTCGTCAGAAGTAAGTCGATTCAATTTTTACACTATATTTTAATGATTACGAGAAATACATTTACCGGCTTCAATCTTCAAATACGTTCGTGACAATATGAGGGATTATATATGAACATAGTCATTATTAACACTCGAATTTTATAAAATAATTTTGTACATTATTTGCCATTACTAATTTAGAGTGCTACTTCATCTTAAAGTCGATACAAACTGTTAGCTGCGGAGACATGATACGGGGATTATCCAATACCTTAAACCTCGTGTTTTGAAACGTGAGATTGCTTATTACATCCAATGGAGACAATTTCTTTAACCTTCCTGTCCAAGTCCCTGTTGACTGCACTTATGATATTCCTGTTGTCCAATTTAATGAAATGCAAATAATTGTTTGCCCCTTCAAGAAGATCGAATTATGTTTGTTGCCTATGCTTTTACTTGTAAGCACTTCCCTGAGAAAAGCTCTTCCAACTACCTCTTCATTTCACATCAGTTATAGCATCATTTATGACTCGCTTTTGTGTCTTTGAATTGTTTTTAGGTCAGTCACAGAGAAGCCGTTACGGATTGGGTGGGGTCAACGTTTGTTTACCTGAAGGTGGAAACCTAACGGGGGGTAAAGTACTGTTACGACATAGTAAATGGGTTTCTTCTGGTATATAGTGGTAGGGAATCCTCGTGCACTTGGACTATATAGATCCATTGCACGACCAGGAGGAAGGGGTGATGTGAAGGAGGTCCTAAGGAGGCTACAGGTCCCAGGCAGATAGGGAATGACACGCGGAGGTTGGATATCCGTACTACTGCTGGAGAGGACAGTGTCCGTGAGGAATAGTCTATTCGACACCACCATACGCCACGAAACTTAGAAGAAAGTGAATGAAAAGGAAATGATGGAAAGAAAATTGTTAAAAATTAAAAACTATTCCAGCATTTTCCTGTTAACTGGGAAACTGCGAAAAATTCAAAGCCAGTAAGACGAAAGTGAAGCCAGCATTTCCCAAATGCAAACCTAACACTTTACGACGGAGGGTAGCATTGTCTCCGGTGAAATAAAATGGAACAAAACCCATTTCGTTCGTACGGATTCAAATCGATTTCACTGAACGTAGCTGCTTTATACTCCTCAGAATGGATTTGAACATTACGAACTTTACAACCTTCCTTGAACTTTCTTGGAAGAACTGCCTGTAATTCTCAGTTCCGACTGAACAAAGAGTTTAAAAAATGCAATACGCAAGAGAAAGAGATATACAACTGGGACCAAAATGATCTTAATGCTGTGGCTCAACGGTTGGCTGCAATTTCACGGTTACCTGAGCACATAGTCGTTGCAAAGGGGATTAAAACATGAAAGTTGTCTCCTGCTTTTCATTTCAGTCAGCTAGCTAATGCGGATTTACGTACAAATTCTACTGAAAACACTGTTGCTCTTGCATTTGTACATATTTCTCGATAATTAATGAAAATGTGTTTGTTCAACGTGTCCTGTGAAGTGACAAGGTCCATCACATAAAATGCTCATGCAGTTTGTATGTAAATATGTGTGTACACAAATTAAGCTTGATGTGCAGATAATTCGAAAAACGTGTGGTTGAAATTCGCTTGCAGTAGTTTTACATCTACATACATAATGCCACTGGTTTGACTATTGTCAGGAGGAGACTACTTGGAAGTAAAACATTAAAACAAATAAAACTAAACTAGAGTACTTGAAAGTTTCGCCCTTAAAAAAATAAATTTGAAGATGAGTTGAAGGCTGCACTTCAAGAGATTTTGTGGGCACTCATATAATTTTCTTTACTCATTGTGCAACTATTTTTAAGAACTATTTTTCTTTTAAGCACGTCTTGTTAACCGAGATAAACTTTTGTAAAAAATTTGTTATTTCGAAGGATGTCCATTTTAAGACCAGTTTCCAGGAGGAGCTGAACTGAAATCCAGCATCATGATTAAGCGTGCTCCTCTCGGAGGAAATGCCCAAAGTCTCCTTAACTCTCCGCTCCCACTGAACTGGTCAGTGTGATAGCTGCGATTGAAAATGGAAAAAAAAAAAAAAAAAAAAAACATGAGTTTCGTTTTCATTTGAAGGGCGGTACTGTCGCACAAACCAAAACAGAATTGGATGAATTTGACCCAGACTCTGCACTAATATTGAAGACCTTCTACTTTTCGATCAATGCATTTGAACGTGGTCGTAGAAACACCGAAGCTGAATCGCGCTATGGTCGCCCAATTAAGGTCACCACACAGAAAACCATTGAAAGAAAATTCACAATGTGGTTAATACCCGAATCAAAAATTGTGAGATTGCTGAGGCTGTAGGCATCTCAACTGAGTGAGTGAACAATATCTTACATGAAAAATTGGCAATGAAAAAGCTGTGTGCTAGATGGGTGCCGAGACTTTTGTCACGAGGTATACCCGGAAGTGCGAAGACTCCGGGCTCTATCAGCCCGGGAGCGATGCAAAACTCCGGGGTTCTTTCCTTGGGGCAATACCTGGAGTCTAACCCCCCCCCCATCTCAAAGACGGGGTGGAAGTGGATACGTCACTTATGCGCGTCATCCCCGCAGGGAAGACTACCAAGTAACCTCAGTGGGGCCGCCTGGTGATCTATCTCACCTTCTACTAGCTCTGCAGGCTAGTACCCGGGACTTTTAGGCCACCCTGTACCTCCTCCGGGCGACCGAAGCCTGGCCGGAGGTACCCATCTCCCGCGAGTGTCGGGAACACACTGCCCCCTCGAGTCCAACCCAATCCGAAAAAGTCCCTTTCAGGGAGAGGCTCGAATATTCGGCCCGAGGTTGCTCTGGTAACGTCAGAGAGACCACACGTGCTAAGGGTCCGCAGCGCTCGCACCACAACACCTGATTTGCATCTGGAAGAACACTTCTACCGAGTGTCTGGCGATATTTAATCGCAATCCATGAGACTTCTGCGCCGATTTGTGACCGTGATGAAATTTGCATACATTATTACAAACCAGTCAAAACAGCAGTCAAACAAAGGACAAAGACTGGTGAAGTGCACCAAACAAGAAAAGAAAATTTTGTCAGTTGGTAAGGTGATGGCCACTGCTATTTTGGGAAAAGGCATAGCCATAACTGGAGCCTATTGTAATTCATTGCTGGATCGTTTGCAACAGGAGTTGACTGAAAAGATACAGATTGAAGTGCAAAAATGTACTCTTTCAACAGGATAATGAACCATCACATATCAGCAATCTGAAGGCAATGATGGAAGTGTATGACTTGGGCTTTGATTTGGTTCCTTATACAACTCATACTTAGCCCCAAGTGGCTTCTTCCTGTTCCCAAACTTGAAAATTGGTTTGGTTGTAAGAAAGTTTCATTAAATGAAGTCACCTTCAACGAGTATTTTGCAGACCTGACGGAACCTATTTTTCTGACGGGATGAATAAGCTGGCGCATCGCTGGTTCAAGTGTATAGTCATCAATGGAGACACTCGAAAAATAAGGTGATTTTCACGAGAAAAAAAGAATTATTTTTTATTTTTGCCAGACCTATCAAACGAACCTCGTAAGTGACGGTATCAACTTGAAAACATGAAATGAATTCCACGGCTGAAAGGAAGAATTACAAGCAAGAGCTGTAGAGATGTTAAAAATAAAAATGGATCAGCCTACCAATGAGATTAGAAAACAAATGTTTTAATGGGTGAGATATACAGGGTTCGTTAGTAAGATCATATGGAGCAGTTTGGTTTAGCATTAGAGGAGATGCGCCCAGTACCGCACAGTGCCCAGTACCGCACGGTGTCAGTATCTCGTATTTGCCAATAGATAGTAGAAGCTCATGGTATGTATTTAGACCAACAACTGTCTTTGTTACCAACGGAAAGATTTCCCTCCTTTTTGACCGTTGAATCAAAAGTTATTGTGCAGAGACGTCGTGTAGTGAACTGGAGCTGTGCTGTTAATAACTTTCTGACATTGCTGTTGCCTTGTCTGGTGAAGAACTAATTAAGTATTTTATGTATGTACTTATGTATTTTATGGATGAGCCCGGAAGAAAATTTACTACAAATTATTTGTTCGCCCGCCTCGGTAGTGTGGTGGTAGCATGTCTGCCTCACGTTCAAGAGGTCTCGAGTTCGAATCTCGGTCAGGGTGAGTTACCTGGATAAGGTTTTTTCCGGGGCTTTCCCTTATCCTGAAAGACGAATGTCGGGTAACTCTAAGCTCTATGGACCCCGGGCTCATTTGAGCATCATTTCACCAATTCCATTCATCGTCCGATATGACTTAACGTTGGAGGAGGTAAATTACAAAAAAAAAAAAAAAAAAAAAAAAAAAAAAAAATGGTACTCATATTATTTAGTATTAAGTAGACTACACAAACGCAAAACACAGTGTTGATTTAAAAGAATCGGGCCGTGCTATGACGTTATATATGCCTACGTGTGAGTTGCTCAGTACCGTACGTGAAGGTATATTTTTAGCCCCTGAACTTGCACTACATTAGATAAATTTTTATAGACATTCCTGTCAACTTGGAGGCCAAAAAGAAAGGAAAATTTTGACAAGAAAATATGAAACAAGCAATAAAATATGTGTTAGAAAGATCAGTGAGCCTGGGAGTAGCAATGTATATTGCTGAAACATTAACATCGACTCTGTATAAGTTGATGTTGAAGGAAAAGGCACAAAAACAGAAGAACAAACTAATAGCAAAGGGACGCAAGACTAGCATTAATAAAACTATAAATAGAGAACCTAGCTCTAGCTCTGTATCAACAGAAACTGGAAATAGTGAACAGCCTTGGAAGACTAAAATAAAGTTAAATTTTGGAACCAATACCAATGTCTATTGAAGTGTTCTAACAGAGTGTATCATTTGCTCAGAAATCACAGACGAGGCTTGGGTGCAAGGGTTGGACATATTGAATGTACATGGCAAGAGAACATTGATTTTTATAGATGTGATCACTGTGTTTAAAAAATGTTTCATTAGTTGTAAGACATTTTTATTTTGTTATAATCTCTGCAGAATGTTTTGAAAATATATTGTTACCATGTTCTGTTTTATCTCAAGAATACAATAATTATGATAATTATCTTGTGATTTACAATGCAGTTCCTCTTGATTTATTTATAAATATGTATTTACGTCTCCGGTACTAGAAAACACTTTTTGAAATGTGCAGTTATCACTAATATTTACTTAAGTTATTTAAAGTCAGCAGGACTCGCGTTCATGAATGTTCATTACTAATGCTGGTTCTGTATATTAGCTTTGTGATGATAGTAACACGCTATTTGTTCTCCATTGCATTTTCTTTAAATTTTGAAAAAAACCTTAGGTGTGCGTTACTGGGCGCATCTCCCCTAACTCTCATCTCCATATAAGATGTGATTGTACATAATGGTTTAAACACACCCGAGAACCTTCTTGCTCAATTAAACGGCAACTACACTTGAGTTTCCTCGTAAAACGTAACAACTAGCACAGATTTTTGAAGACGCTGGTTGGCCTATCCTGCTCTCCACAGCCTGAATTCACAGCAAACTACCTCTCCAATTGATATCCACCCAGCAAGAACGACAGAACCTACACTGTTAAGAGGAAAAAATTGGACAGAATTGGTGCAAATATTTAAGGTGCATTACAGATATCACTACAAAAATGAGGTTTCTTCGAGTTTTAGACTCAGAGAATCAGAACTGTTAAATTTCAAACCTTATATGTCGATACCTTTTCATGATTTATAACTAGGTAATTCTGTTGCCCGTGTGCGCTGCTGTGAACAGTTTCTGTCATCAGTGATTGAAGGTTTAATCGATCCTCAGCTTGTGTTCTTTACAGACGAGGCGAAGTTCCATCTACTGAACATGTCAGTGCACAACACACGCCATTGGTGTGCCAAAAATCCACACTGTGCAGAGGAATTTCCACTTTGATAGCAAAATTGCAAGTGGTATGAGATTAGCGAAACTGACTTCGGTCCCACATTTTACGGTAGTCCTGTGAAATGAGAGCTGTGCCGAAGTGACATTTCCTGTCTAATTTTTCTATAGGAAAAAGAGTAAAAATCATTCTTGGTTGCTTTCTCGTGCAGTATAGGTCCAGTTATAAAAGTGTTTTAGATAATGATTACACTGGGCAGCAATGAAAATGTTTCGGGCTTAAAAATAGTGAATGTACATGCATTTCCATCTGATGGATTCAAAAATCACCATTAAAATGATATATTACGTCTTGTATTGAAGATAAAGTGACATTTCATTTTTAGAGTGAAGATTTTAAATTTGGGGAATTTTTGGGTGGAAGTTTGGCACACCTGTAAAAATACCGTATATAACAACTTAAAGCATTTGGTGATAGTGCTCCTGCAAAAATACCGTAACCTTGGATGCAACATGTCCCATAAGATCCATTTTCTCCACTCCCCCCTAGTCTTTTTCCCTCCTAGTTGTGGAGCTGTTAGTGATGAACATGGGGGAGAGATTCCGTCAGGACATTTCTGTTTTGGAACAAAGATACCAGCGCCGCTGGAATAAAGTAATGCTTGAGGATTACTGTTGGTTTTTGTATAGGGATTCTGCGAAACTCCATCACAGGAGGCAAGCTAAAAAACGACGAAGTCAATTGGCCACCACATGATTCTCTTCAGACAAGACTATCTGCGAAGTATTTTTCCAGAAATTTAGAACTCTTAGCAGTTAAAAATATCAAATGCACCTTCATTGTTGTTAGCCTATATGTAATTAAAATGTATCCTTTTTTCTCAATCCGTTAATATGTAATTCTTCCACCTTGTGTATATCACAGAAACTAGAGCTAATAAGTGTTTCGTTGTCATATTTGTTTTTCTCAACCCAAAATTAGTAGGAATTGCCTCATGAAGTGCTCGAAACATTCGAAAATTATTTTTGTTGCGCAGTGTTATTAGTGTAGATACGGGTGAGCAACGGCACATTCTAGGGTTATAGTGACGTAACGTAGCTACCTGCCAAGTGAATAAGTGGCGTAGTTTAGGCAAACTATAAATACTCTTTATCAGAGAGAGTGGTACACATTAAGTGACAAAAGAAACCAAATAAGGAAGTATAAACTTGAAGAAAAAAAGAACAAACGGTACTTTAGTTTTACAGTAAACAAATAATTTGCATGAGTTGATGTTAACTTACAGATTGAAACAAACATGTTAATCCCATGCTTTTGTACAATTTACATAGTATCAAATATAAATTGAATAATTTAAGCAGTGTTAAAGAGTTAGTTGAAAAACATTAGTGTTTTGTATCCACTAGTGATATTCAAATTGTCTTTATATAAGGATAGTTTACATTCGTATGTGTGTAGATTGTCCTACGTCATGGCGTAATGGGCTATAGCGTTGTTCTTTGGTTCCCTGCCACGGAAGACGCCCAGCATTGATCTCACCCCTGGGGATGAGGATTTTAAGTCCCGGGGTATGGGACCGGTGCCCACTCAGCAGCGTAAGGAAATTTAGGAGCAATGCTATAGGGCACGATATTTAACTTGGCCCCTGGCTTTTAGAAAGAGAAGGAAATACGTACTAGTGATCTGTTTCTAACCCACCCCTCTTTTATTGCCTGCCAGGAAGGGTAGACACATCAGTGGCGGATGATGCTTCGTCCTCCAAATTTGGTCTCTGTTCCCCTTCTTCGGTTACAGAATTCCCGGTGTCAAAGCTCCCCATCGGATTTGTTCGGACACGTTACCTACTACAGTATCAAATAACACTTGTACGTCACTATGCTTAAATGGTGTGTTTTGGGACATGTGTGCCCTTATAAGTTCTATAGCATTAAAGAACAATGGTATCTGAGGGATGTTCAATAAAGAATGATGACATTGTTTTGAAAACGTACCCTTACTCATTCTCAAGATTTTGATGGTCCTTCTCAAAATAGTCTCCTCTGAATGCGATACACTTGTCACAGCGTTTCAGCCGTCTTCAAAGACATGCTGGAAAACATTTTTTCACATATCCTTCAAAATCGCCTCCGCAGCCTTCACCATTGCTTCTGATGATGGATAATGCCTCCCACGAAGGCGTTTCTTCAAGTTAGGGAATAGAAAAAAGTCACATGAGGCTAAATCCGGGCTATAGGGAGGGTGAGCGATGTACTTCACGTTGAGTTTTGCAAGATATTCAGCAACAACATTGACAATAAGCTGCCGCGTATTATTGTGCTGCAGCATCCCGCTTACTTCATGGAACTGTGGTCTTTTGCGCCTAATATAGACTTGCAATGTTTTCAGGACACCCCTGTAGTATTGTCCAGTTACTGGTGTGTGTGCAGGTACAACATGCTGATAAACCATTCCATGAATATCTAAGAATGAGATGATCATAACTTTGCAAGCATAACGCAACCACTTTTGCTTTTTGGGGGGTTGGTGATGAAGGAGATTTTCACACTGAGCTTTGCTGTTTGCTCTTAGAATCAAAATGATGCAGCCAAGTTTCATCAGCAGTGATTACGTTTGAAAGAAACTCCGGATCTTTCCCTAACATCAACTTTAACTGCATGTTACCTCCATTGCAACGGTTGGTGATACTGAACATGTCTGAACTTGCCCGGTTCCCACGGGCGGGAACCAGGAGTACCAACAATGATACTAATACGGCGTGCTTGTTTCACATTAAGCTAACAGAACATAATGAGATTGAATTTTAGTGCGAAAAAGTATGACCGTAAAAGTTATGATCATTCTTTATTGAACAGCCCTCATATATACGTAGTACATTGCAGCACGTTTGTGTGCTTAAAAGTGAGTCCATTCTTCCCGAAAATGTGTAAACAACTATTTCGTAATGCACGTCATGAGTGCGTATTGCAGTGTTTCACCTCTGATTTAGAAGACAAACAACAAAGGGAGGGATGAAGATCGTTTTACATGTGATGAAACACGGGTCGCGAATGTTTATACTTGTCCCAGTGCACCTACCTTCCGCTCTTCAAACAGCTAAGCGTTTGTGACATTGCCCGAAACACAAAGTGTACCAAGGAAACCTCACACATTGGAGAAACTCGAAAACTTGGGAAACGAAATAAGAAACCTTACAGTGGTAGAGCTAAAACGTGTCAATCGATATCTGTTAATCCGGTACAAGGCTGTTTGGCTTTGAAGAGATTTCCAGCACTTTAAATGAAGTATAAGAGTTTGGGTTGTATTTCTTGTACCAGTTTAGAGATATGGCGATATAACTAGCAAGATACAAACACATTAACCTATAAATAAAATCTGAAAATCATATCCCGGGACCTTGGTTACTACACTGGGACATACGAGAACTGTTCAATAAAGAATGATCATTATTTTTTATGGTCATAATTTGTCACACTAAATTCAATCTTATTGTATTCTATTAGCTTAATGTGAAACGAATACGCCGTAGTGGTTGCATTGTTGATACTTCTGGTTCTTGCCTGTGAGAACCACGTAAGTTCTGTCATGTTCAGTATCGCCTACCACTGCAATGGAGATAACACACGAGGAACAATATGCGGCTTTCAAATTCTGCTTTTGTCTCAACATATCTTCTGTTGAGGTCTATAAAACGTTATAGGAAGCCTATCAGGGTCTGTTCTTCCCTACAGCACAGCTCGAAGAAGGTTTAAAATGTTTAAAGAGAAGGGACAATCAATTTCAAAGGAAGGTGGACCCGGTGTTCCAGTTACTGTTCTTACGGATGGAAACATCAACACTGCTGCTGCCATTGGGAGAGAGGATCGACGAATTACCTTAAGATCACTTTCTGAAATACGGAACATTTCATTGGGTGCCACCCATACGTTGCTGACAGAAACATTACACATGAGACGTGTGTGTGCGCGATGAGTTCCAAGACTGTTGATTCTCGAATAAAAGGACATTTGCATGCAGGTCTGCATGCAGTTAAAGTTGATGTTAGAGGAAGATCCGGAGTTTCTTTCAAACGTAATCACTGCTGATGAAATTTGGCTACATCATTTTAATCCTAAGAGCAAACAGCAAAGCTCAGTGTGGAAATCTCCATCACCAACCCCCCAAAAAGCAAAAGTGATTGCTTCTGCTCGGAAAGTTATGGTCATCTAATTATTTGATATTCATGGAATTGTTTATCAGCATGTTGTACCTGCACACACATCAGTAACTGGACACTACTTCAGGGGTGTCCTGAAAACGTTGCAAGTCCATATCAGGCGCAAAAACCACATTTCCGTGGAGCAGGCTGGGTGCTGCACCCCGATAATGCGCGGCCGCATATAGTCAATGTTGCTGAATATGATGCAAAAATCAACGTGAAGTGCATCCCTCACCCTCTCTATAGTACAGATTTAACCTCATGTGACTTTTTACTATCCCCTAAGTTGAAGAAACGCCTTTTTTTGTTTTTTATTATAAAATATATATCTATGTATATAGATATATATTTCATTTTTATTTTCTTATGTTTTCCTATTTTTACAAATATTTACTATACACATAAACACCCATGCCCAAGGCGGGACTCGAACCCGCGACCCTCTACGCGGCGGAACACTAGAGACATACGCTTTTTCGTGGGAGGCATTATCCATCATCAGAATCAGTGGTAAAGACTGCGGAAGCGATTTTGAAGGATCTCTCAAAAAATGGTTTCCAGCATGTCTTTGAAGACTGGCAGAAACGCTGAGACAAGTGCATCGCATTCAGGGGAGACCATTTTGAGAAGGATCATCAAAATTTTGAGGATGAGTTAAGGTACGTAGTCAAAAAAAAAAAAAAATTGTGATCATTCTTTATTGAACAGACCTCTTTATTCAACATTTATTTTACAATAACAAACATTTACATATCTTAATTCATACACAATTATTCAGACAAAACCTAAATAGTTGTACTACAAACACTATAGGTAAAAAAAAAATGTATATGTTAAGTAAGAGTCAGAAGTATTGGTGTAAAGATATAACAAAAAGATATAAATTACCAACTGTTGCTGGAAACCAGCAATTTTATCCCCGTGTGATCGGTTAGGTTTTATGCCTGAGGTCCTTTATTTGCTTGCCATTCATGCTACGATGCGGACACGAATGCAAACATGCTGCGAGCCGAGCATGTTTTGAACCGCTCGCTGAAATTGTCCCTCACGAATCCCCCGTGAGCCTTTGACAAGCGGATATCTGACTTGAACAAACCACATTATTGTATCAGTGTGACCTCTTTATTGAAAAACTCAGCTGTGATTGTGCAAACCTTTGCTTTAACGTCTACTGTGAAC
Organism: Mantis religiosa; assembly: GCA_030765055.1. Lineage (NCBI taxonomy): Eukaryota > Metazoa > Arthropoda > Insecta > Mantodea > Mantidae > Mantis > Mantis religiosa. The sequence continues at coordinate 64,120,179 of CM060959.1, forward strand.
AATAACAGGACAAGTGACAGCCGTATTAGAAAATGCACTCAAATATACTCCACAGTTTATAGCCACAAATTCTGTAGAGATTACAGAATGTTTCTGTTTAAAATGACATTTCCCATTCCAATCGAGTTTGGCAACTTTAGTTGGCTAGCCAGAATGCTAACTACTGGCTAAATTTTGTTCCGTATATTTCTCTTGAACTGTCACGTGAATTAGTCACCTTTTCATTTGCTGCTGTAGTGGGAACAGGTTGCGCGTTATGAGATCACTTATTTAACATAATCATTAATCTTGGTATATTCGAAAACAAACAAGTTTTTCACAACTGTATTAATAAGAACATTTTAGGAGTAAATACGTCTGGAATGCACATAATTCCTGAACAGTCAGAAGGGTTCTTCGGCTTAAATTTGCTTCTCAGTCTGAAAAAAGTACACCTATAAAGGCAATGTTCATATCGATTTTGTTACCTGAAAATGCATTGCACAGGACTTGTATATCATTCAGTGGTTTACATTATCCAGCCAGACAAAAGTGGATCCGAAAAGAAGTGGAGGCGTAGGTTGGGACACCGATGAAGCAATTAGGCGGTCCGGCCCGTAGTGAACCACGTCGAGCTCTCCCTTGTGCTCAACGCCTCACAATTACAGATTGGTGGCGTGCGAAGGTTAAGGAGAGGGAGATTGTAACCGGTTTGAGGTGACTTGTAGCTCCCGCTTCAGAACTCTCATCTGTACTTCAGGGAGTAGCTGCGTCCTGACTGGTTGTGGGTTGAATGAAGATGACACATCGAATTTGGTAGACAGAGGTTTACTGTTGTCCTTAGGCTTCTTTGCTCGCCACCGTAAAGTCGTCGTCCGTATGGTTGTTGTGTTTAGTGTCACTGTCAATATTGCGATGTGAAGAGCACTGCGTAGTCGAACTGGATATAGTTATCGTCTTCCCTATATATATTACTCTTTTCGCTAACTCTCGCTGGAGCGACTGTTAAATACTGCACTTTGTCTCGGTGCATGGCGCCGAATACACATCCGTCTCACGTAGATCACAGAACCAAAGAGTTCTTACAAGAAAAATCTGTTTTCAGTCATCACTTTGAATTACTCCCACTTTAGGTATGTTTTGGAGTCTGAAAAATCACGTGAACTAATATTAATTTTTCATTGTCTGGTACCTATCCTTACTTACGATCAGTGTTGAGAATGTTCAGTGTCTGACCTAATATCAGAGACGCTTTCTCTAATGGCCGGCATGCCAAAATTTATGCATAAGTATGCGTTCTGAGCGTCGGTCAAAATCTTAAAACCTGTTGTCAGAAGCACGCATGGGATTTTAACAATAGGTTAGTTAGCGACTGGGTGGCAGCAAGTTTGCCTTTAGGGCAAAACAGATAATAGAGTAGGGTTGTTTGTTTACAGGGAGTTTACTGACCTTCGCAGAGTGGCCGTCTCTGGAATATATGCTAGCATTGACATATCTATTCTGGTATACGTCATTTATTTATATTTATTCGTTTGTTTATGTTAATTTCTTTCTGATATCAAGTTATGAAAGTAAATATGTCTTCTGCGCTTCAGTTTTCATGGCCAACAGAGCAGAGCGAACACTTGGGAATTCAAAACAAACCGGTACGAATGTGATGCAGCACATATCACAGTATCTCACTTCAACGCTTCAAAATGTTTCCTAAACAAAGTAGATAATTTACGTGGGATACTTAACTTGCTTATATTTTCCTTTCATCCGGATAAATGATAAATGTATACTGCTAAACTTAAAATATATATTTCTCACATTTCGTGTGAGAAACAGAAAACCAGTACTATACTATTCTTAAGTGAAACAGTCTGTTCATTGTGAAGTATAGTGTTCACTTGTGCTGATTGCACCTTTCCTTTACGAGGCGTGTGCCTCAATTGTTTCGTGTTTCCCTTTTGCCCCGTGTGAGCGCGTGTCGGTTGCTTTGGTTCCTCTCTCGGAAAGCTCTCCGAGCTGAAGAATCAAAGTAGTTGGGGTTCTCCTTTCATAGCGCGCGCACGGTGATTTATAACTGTCTTAGCTCCCGGGTGCAGTTCATGTAATAACATGTGTTAGAGTGAAATTATAATGTGTACAAAGTTTAATTTTCGAGGAAGTTTAAGTTAAGGCACTGTAGTGTAAGTGTGCAAGTAAGCTGTCAGTGTGAACAAGAGATTTATTAAACCTTTTAAGTTATCAAAGTAAGTTGTATAATTGTACCTTAGTCTCCGGGTAAAGTTCACACTGACTTTGTGTTCTTTTATTGGTTCATTTCTTCTCCATGATATGGCTTTATGGTTGCAGAATAGGCATTACAGTATACTATAATATATATCTGTTTTAAAAAAATTGAAAGTAAATGTCCTACACTTTCCTCTTACGGGGAGCCGGAAAGGCCTATCTCACCAATGTTAAGAGTTTTCTGGTGCGCTTTGCTCAATAACCACACAACTTTTCATTTTGAAATTTTTATTTGTTATTTTACAACACTTTACCAATTCATTAAAGATAATAGATCTTATTTTTGACTTTTAATAAAGAATATGTGATTTTTAATTCCATAAAAAATTTTAGATTTGTTATAAAGGATTGTCAAAAGTATTTAAAGTGAGACATGTATTATATTAATATATTAGATTTGTAGCTGTAATAGTTTTATGTATGAGTGCACTCAAATTTGAAAAAAATAAAACAGAGAAAAGCAGTATCACTTTTGCTATGTTGGAAATACACCTTAGAATTTCCCCAGATCCATATTCTGCATCGATTTCATCATCAGCATCCTTCCTCTTTCGTTTTTTACTCTTCTTCTTCTTAGACTCTATGGTCAGTTTCTCTATGGCATTATTAATTATTTTGTTAAATTTGACAGCGAAGGGCTGGTAAATTGAGAACAGCAGCCAATGTCTTACCTGACTCAATTTCTTTGCCAATGCTTCAAGCCATAAGCAAACTTTGTACTATTTCTGCACCATTTTCAATAGTTCTGGATGTTTCAAATGTATATTCCTTATTACACTTTTGGTAACTGAGTGATAATGGAGCTAATAATCCCTTTGTTGTGTCCTCTGATATGACACCAATTCTCATTTTCACAAAATATACACCGTACAAAGTTTCTATATATACTAACTGAACAGTTTTTTATCTAATATCATTCTTTGCTTTAGCTAAATTGTCATCACTGCCATTAGACAATGAAGAACCCAATTTTATCCTTGAGAAACCAATTTTCGCTTCGCATTTATCGCCAATGTTTGAGGTTAGGTTTGACGAAGTCGATATCTTGTCATGTGCTACTACACTTCATCCATTTTAGGAGTTGTAATTCTTTTATTGTGTAATCGCGATTACTTCAACTGTTAATGCTGGTTCCTGTTCCAATTTCTTACAACAAATTCTTCCTATCTTGAAAACAGCAATAGTAATTCAAAACAGACTAAACAAAGCATGGAAGAATTAACAACAGATGCACAGATTAATTATTAATAGAAAAAACAAGGACTTCATTTATTAATAAAGGTGTGCTCTGGAATATAGCTTCAATGAGGTTACAAACAAGGAAAGAACAGTTACAAATGGCTAATAGGGGGCGTGGCAGACTGTGCAGCCTTTTCAAAATGAGTATTTAGGACTTTTAAAACTATAGGACAGGAAAATAAATATCATTATTAGCTTCTACAAGTATCTGGGAGGATTACTTTGCCAATAACTCATTTTGTGAAATTTCACTCCAGAATGCCTTTCTCGCTCCCCTTAAATCTGGCTTTATTGCAGGAAGCTGCGCTCCAGGTCACATATTATGATGGAGATAAAGTGTAAATACTTAGACGTGAGATTCAATATTTCTTTATTTTCCGGGGGAGTTCTTCCTTTCAATAGATCCTTGATTGCATTTAATTTGCAATATTCACAATTTGTATATATAACTGTCACGAGACAGGATTCACTCTTGCAATGGAAACTATACTTCGGCACTCTAGAACTTGAAGTCATCCATCACTTTAGCATCGGTGACAAAGTTTATCTGCTGGTTATAAGTCTGCATTGTCCCTCAGTTGTTTAATTGCTCATTTGTTATGCCACCTTTGAAAAAAAAAAACATTTGTAATCGAGCCACTCCTGTTCATTATTTTGTTATGTACTGCATACGAATGAATCACAACACTCGGCTATTATGTGCGTTAAATTGAGAGTATATTGCTGTTGGAATGTTACGTATGCTTCAAGCGAGATAAACGAGACGAAGGTTAAATATTGAATAACCCGGAGTTATTTGTTAACCGTACGCTAATTGAGGGGGCTGGTATTGTATGGAAAAAGTCTGTCTATACAGTCTTGGTTCAATAAAACCGTTAATGGAACGGTTGTCATAGCAACCTGCTGCGAATAAAAGGATCTTGCATCTACCCACATAAAGAAGGGATCTGTTTTACTACAAAGGTATTTTATTGAAGAGAATGGCAGCTGCTGAGATATATTTCAGGCTTCGGTTTCCTTATAAGGATTCCTGTTCACAAACGGCAAGCAAAATGGAATTTTCAAGAAAGAGAGAAGGATCAGTTTGAAGTAGTGATGAGCTAGGAGTGGGCGTGCATGTTTTGTGCATATTAAAATATCGGAGCAATGTACATGTGCATAGCGAAATAGAGCACTGACGTCATGAGATCAGATGTAGTGTGTTTTATCCCTTTTATCGAGTAACCAACAAATATATCACGACAGCAAGAAAAATGTAAAGAATCTAATGCTTTCATCACATGACTTTATAACCCCATTGTTCTATAAATTATACTTGTCATAATTTCTTCCTTCTAAAAGGAGAAACGGAAATGAGTGTTAAAATTATAGAGGTATAGCCCTGTATACCAGCATCTTGAGAATAAAACTACAACCAATCGCAGAAACACTACATGCGGCAAGAACAGTGTGGCTTCCACAAAGAAAGATCCTGTATGGACGCCATATTTACACTAAAGCAGATAATGGAGGAGAAAAATCAGTGAGCCATTAAACTTATTGTTTTTGGATTATGAGAAAATATATGACCAGGTAAATCGTGGTAAACTGTGGGAGATACGAGGTACGTCCAGAAAGTAAGTTCTGTTTGGTAATAATATTAAATTGTGTACAGATACAGAAAAAGTATTTATTGCACAAAATTCTAAAACTCTTAAACTACTTTTCCACATAACTGCCGAAATTTTGCAGGCATTTGTCATAGCGAGGCACAAGTTTTTGTGTACCTTCTTCATAGAAGTTTGCCGCCTGCGTCTTCAACCAGTTGGAAACATTTTCTTTCAGCTCTTCGTCATTATTGAAGTGTTGACTGCCAAGGAAGGATTTGAGATGCAAAAACAGATGAAAGTCACTAGGAGCGAGATCAGGGCTGTACGGGGATGGTCAAACACGTCCCAACCAGATCCCTGTAGGATGTTTTTCGTCGCATTTGCAGTGTTTGGTCGTGCGTTGACGTGAAGAAACACAGCAACTTTTGACTTAGCAAATTTGACGATAAATTTCAATTGGTTTCACTTTCCTAGCATTAAGAAAACGAATCACAGATCTGATTTCACAAGCGGCGGAATTTTCAATCACCACCGACATTGTAAACAAGCACAACACAGCGTACGTGGCTGACAGTGATCTCACAATGGCGTACGTTTCTTCTCCTTGATCCAGAGCGTGTACTGCACATGTGCGGAACTGCGATCGCAGGCTGCAGCGGAGATAAATTGAAACAGAACTTACTTTCTGGACAACCCTTGTATTATATAATTACAAGATAGAACACAACTTAATAAGTGCCATTAAAATTCTTGTAGAACAACACTAAAGTATCTATAAAAACTCTAAGTTGCATAGGAAAAGTAAATACTTTCCAAATAAATAAAGATTAAGACAAGCGTGTACATTATCACCTCACCTATTTATAAGTACTATTTTAAATTAAAGCTAAATGTCCGGTTGAAGCTGATGATTTAAAACTTTTGACTACCAACCATCCTTATTATGTCTGACAAGGAAGTCAATGTCAATCAATTGTCGTGCACGCATTCTCTTCTAATTTGTCAACAATGCTTACCATAATTAAAACATAAGTGAGTCAGCGAGGGAGCAAAGCACGTAGTTGGGATAAACGACAATAGAATTTGGTACTGGAACCTGTCCATCTACTTGATGGATAAGAGTCATGCTCCGTAAAATAATTATTTACTGCTATTCGAGCTTTACCTCAGCTTTGTGGTTTATACTGTATTCAGAGTTCAGGTGAAAAAGCGAAGTTAAGGAATATTACAATAATGAGGTAGGTCCATAATTGTATTCCACACCTTTTGTCAACATATGCTTTTCTATGTCGGTTTTCTCTCTCTCCGTCACCCCTTACCCTTTCTTTTTGCAAGCATTTCCCTTTTCCAGTATTTCTACATAAATGCAGTTCAATAGTAATTTTGTTGTAGGTTATTGTAGGTTATCTTATTTTTAAATACATAATTGGAGATACAGAAGCCTTTACTTACGAAACTAATCTATCCCTTTAAACAACACACTTGAAAACATGCTTTATTTTATTGTTTCTATCCATTAAGCGGTATATTAATTGCCTAGTTACATTCTCTATCCTCATTCTCCACCTCTTCATCTCTATCAATATTACCTATTGTAATACGACTCAAAGGTCCAAGCTTGAGGATGTCGGCGCCGAGTAGTTGAACGGAGGGCAGCGTCGGTCTCACCCAACCTTAATGACAGAATGTTGGAATTTTTCCTTTCTTTTCCCCCCACCTTCAAAACATTCTAGAATTTTCTCTAAACGCTTTGTGTCCAGCGTCTTTGCCATTGAGGGACAAAGAGTGTTCTCCGGGGAACTTACGCCTTCAGAGGGGAGCAGAATCCTTGCTGGAAATGTTGATCTTCTGCTCTCACACAGGCAGCATATCTTGTGTTAATATTCTCGGCGACTCTCCGAAGTTGAGCAGGGTTCTTGAAAAGCAAGATGAAAGCAAGATTCTTGTGATTTCTTGCACAATGTGTTCCTATAGTGTATGCGGATTAGAACGATACACGCCTGTTGACATTGAAGCCTTATCGCTGCACACGTGTGCAAGCATTAAAGTCAAATGATCCCGCTAAATGTCTATTGTTGTAACTCGTTTTTTTTTTTCATTCCGTAGAACAGCCTTTCATTGACCCACGGCTTTTGTGTTTCACTGATTAATCCAGTTTCATTTAACTGTTCGTTTGAATACTCACAGCAGTCAACACTCGGCTTCAGAAAAACTTGATAGTGGGTGAAATACTTCATTATGGTCAGAAAATTGGACTGTGGTGTGCGACAAGTAATAGAAGAATGGGTTCCAATTATTTGATGAAACAATAAATGCAGAGCGATATCCGAGGCTAATTCTGAAGCCCTTTTTCACTCGCTTGACAGAAGAGAAATCATACGACTGTCGAATTGTTAAATGTTATTAGTGATGACTTCTGGACCCCTCGTTCCCCTGACTTAATGAGTTGTGGCTTTTATTTATTTAAAAGTATATCGTTCCAAGCCTCATACACTACCGGAACTATGAATGAAATGCAGGCCATTTCCAGCATTTATTATAAGGTAAGAATTCTAGTCGACCGCTGACGGCCTGAGTTCCCCGTGACTACCGGCTGCCTCGTGCAGTTAAGAGAGGCCGTGAGTGGATTTGATTATAATTTAACTACCTGTATAGTAAATGTCCCCGTAGGGGAGGGGATCCGTCCCCTTCAGCTGCCGAAGTGCGGGCGCTGCGGACCCTTAGCACTCGTACCTCTGACGTTACTAGAGGAACCTCGGGCCGAACATCTGAGCCCCTCCTTCGGGAGTTGTTCGGATTGGGATGGTCTCGAGGGGGCAGTGGTTCCCGACACCCGTGGGAATCGGGTACGTCTAAGGACGGAGTTGAGGGAAGCCATTAATTCTCCCGGGTACTAGCCTGCATAGCTAGTAGAAGGTGTGCTAGATCGCCAGACGACCCCACCGAGGTCATATTGGTAGTCTTCACCTTTGGTGTTGGCGCGCGTAAGTGGCGTATCCACTTCCATCCCGTCTTGTGTCTTAGGACCAGATGGGGGGGGGGTGTTACCCAGGTCTTGTCCTATGGAAAGCCCCACGGAGCACGCCGAGCGCCCTTTGGGACAGCTCCGATAACTCCCTGGTTGAAAGAGGCCCGGGTCTTGTTCCTACGGGTTCAAGACTAATGGGAGTAGAACCTCTGGACTCTAACTCAAACTGTATAGTAAATGTCTTCCTAGCAACCCATTTATTTTTCTATAATTCAAGCTTTTCATTCTGTTTTTCAACATGTGCCTTTCAGTTTATTTTAGCAGCGATAAGTGTCAGGCCCAAATACTTGACTAGCAGCACCAAGAAATCGAATATTAAAATATACAAAACTTTTGAAACACAGTACCACGTGGTAGGTATTATTGATGCAGCATGGTACATCAGGAATGTCAACATCCATAGGGATGTAAAAATGGACACCATCAGTGAAGAAATAAGAACCAGTGACTTCGTAGCTGTTCAAATCCTGCTGTGCTTCAACTACTGGAAAACAGTACTGCACCAAGAGAATTAAAAAGAAAAAGCCACGAAGACCTAACGCAGTGATAGGTATGTGTTTGCATTGAAAACTCAAATAGGGGAATCTATTCACTGGAATGAATTAGTGCCTTAATTATGATAGTAAAGCTACTAGATAAGTTTTGCTTAGCTGTAGTATGAAAGAAATGCGTTTAGCATTAATTTAAAAAAGTATATTGTAAGAAATATGCTACAGAAGAACTGTGTGTTGAAATTGAATACGTAAATAATTGTATTTGTCACTTTCTAAAAATATGCATAGCTGGATCGATAAATGGGAAGCAAACGTTGTTGACTGTTCCTTATGGCGGTCTGAGAAATCACTTCCGCATGATAGAGTACTCAATTGATAATCACAAATAATTAAATCACAGTGAGCATTTAATAGAGGTGACAGTATTTATTAGAACTTGTAAGAGTACAAAGTGAACAGCCTCGAATAGTGTGCTAAGTCAGGAACCCATTCAATATAGCATGATGCAGGTTGGCAAGCCTGATTTAGCTCTGAAATATACAGACAAGGCGAAATTGCTAGTTCACACCTTCACTTTTTATATAAAATTTATATGACAATCATAACTAGGTGATTTCATTTGATATTAGTTTACGTAACAAAGTTCTCCTCGTCTTGCCTCGACCTGCACAATGAAAGCTTCAACACTTATATCAACCTATTGAAGATTATTACCGAAGAACTCTCGAACAGAACTAAATAAAAAGCGACAGTAACTGAGCAAACAAACTTCCGAACTGCGCAGAAATGTGTCAGAGAGGACCTTGCATCGAGAACCGAAAGCTGTTTAACATGTAAATGGAGAATGGTGCTTACGAAGACGGAATACTTGCTTGTAAGACGTTTGAATGTCTTTAAAAGAGTGCCGTGGGTTTGTTTCAAGCAGGTGGCTGCGACATTTTGCTCCGTCTGGCCCATTAAATATGAAGAATGACTCCACCAAAAATAACACTCGCAGCTGGTGTGATGTTTTGAGAAGTTTTGCGGTGTGTTTATCTTCCACAAAGAATTTATGACTTCCCACATCATCTGCACTTCGAATGGCGCGATAGTCCCAGGAACATTGGATCGTTGGAAAGGGAAAACATGCACCGAAATGCATAGCTGGAAGTGAAGAGATTTCTACACAAATGCGTCTGTTTCCTCCTTTTGCTTTGTGTTGGTTTCGGTTTTTTCCTTTTACACTTGTGTTTTTCTTTTTGTAGACTTTAGAAAACAAAAGAAAGTAGATTCTAAAATTCTATGTTACAAATGCCCGAAAATACAAGTGTGTGTGTGCGTGTGCGCGTGCGCGCGTAAATAATAGAGGGGAGTGGGGAAATGAAATGTGTAGTGTTTAACGCCCGCTTTTACTACATACGGCACCGCAGGCGATGACACTGATGATATATGAGATGAAGATGGAGCACCGGTGGAATGAGATGGCGGGGGAAACCGGAGATCCCGGAGAAAACCCGCCCCAGCGCCGTGTTGTCCAACACAAATCTCTCTTTGCGGTCACCTGGGATCGAGCCCGGGTCGCCTTGGTGAGGGCCAAGCGGTCTAACCACTGAGCCACGGCCCGGCCCCGGGGAGAGGGGAGAATTAGCATAATTTGTATAGGGCAAGTTAGATTAACAGCAAATTCCATGCATGTGATTATTGGTAATATTTCAACAATTACTGATCAAAAGTGTTTTGGAACTTTCTTGATCATTGAGAAAATGCTGGATACCTTAAAGGACATATATAAAAAGTTTTAATGCTTTATTATCGGCGCAAGTTGCCTTAATTACATAGGTACATATTTTTAAAAGTCAGTACTATTTAAATATCACTTTTTGGTCCTAAAAGGCACTACCAATGTAATATGTACTAAAAGCCAGGGTAAGTTTTGCATTTTTGTAATTGGTTTTACTAATTAAAATTCTTGCTTTTAGGCTTTAAGTATGAGGAGCTATTTGCTACGAGTACAAAATGTAACGTTTGCATAGTAAAAATCAAATTATTCTTTGTTTCTATATATTGTAGCTTTGTGGGTTCATAAAATTAAAGTCCAGCTCGCAGAAATTCAAAATATTATTTATTTCCGTAGAAAGACAGTTTGTACATCCCTTTGCAGCAGGATGACGTAACACACCAACACAGTCTGTCGTGGCTTACCACACGTAAACTAACAAAAGAATTCACTTTCAAATCACTACACGATTATCGGTTCTCAACTTGCAATTTGGTACAGTTCAACTGTCCACACATCACACACTGCAAGAAAATTAAACATTGACACTACCAGTAGCTCAGTTCCAACTGACTCACTTCATGAGCCATGAACCAGAACAAGTCGTCCGGGTGCTCCCGGGCGATGGACCGAGCGCCAAGGTAATCCGCTGAGCTGATTTACCCGTGCGGTCTTATAGATTTTGTCATTTCTCAAGCTTTGATGTCTTTGAAGGATGATGGACCTGATTCGACCTCTGCTAGTGCTCCTTGTGGGATGAGCGTCCAGAAAGAAAGCCAGTCCCCAATGCCGCCACGCCAGGAACAGCCTGCTTGCAGGGCCCGTCCAGTGTGGCGGGCCCAGGAGCGAGATGTCGGGTAGCAACTGGGGAAAATTTAGGTTCTAGTCGTGTTCTGGTCACACAGGACGGACTCGACTGGCGGTGGTCAGCCGACATGTCTAATCAAGCACCGGTATGGTCGGGACAGACGGAGTTTGCCAGTGAAGGGACGAGAGGCTGAACTCACCACTTAAGGGCGTCCTTAGGGAGCCGATAGCTCTTTGTCCTTCTTGGTGCATTCTGGCCATATTCACTTAGTGTATTAACTAGTTGGTTGGGGTGAGGTGTGATTCTAGGATACAATGTGCGCGAGCGTTCACGCACAACGTCCTCAACGTAAGGTATGCCAGATTGGGAGTGTAGGATGTGTGATGGAAACGTACGTTCGGTATCGTAGATCATCCTGAGTGCCCTGTTCTGCAGACTTACAGTCTACGGATGGTGGTACGAGCCACCGAACCCCAGACCTCGCATCCATACAAGATCAGTGGCGGGATGATCGCAAGATACGCCCGTAGTTTAAGGCGAGTGGGCATGGTTGACCGGAATATGGGGTACAACTGGCTGAGCACAGCGTGGCCGAAGCTTATTTTCTCACGGACATATGGAGTGAAGGTTTGGCCGCGGTCCAGTCGGACACCCAGGTGTTTGGCGGATCGGACCCAACGGATCCTTCTCCGCCTCAACCGCAGGTCTCCTTCCGGGCGACCGTCCGTGGCGCTATTTAAACCAGGGCCATCATTTCTTGAAACTTGTCGAAGTAACACGAATTTTCACGATGGCTAGAGTTAAAAAAAAAAAAAAAAAAAAAAAAAAAAAAAAAAAAAAAAGTTATCCAGACTATCTCCGTCTATTTCCCTTTCGGCAAGGGCTAGCGCACGCGGGCGCGGGTGTGGTTTTGGACACTTTGTCTCTTTCTTTCCCCACTTCTCTCACTCAGCGTTCGCATACGTGCGGGCCGGAGCACACCACAAAACAATGCCTAGCGACAGTATTTTGTTTGCTTCCCATTTGTATTCTTTGTTTTAAACCATAAGGTTATTTTAGTATCGCAGTTTGTAGTTAAATTATTTTTAATTAATATAAAAGTAATTACGTATAGTTTTGTTCGTGTACTGATCATAGCTAGTTGTAACTTACAGCAATATATTTCTAAATGTATAACATTGTTTGTAAATATTCCTGCATAACTCTTATTAAACAGTCAAAATAATTTTTGAATAAATCATAGTCTAGTTTCATTTATAAAAATAGAAAAAAAAACACGTTTAAAGTAAGGCATTTACACTGAAGGGCGTGTCAAATTTCCTGTAAAAACCGAATGCAAACCTTTGTCAATTTTCCTGACAAAAAATTATATTTATACACATTCAAATTATTTAAAAATGCAGTGAATACATCCTAGCAAAATGAATATTTTACTGCACCTTCTCAGAAATGCTTCTAACAAAATTAACCATGCAACTTTTTTGTTGAAGCATTGCTTTTCAAAATAAAATGTGCAGAAGAAGTAAAATATGCAGGCATTTAATTTTACACTAAATTTAGTGCTCACTCACTGTAATGAAGATAGACTTCTCTGCTTGAATATTTTGTGTGTTTATGCTTCTATGGTATTGGAAATATTTTATCAATTTATTCAAAACTATACAGGAAGATTCGATTTTGTAAGACCCGCATATTAAAGGATAAAAATCTAATAGCTCAAACGGTTTGTGTCCTTAATATGTGTACGTATTCCCCTTATAAAGGAATATTGAAGAATACGAGGCAAAATATTTTGGTGAAAACCTTCTGGGACGTACTGGGTGAGAGAAAATCTTACGAAAAAGTTGAATGATTAACATTTGTATAAGTAAACTTCGTTGCTATCACTAACGATTTCTGAAGCTTTTGTTTTGATCTTTTGTTATATTTTCCGGAAATGCTCAATTTATCTCTTTCCTCCTCTCCCACTCCCCCCCTCTCTTTCTCTCTGTCACGTTTAAGTAACGAATAAATCTTAAGTAACGTATAAGCATCAGTTTTATGATGTGTATCCAAAAGTTTCACGTAACCAGCTCCATTTTGGCTTATTTCAAACGAAACGTTAATCGCGATTCAAGAATGTTGATAAATAAATACAATTTGCGACAGTTGTGAATTGTAAAGAGGTATGAAGACAATTGAAGAGCTGCATACCAGCTTTTTTCCATCTCAACTTTCAATGGAATTCTTTCGATTTAATCGAATGACCCGACTGGACGATCTGTGATGCAACGTCGTTTCGGGTATTCATAAGTAAGGGAGGCAAATGGAAGAGAAAAGTCAGCTTTTCACCTCATATGAGAAAACGTTAATGATATTTCCCTAAATTTAAAATGGTATTCTTTATGCTGAAGCACTACTGGCCTTGAAACGTGAATTATCAGCTTAAAATCGCTAAATATATTAATTTTGAAACAACTTAATTCATAAAAACATTCCCAGCATTAAATGTATTGCATCAGAGCGTATTTTATTTTAGTGGAAATTGTGTTACGAAAAAAAAAACTGTTGAAAAGCGTGAAACACGTATTTAAGCGCCAGAACTGTTCCACATAAATGAATACAACCATTTCTACCCAACCAAGAACTACTTGCCGTGAACTCGGTAGTAGACGTCTTGTGAGATGTCTATATTGCCAATTATTAGTAATGTCACGAGTATCGTTGCGACCGGGTGCACAAACGGACACATACTGCAGCGCGGAGATAAAATCTTGCCGAAACAGATAGAGACAGATAGCTGACTGTAAAGTTCGATTTCTTGTTTATTACAGAACATTCCAAAAATGTCTAAAAATATCAATGGTCGAATGAAAGAAAGCCGCGGAGTTGAGTGGGCAGTCGAAGTGAAACTTGATAATCGAGCGCCTGCAGCTGTGTTTTGAAAGTGAACTCTTTTGTTTGTGGTCAACGACCTTGAGCATTGTATTTGGGTATGTTACGTAGTTCTGCTACTGTAACGGTTGACCAAATTGTGTTTCTACGGAAATAAAGAGCATTTTGTAATTTCTGCAACTGGACTTTTAATTCTAGGAGCCCACAGAGTCACAGTAACTACTGCCATATATTTAACATGCGTATATTTTATGTTGTAAATACCTAAGGAACAAACACAATGTCGCCAATATTAACCAGCTTACTGTAGTGGGGGAAAAGATAAACATTGGCTTTTGGTAAATTGATACAAGTTGCATTTCCTACAACCACACAAGTTAAAACTGCAATTTACGTTCATCTCGTGCTGCTAGGCTGCCGCTAACAGTAGATTTATGCCCGATTTCAGCAACAGATGTTAAATTCGGCGTTAACAAATGTAACGTAACAACTGTCACAGCGCTAAAACTAATGTTAAATTTCCTGCATTTCACCAACCTGTTTTCTGGAAATGTTAACAAGCCTGTGTTAACGCCAAGGAACTTGTAAATATCACAGCTATAGAAGGCTATGGAGGCTATGGGTCGTATTATTTTCTGAACGTACTGCGATGCGCTTTTGTTTTCATTTTCGTCTGCACAAATGGCGGGTGAACAAAATCATAAATAAACCCGTGAGACAAATTTCTCATCGACCGAGAAAGAATTGTTAATTGAATTTGTGACGGAAGTGTAAGGATATCGTGGAAAATAAGAGGACGGATGCGGTGAATGTAAAATAGAAAGATGTCAGGGGGAAAATATTGGAAACGAATTTAATTCAAATGCATGTGTACTACCACAAGCACCAAACAACTTGTCAGTATTGCGTAAATTTAAAACGAGGTGCGATGAACAAGTGCCTTAAACGTTTCAAGACGGGAGGTGGACAATGTATTATCCACATTATTCAGTGATTTATAAAATTTCAAAGCTATTCATACTTGAAGCAAAGGTGAGATTGACATATTCCTTTTGGTTATATTCTAACTCATTATTACGTAAATTTAAAACGAGGTGCGAAGGACAAGTGACTTGAACGTTTCAAGACGGGAGGTGGACAGTGTATTATCCACATAATTCAGTGAATTATAAACTCGTAAGGTTATTAATACTTGAAGCAAAGGCGAGATCCTCATTTTCCTTTCGATGCATGCTCTAACTCAGTATTACGTAAATTTAAAACGAGGAGCGAAGAAGTGCAAGTGACTTGAACGTTTCAAGACGGGAGGTGGACAATGTATTATCCACATAATTCAGTGAATTATAAACTCGTAAGGTTATTAATACTTGAAGCAAAGGCGAGATCCTCATTTTCCTTTCGATGCATGCTCTAACTCAGTATTACGTAAATTTAAAACGAGGAGCGAAGAAGTGCAAGTGACTTGAACGTTTCAAGACGGGAGGTGGACAGTGTATTATCCACATAATTCAGTGAATTATAAACTCGTAAGGTTATTAATACTTGAAGCAAAGGCGAGATCCTCATTTTCCTTTCGATGCATGCTCTAACTCAGTATTACGTAAATTTAAAACGAGGTGCGAAGAAGGACAAGTGACTTGAACGTTTCAAGACGGGAGGTGGACAGTGTATTATCCACATAATTCAGTGAATTATAAACTCGTAAGGTTATTAATACTTGAAGCAAAGGCGAGATCCTCATTTTCCTTTCGATGCATGCTCTAACTCAGTATTACGTAAATTTAAAACGAGGAGCGAAGAAGTGCAAGTGACTTGAACGTTTCAAGACGGGAGGTGGACAATGTATTATCCACATAATTCAGTGAATTATAAAATCGCAAGGTTATTGATACTTGAAGCAAAGGCGAGATCGCCATATTCCTTTCGATGCATGTTCTAACCTCTCTTGTACTTCCGCAGTAACCTTCATAGAAACTTGTCGTACTCTATTATAAATGTCGTTTAGACGGTCTTAGATATAGCAAATCGACATCAGCAGCTGAGTTCATGCTCGCCATCATGACTATTTACAATTGTTAAGGACTTAACATCAGAAATTCAGCTTGTTAGTTTAACATTAGATTTAACCCGAGTGTTACGCTAACACTTGTTGGTAAAATGCAATTTTTGTTTTAACTATTGCTAAACTCGTGTTAAGTCTTAACATTTGTTGGTGAAATCGGGCATCAGTCTTTCTACTTGCATCACCTGCAAGTTGCTGAGTGCCGAGAGTAAGAAGGAACTAGTTTGCTGACGTCATAGATCTATTAGTTGGCTAACACTGCTCTTATTGACATATGAAAGACTTGAGTAAAGATTGGTGGTTGTTATTAGTAAAGAAGGAATCATTTAAAACAAGGAAGAGTGAAAGAAGAAAATTATGATTGATAGAGAAAAAGTAAACATTATCATAAAGGTGCTTTTACTATTTTTAACTCCTATTCTCTACGTGCATATTTTTAAAGTTTATGTTCAAATTATTTTCAATAGAGGTGTGATACTCCCCCATTTGGAAATGCCATTGTTTTGCCACCTCCTTCCCCTCTTTTGTTCTCTTAGTGTCAAGCGTTTTGCTTGCACTGTGTGCTTGGTATTTTTAGTTTATCGCTTCCCCATTGTTTTAACATTCCTGTGGGCGGGCTAAACCCGCTTCGGTAGAGCTCTCTAATCCGGTCAACTATATTCCTGCTCGTTGCCATTTACAAAGAATGGAATAAACTGCCGTAACGTTTATTGTATGTACATTAGAGATAATAAAATGGCTTACTCTGATTCGGCCATGGGCCGAGAATTAGCAAGTCCACAGAAGTTACCTCATGTATGCAGTGCGATTAACCGATAACTATGGAGGGTGAGTTTAATAAGAAGTATACCAAGTAGCTTAACTACAGGGAAATGTGTACAGTGTCGACCTTGCAGTTTAGTTGGTAAACAGGTTGTATGTACTGAAGTACAGACTGCTTCAGAAGTAATTAAACCTGAGTAAAATACGAGGGGTGTCCATAAAATAAGGTCTCCAATTTTATTTAATATAGAAAACATGTTTACTGTCAATGAATGTTACATTGATGGAAATGCGGAACTTACAACTATTTTTCAACGTAATCACCATTGTGATCTATGCACTTTAGCATGCGCTAGGACAGTTTTTGTATACCCTTGTCATAGCACTCTCCCGCCAAGTTGTGCAGGTAGTGCTCATCCTCGTTTTTCAAATCATCGTCGGTCTGGAAATGTGTTTCACCCAGGTGTGACTTCAACTCAGGAAAAAGATGATAATCACTAGGTGCTATGTCTGGACTGTAGGGGGATGGGTGAGGGTACCCCATCCGAACTGGACCACGAGATCAGCCGTTGCATGTGCATATAGGGATGAGCGTTGTCGTGATGAAAAATCACTCCCTTCGTCAGCATTCCCCTCCTTAGATTTTGAATGGCACGTCGCAGTAGCTAGCGGCGTTTATCGTTGTGCCGGTAGGTATTAACTCGCACAAAAATACACCCTTTCTGTCCTAGAACACACTGGCCATTACTTTGCTGGCAGAAAATGTCTGAAGTTTCGCGGCTTCGGCGAATTCGGATGCCACCACTGACGAGAACGTTCTTTAGTTTCTGTTGTTGTGTAGTGCACAGAGGTTTCATCGCCAGTGACAATTGAATCCAACAATTCCTCGCTCTTTTCTGCATAGCGCTCCAGGAATCGGTGGGCCGCTTCAACACGTTGCCGTTTATGGTCCTCGATGAGCATTTTGGGGACCCACCTCGCACACACCTTGCGATAATGCAAATGTTTGGTCAAAGTCTTGTCAACCATAGTCTTACTGACTTCAGGGATAAGTTCGCACAGCTCGCGAACTGTCACACAGCGATATTTAAGTATTTCTTGTTCCACTTTTGCAATTGTTTCGTTTGATACCGAAGCCCGACCAGAACGCTGTTCGTCATGGAGGCCTGTACGTCCGTCTTTGAACTCTCTGACCCACTTTCACACGTTTTAGATGTCCATTCACTGTGACCCATAGACTTCGTATAACTGACGAATTTCAATAGGAGTAGTGCCCTTGTCACTGAAAAAAAAAAAACGGATCACTGCACCCAACTCGCACTTGGCGGTGGAAGTGATAGGAAGCTTCATCAAATTAAGTACGTCACTTTTCCCTAGCTTCATTTTATGTGTGGACTATCCATGAGAGTGCATGAGGACATTTTCACTCACTCAATGACGGCTGATCCCATGCCATGTTCCAAGGTTAACAAATATTAAGCAGGTTTAGCACTGCCATAGGCACATTAAGTATTGTGGCTTTGTGGGCTCTTAAAATTAAAGTCAAGTTGCGGAAATTCAAAATCCTCTATTTTATTTCCTTAGAAAGGCATTTGTACACCCCTCACAGGATCTAAAAGTGACGTGTCATACACACAGTAGTCCCTGGTTGCTTCACCACACATAAAAAACGAAAAAAATCACTCGCAGTACATTTCAAAGGTCCACAATTAACAGTTCTCTACTTTCAACTCACTACACAAGTCCAATTACAGCTGTCCCACTGCGTTGACAGCAGTGGCACCTTTATATCTCCACTCATTGTTCTAGGAATTAGTGGAACGTTCTGTAGCAATCAAGAAAGCGAACCTTCAAGTCATCTATATCGTTCTCTGTTTCGGCAAGCTTTTATCTCCACGCTGGACTGTCTGTCTCTTTGCGCGCGCCGGCCGCGCCCGTCGCAACAATGCCGCGCGACAGTATTATAGCTCTACGAACAGTGCATGGAGCATTTGATCTTTGTGTTACATGTAGGGACATATAAGGGACAGTGTGAAACTTGTATGGATAGAAAAGAGCTTGCTTTTGTGAACGCATGATTTGTACTAACAAAGATAAACTAAGCATTTTAGCAAGTGTAATAAGTGAAGTAATAGTAATAGTACAATGCAGTGCAAGTGCGATAAATGTATGTTTGCAAAACGAAAGAGGTTTGAAAATTAGAGGCGAAGGCGTGTGTACTGTACACGGTGTTCATTTTTTACCTGTAATTTTACCCCGCAAAATTTTACGTCATCAATAGCATCGCTGATGGAACGAGTATATATGCAATTCCCCTAGCGGCTTTGCGATCGTATTTGATGTGCTGACAGCAGCTGATGCCACCGTCTACTGGTAAATATACTATTTGAGTGGTGGGTCTGCCCGCGTAATATAAAGGTGCGAAATTTCGCCTTCTGCATAGATAACGATAGCTATTTTTAAAAATTACCACTGTACTCCAATGCACTACATAGCCGATTATGCAGCCATAAAAGTGCGCCATGAAGAATATATGAAATGATAAGTCAATGAACATTTACTTAACAATCGTCATCTGTTTTCTGCTATAGTAGACATATGTGCATATTGTAAACCTGTCACATAAAATAGAAATATTTCAATATGAACACAGTTCATTTTTATCACCCACAAATTCCTCACAATGTCACTTCAAACCAGAAAATTAGTAGAACATGTTCTAGGAATGAAAAATAAATTAGTCTTACAATCTGCACAAAGCTTTTATCCAAGTTTAAACAAGAAAATATCTCTAGTACACAGCCTTAGGTGTCCATTTTCTTATATTTCCTTTCTCTCTTCCCCTTAAACACTGTATTGCGAGAAGGTATGCTTGAGACCTTCCTGTCATAACATTATTTATTATTTCTAGATAGGGACCAGTCACTTTATAGCGTCCATGTTCTCTTTTTTCGAGTAACTGATACTGTATCGTGGAAATATTTAATGCACCTATTATTTTTAAAAGACAGAATGATATAACAATATTAATACACATTTTAATTAAGCGTGAGAATGAAAAAAATTATATCGTATACGAGGGCTATTCAATAAAGAATGATCACAATCTTTTTTTGACAGCGTATCTTTATTCGTCCTTATGATTTTGATGGCCCTTCTGAAAATGGTCTCCCCTGAATGCGATGCACTTGTCCCAGCGTTTCTGCCTGTCTTCAAAGTAATGCTGGAAACAATTTTTTGAGATCTCTCTCAAAATCACCTCCGCAGCCTTCACCACTGCTTCTGATGATGGATAATTCCTCCCACGAAGGCGTTTCTTCAAGTTAGGGAATAGAAAAAAGTCACATGGGGCTAAATCCGGACTATAGGGAGGGCGAGGGATGCACTTCACGTTGATTTTTGCAAGATATTCAGCAACAACGTTGGCAATATGCGGCCACGCATCACTGTGTTCCAGCTTCCAGCCTGCTTCACGGAAATGTGATATGATATGGACTTGCAATGTTTTTCAGGACATCCCTGTAGTATTGTCCAGTTACTGATGTGCGTGCAGGTACAACATGCTGATAAAACATTCCATGAATATCAAAGAATGAGATGACCATAACTTTCCCAGCAGAAGCAACCACTTTTGCTTTATAGGGGGTTGGTGATGAAGATTTCCACACTGAGCTTTGTTGTTTGCTGTCAGGATCAAAATGATGTAGCCAAGTTTCATCAGCAGTGATCACGTTTGAAAGAAGCTCCGGATCTTCCTCTAACATCAACTTTAACTGCATGTTACCTCCATTGCAGCGATAGGCGATACTGAACATGTCTGGACTTGATTGGTTCTCACAGGTGGGTACCAAGAGTACCGACAATGAAACCACTACGGCGTGTTTGTTTCGCATTCAGCTAACAGAATGTAATATAATTGAAGTTTAGGGCAAAAAATTATGACCGTAAAAAATTGAGGTCTTTATTGAACAGCCCTCGTAATTTTAAATAAAAGTAAATCTAAAATAACTTTCATAACAAGTGAATAACTGAAGGTGAGAATAAAGTGAGTTAAATTAAGAAGAAAAATGAAATATACCTTGGATGTAATGCTTCGTATGAATGTGAAGGGGATTTAAAATATAAGTGTATACATTCAGTACATGTATTTCACAAAGGGCAGCATTAAAAAGCAAAGCAAGAAGCGATACAGATTTAGAATTTTATAATAACAGTTTCTGTCTAAGATTTTACGATTGTGGAGTTTCTATATATTGCTTATGTAGCCGAGATTTGAATACTGGGTAAGAATGATAGAATTACTCAAGTGAAATTTTTAGGTTATGTATTAGAACTTGGGTAATTTCGAAGATCAGATTAAAACTGAGACAACTAGGGAAAAATAAACAAATTTCAATTCAAATGATAAAATCAGGGAATATAAAATAAAAAGGGAAGATCATATCTCTCGAGTACCAAAAGGAAAGATTGACAAAACGGGTCTTGCTATTCAAACCAGTTGGTACTAGTGCCGTTAGAACACCAGCGCATATCCTTCTTAGCCGAAAGGGATTTGCCTGAAGGAGGTGGTGGTTAGTAATTGTAGATATTAAAACTAAAGAAGTTGAAAATATTGAATCATTATATATTTTAATAAGGCAGTTACCCGGAATGCTATAATGTTGATCTCGACTGCAATGTCTCTAATGATTCTAGTACCGACAACTAGAGGATCATGAAGTTTTTCTCAGTTTAATGTAGTGAATGTGAGAATAGAAAACGCTGGCTTTTCTCCATTTTATTTTTCTCATTTCTGATTTTCAGAACTTTCACATAATTGAACGTACCAATTTGTAATTTTAAGCTAATGGATTTCTTCTTTGCGTTCACTGGAATGCCTAACTACTTTAGTTGCGCTGTTTTATGACTACATTTCCTGAACAGGGAACTTTCCTGATGACTGCTTATTCTTTGATAAATTCGCAAATAGGATTTATTGTAATAACCACTAATCTTAATATATGGAAATTATTAATTTCAATTTATCGACCTCCGCATCATTTATTAATTATACATACATTTTAATTTCTGTAGTAAATTGACACATACGATGTGTAAGAATTTAACTTCTGCACATATTACCATAGGCAGAAGCGTACAAAACTACCGTCGTGGGGGCAGGATAAGAAAAAAGCTCTTTCATATACACACAACTTATTTAAACCTGCCGGTGTTGTGGGGTTTTCTTTAATTGGTACTTTTAAATGACATATTTGTTTGCACGTTTCCTTTAGAAGCCATCGGTTTGCAGCGACACCGTTCTTGTTCACGGTATGTTGAACACATTGTCTCGACAGCAGCTGCCTTCATAATCATCTGCTGCTTTCCTATTTAAAACTTTGCGGCACCATTCTCCGAGCATGCAGCAAAGTTCTCATATCTTCCAGATCACGTTGCATATACACAACACACAGGTTCACATAGCAGAACCCTACGTCTCTATTGCCAAGTTCTATTTATCAAGACGCAGGTTTCCAGAAAAAAGAAATGCTACGAATGCACAGCGAGGATTGGAAGATCTTGATGAAGTAACCTACAAGTCTGTAAAATGCATTTGAGGAAACGTACTAAATGATTTTCTTACTTAAACAATTTACAATTTATTTCGTTTCATTGCTGACGAAGCTAGTCTGAATAGAAAAGAAAGGTATAGTGCATTTCAATATGGAAATAATTTTCACAAAAAGCTGACAGTAAAATCATTCTTAATTGCATTCCAAAAGGATTTCATCATAATTTTAAACTTCACAGTGTATTTTTGTATTTGTTATTTCAAATGTGTTAGTCCACTAACTCTCAATTGTTTTATAGAAAAAATAATGCTAAGGTAACTACATAAATAGCTGAATTTCCTGCTGTAATTGATTTTCTATTGTTTCTTTCTAGAAATGAATACAAAACAAGGTCGTTCAAATGAACATAACCTAACTGAGATTTTTATGATTCGGTAGGGTGCCATATGTACAAAAAATCGGTATGCGTACCTTCCAAAGAAACCCATCTCGGTTGATCACCTGTTTAAAGGAACATTTTGTAGAAAACATAACTCGAGTAGAACGTAAGGGAAATGCCACCAGCCGTCCCTGAGAATGTTTGGTATAAATTCGTTCACGTCACCAGATCGTGTATGGAAAACATTTCGAATATTTAATTAATTAAACATTTGCATCTGGAAGTTGTTTGGATATTAGCGATGTCATTATTTGGTCGACTTAGGTATTTCAAATGGGAACAGTTCTCGCCTGTAGCGAATCAGATGCGTTAGAGCCTTCAGCGTTGCCACTTCGTTACCCCCAAGTTTTTAATATGTCTCTCTCTCTCACAAGTATTCTTGGCGCTAAACGTAAGGGAACGCAAACTGAATTTTCCAAAGTTTTATAATGTAGTTCATTGTCTTCATCGTCTGAGTAATACAAATTTATGATGATAAGTTCCAAAATCCAGTCAGGTGCTATTTCTTTCCAACAGTCGTCTTCTTGATGTCTCACGCAGTTTTCCCAGCCTTGCTGTGTTCCTTGTCAATTTATTGGTGAATAAGTCGTTCAACTTTCGTCAGTTTAAAAGTATTATATTTGCTTGCAACATAATTTGAGCCCACAGTAACTCAATTGTATTCTTCTGGCAGTTGTAAGGTGGTAGGTGGGATCTTTTATCATTTAAATTGCAGGCTGATACAGCCAATACTTTTAAACGGAAGGTCAACTGAATAATGCTCCTTTGAACTCTCTAGAGTAAACAGAGAGTACGAAACCATTAATAAACAATGATACGTGACCAGGCACGCTCTGCTAGGCCAGTAGGAAGTGTATTGTTTCCTGTCGTTCGAATTTAACAAACACGTTGGCTTATTCAAAGTAATTCCTTTATCACGTCATGTAAAACGTTTATGCTTCACTTCTGAGTAATTTTAAATACGCATAATGCCAACCAATAATTCTATTCATTACATAGCTTATGACGCGATGCATTGTTATAGTATAATGGTATCTACTTTATTTGTATTAGGAAAACTATATGAGCTAAAAATATGGGGTTTTATGGTTATGTTACATATATTACTCTCTCCTTCCTCGTGGATCAGTTTTTGCAAAATCTGAATTTTTGTTTTAGCCCGGATAGTATTTATTAGAGGTAAGTACTCGTCACACACCACTTATGGGGAATACAATACAAGACCGCAGTACTCCGATTGGTTGCTCACCTAGCAGCGCTCAAAGACAAACCTCATCCCATTTGAAACAGATAATAGTGAGATTTCTCTTCCAATTTTCCATTTGGTTACCATAGAAACGTTTGTTGTATAAAGGAAGCGAGATTTTGAACAAACACATAGAAAATTTAACCTGTTTTAAATATCGTCACAACAATGAGGCTCAGAATGGTTTGTCTTGTGGAAACCTTTTATAAAACCTGCACCGAGTAAATCGCATGTTGTTTCGGAATGTTGGAATAGACTTTTAAAGTAAAATAACGTAAGTTGAGAGAGTTAGTATATATAGGGATTTGGGACAACCTGGCCTAAAATTCAAGATACACACTGCATTAGACAACTTCTAATTTAAATTCCTAAATCAAATGCCCTGCATTGCCAGGTTATTTGAATGCGAACATGTTGAGTCTAATAGAAAAAGATATGCGAGAGCACACTTAAATATTTTTTCTATTTCAAGAGACCAGGATATAACAGCCAACTCGCTGTTGTGAAAATTTGTTGTTAAACTATTATTTTTCTATCTCCTTCTTGGTAATGAAGTTGACGCAGGTGAAAATGGCTTTTATTACATATAATCCTGTAGATGCAAAAGTGTATAGGAGAAATAGGAGAATGCAGTATGCTTATGTGATAACGAAATCTTAACATCTAAAAAGCACATGAATTATTATTTTCATTCGAGAGAAGTATTGAAAAATTCAAACAAATAAGGAAGGTTCCGTAATTTTGGAAATGCAGTTATGATAAATGGTTTTCTTAAATAATATCATAGTGACCAGAATTTAATAGGCCATTTCCTGAAATTAAAATACGTCTACATTCAGTACAATTTCGATAAAGAATTCTTAGGTGGAAAGCAGTACTTTCTGCATCTTTAATGTGCCTTTGAATGCACTGTATATAAACAAAATAAAAGTGGAGTCACTTGATGGGAAAATAATTATTATATTTGAAAATTAAATATATGACAAAGCATAAACCTTGCAAAGATATTTGTTAAAACAGAATGTATGGAAATGGATTAGAAATAAACTTACTAGGCTGTTACAGTTGAAACTTGCACATATACTTACGCTAAATTTTAATAACCAGTCGTTCTGCGTTACAATTTTGCTGAGTTATACGTTTTCTCGGTAATGCGTCACTTTTTCTGATCTCCATACACAAAAATATACCTATTTATACGTTTTTTAAAGCGACGGTGGTATTCTTGTTTTGGATAGCTTCGGAATTGCCTGGTTTGCTTTTTTCATTAACGCTTACCGTTTCATTGTCGTCATATCGTTCCAACAACCACTGATCTATATCAAGTGGAGTTTCGAGTTGCAAACAGGAGAAGAACATGTGCGAATATCAACCAACAAGAAAGAAAACAAGAAAATCCTTCGCTCACTTTCTTCTCGGGCAGCCAGCCAACTGAAAAGATGATTAGATATCAACGTTTCGGGAGTGCCCATCTCTCCCATCATCAGGATATTTATAAAATGTTATAACCACAAATGAAATACTGGATATAACACAACTATAAACAGAGACAAAACTATCAAAATTCTGAACAAAAGACTGATTTCAGTAAATTAAATGCCAGGTCAGGAGATGGCGTGAGTATAGAAAATTGTCAAAGAAACGTAACTACTTAACTTGATTATCAAGCTGTATTGATATTTGCTCCTTGAATCGACGGATTTCCATTTTAAGGCCGGTTTCCAGGAGGAGCTGAACTGAAATCCAGCACCACGATTAAGCGTGCTCCTTTCAGAGGAAATCGCCAAAGCCTCCTTAATTCTCCACTCCCAGTAACTGTTGCATTTTGCCAAGATGGTCATCTCCCGAAAATTGGCTCTATGGCCGTTACCAAAACAATGCTCTGCCAGCCCAGACTTCTCAGGTTACATTAAACTAATGCTCAGTTCATGTTCGATTATTCTAGTAGCGATGGTACTTCCGGTTTGTCCTATATATGGTGTTGCACATTCGGAAGTCCAGTTTGTCTTTCACTGGTCTCAACAGATGTTTAATCTTCAGAGGTGACTTTTGGATGGTCCTGATGTTATATTTGGTGAGAATTCTGCTGATTCTGCCGGATAGATTGCCGGTAAACGGGATGCAGGTTGTAGCGGTAGGCTTATCTGACGCTTGCTATATTACAGGTTTCCCTTTCCTAACTTTGGTGATCGTCGTTTTTTATTTCCTTAAAAATGGAAATCCGTCAAATTAAGAACCAAAGATCAATACAGCTTGATAATCAAGTTAAGTAGTTAAGTTTCTTTGACACAATTTTCTATACTCACGTCATCTCCTGACCTGGCATTTAATTTACTGAAAAGTCTTTTGTTGTGTTTTGTCTGTTTATAGTTGTGTTATATCCAGTATTTCATTTATGGTTATAACATTTTATAAATATCCTGATGATGGGAGAGATGTACACTCCTGAAACGTTATCTAATCATCTTTTCACCTGGCTGGGGTCCTGAGAAGAAAGTGAGCGCATTCTTCGCCAGGAAGGCTTCAGGTTTTATTTTCAGAAAATCCTTAACTCTTAGTGAAAAATTAAAAATTTTGGATGAACTTAAAAATAAAGAAACGATGAAGAATATTGCTGAACATTTGGATTTACCTTACTCGGCAATGAGAACCATAATAAAAAATGAAGAGGATATATGGAACGTATCAAAGCCTGCATGTAGCTATCAAAATGTAAAGAGAATACGGGCATTTTGCCGATTTATAAAAATATCTTATAGTCTGGTTCAATCAACATCGGGAGAAAAAAGTTCCCATCGATGGAAAAATGCTGCAAGGGAAGGCACTAGAGTTTTCGAAGCAGTTTAACATGACGAATGACTTGGGAGCTTCTGTTGGCTGGCTCCAAACGTTTAAGAAAAGATACGACATGAATGGCCGGAGAATTTGTGGAGAGGCCAATAATGCTTATAAACAACTAGTGTGTGACTGTACGGAAAAATCCAAAAAGCAGACAAAAATTGAAGATTTTTTTAAATCCATATGAAGTTCATTGTGTATATACTAATTTTATTTATTTTTTATTTATGCATTTTCATACCAGATAGGAAAATCAGTTACACGTTTTCTCATTTATACATTATTTTAGTAGTCTCTCTTGAAAAACGTATAAATGAGGTTCCACTGTATTACATTTTGACGTTGGGTGAAGTTTTATAGCTTATTAATTAAATTTTCTTCCTTGTATGGTTTGTAGTATAAAGACCAACCCTCAGTTTTAATCACTTTCACACGTCAATTGTTTTGTTTGGACGCTAGGATTTTGTTTGCATTGTGAATGGCAAAGGGAATCTTTTGTTCATGCTGTACGTTTATGTGCCTCGCATTAATGTTTTTACATGAATAGTTCTTAAGACTATTTTTGGGTGATAGTGGTATTTTGAGGTCAAGTTATTAATACATTTACAGTAAGAAAATTGTATGTCATAGAGAGTAGGTTATAGTCTTCAGTAATCGTAATTTGTCTCATTATTATGATGACCTTTACCTACGAGTAAAGTTTTATGACGTCAGTAAATAACATGGGAATATTCTCAGGTTTGATATAGAGCTGCAATAAAACATGTTTTATGCTGAAAGCGTTCTTACTGCTAGGGTTATGAGCACAATGCAGCGATTACCACATAAATGTCTATCCAAAATAAATCACGTGGCCTGTTTACCGACTCCGGGAAATATTTCTGGATGTTATCCATATTTCTATCCTCGTTGGCGTGTCTTCAGGTTTGGAGCACGGCCAAAACTAGCCTAGTGACAATGCAAGAAATGGCTGGAACGTCATAATCGATCAAAAGTGATACATTGAGATGTGTAGAGGTTTTTCATGCACCATGTACCATGCAGAACGTTTCCCTTAACAACGTTAGTGGGAAACTCTGATTGAAAAATGCATTAGCAGCATTCACCTATTTAGAGCAAAAGCATTTATCATGCTAGACCTTGCTGACAGAAACTGTTTTTGTGTGCCAAAGTGTCTCCCTCTTGTCTTCTTTATTTTTAACAGGATCTGAGTTCTTTTAAGTTACAAACAGGTTTACTAGAATATATATTTAGACAACAAAGTTCTGATGTATTCGTTCTTATTACTTTAAGCTCAACCTTTTACAAATATTTGTTTATTTTCCCCTTGAAATTAACGACCTTTAACTGGACAAGCCATGTCTAATGCTGAAAGAACAAAACTTTTGAAATAACACTCAAATTAAGTGGTGTCTCTAGAGCTATGCTACTTGAAATTCAACATAACGGTGTGATAGTAAACGCAATAAAAAACCTTTATCCAGGTAACTCGCACTACCGAGATTTGAACTCGCTTGCGTTTGAATGGGAGGTCCTGGCTATAGAACAAACCGTGCTTGCTAAACGTATTAGTTATCTACTTGTAGGAGTTTGCAAGAAAAGTTTAACTATATGCTACTTCAAATAATGAACCGATACATGAACTAAAATTTAAAATCAGTGCATTATAATGTCGGTTTGGAAACGTTATGAATACTTTAAAATTAAATTTTCGTTCTAATACTACAAGAAGAAACGAAAATACTTGCCTCTTGAAGGAAGTATAAGCACTACAAAGTTATATCTACAACAAGGGAGATAACAGCAATAGTTAATGCTACATAAAGACAGATTGTGTGTCTTAGACCAGCTTTTTAGTGTTACCAATTATACAAAGTCCTTCATAATAGAGAACTTCACAGGCTATGCAGAGAAAATGGAAGATAAATGATTAAAAAATATTTAGAACCATTATTCAGAGAATCAAAAACCAACGAAAGTTTTTCATATGAAAGTTATCTTGAGGGTTATATATTTTTGAGCTATCCATTCAAACTCTTGACCTCTATGGGACCACAAACCCTATATATACGATTGTATATTAATATCGAATATTCTGATGAAATGCAATTATTATTACTGTGTACAAGTAGTAGACAAAGTCAGAACCTCTAGTACCTGATAATAAATACAGAAAATTTACCAGTCCAATTTTTGTTGATAAATGTGATCAAAATTAATTTATATTGATACTATATTTAATTTAAGAAGGGTGAAACAAAATAACGTTGACATGCTAATATGCACAGCATGTTGAGCCACATAACACTGAATACTTCATTATTCCCTTTGGAAAGTCATAGATCTTTGTAGTAAGTAATCTTTATTTCCATTTCACTTACAAATTATTATATATTTACATACTTATTACTACACTGAGTTGCTGGTTCCCCTTGGGCCCAATAGACTTAAACATTGAGGTTGTCGAAGTAATGGGTCCCTATTGGCATCTTATCTAGAATACTTCCTCATCATTTTCATCATATTTACTTATCTTCCTCAACCATTTGTCTCTTACTTTGTCCAAAAAGTTCCCAATTTCAATTAAATTTTTCCTAGTTTTTGCATTCATTAATTTCATTGCTTGAATTGCTTTTGGTAGTCTTGTCCATTCTTTTTTACCCATCTTCTCCTTAAGCAACCTAGTTTCTTTACATTCTAAAACCAAATGCCATTCATTATCCCTTTAGTGGCACAATGGGCAGTTCTCCAGATCCCTCCCTCTTCCCAAACCCTTCAGTTTTACCACCCCTGTTCTGGCCCATGCAAAGCCTTCTCTTGCCGCTTTATCACAAATGTCGATGTATTTTTCCCTGTTTCACATTACTTTCATCTCTATAAATTTCCACTGAGCTTTTCAAGTTGAAGCTTCCCAACATTTCTTGCCTTTCAATATCTTCCGTCCTTAACCTAAGTTCTTTCCAAAATCCACTTTGCAATAATTCCCTATTTTCCCACATGACACCAAACCCCATTTTTAACATCATTTCCTTTATCTTATTTAGCCATAAATCTTTTTGATTTAGTCTTTCCTGTACTTTCAGAACGCAGAATATTCTGCTCATCTAAACTCCCAATTCTCGCCCAATATTTTAACACCCTTTAGAAAGTCATAAATTAAAATGTGCAATTTTTTTCTCGGAGGCTTAGGAAGACTGTTTTATTTCTCTTCTTCCTTTGTTTCACGTTGTATAGTAAGTTATATTCGACAATGAATTAATGAAATGTTCAAGTTCTTGGGAAACAAACCAGGTGAAAAGATAACTTTTTATTTTATTTATAAGAGAGAGAGAGAGAGAGAGAGAGAGAGAGAGAGAGAGAGAGAGAGAGAGAGAGAGAGAGAGAGAGAGAGAGAGAGAAGGGTTAGCTTGGATGAGAACAGTAACAAGATTTCTAAGAGGAATGCGAGGTAGGGGAAAAGGAATTTGTGAATAGTGTGGGGGAAAGAAAGTATAGAACACTATGTAACAGAATGAGAGGAGGTTGCAATATGTAGATAAAAGGTTTGGGAGGAAAAATGGGAGAAAGTAGAGAATAGGATAGTAGCTATAAAAATGTTAACGGGCAGGGAGGAAAAGAAGGTAAGAAGTATTGGTGAGTTCTTGCAGAAAGTAAAAGAAAAATGGGCAAGAAATGTAAAGAATATAAGAGAGGAAGATGAGGGCGAAGAATGGGAATAACTAAGTAACAAGGAGGCATGATAGTTAAGAGCTACCTGGCAGAGCAGAAGACCGGGATGTCAGGTAAGACAAAGTAGCAACAAGGCAAAGACGAATAAATGTAGCCAAAAATTGTAAATTGTAAAATTTTGGAATATGCAAAATAAAAAAAAACTATAAAATATAATTATAAATCGACGTTTCGGCAACGTACATCGCTTCCATCATCAGGATATTTTAAGAAATGTTATAACCACAAAATGTTATAAACCGGCCTTAAAATGGAAATCCGTCGGCTTAAGAAGTACATATCTATACAGCTTGATCATCAAGTAGTTACGTTTCTTTGATCCAATTAATTTTCTACACTCACGCCATCTCCTGATCCGGCTTTGAATTTACAGAAGTCTTTTGTTCAGTGATGCGAGTGTTGATAGTGTTTTGTCATTGTTGATATTTTTGTTATATCCAGTAATATATTTTGTGGTTATAACATTTATTAAAATATCCTGATGATGGAAGAGATGTACGCTCCCAAAACGTCCATTTCTAATCGTGTTTTCACGTAGCTTGTTTTCCGAGGGTCTTATTTTAAGGAAATGTTAGAAATGTGCTCAAATAAACCAAGGATCCATTATAGGTTAGTTTCTCGTCATTCGTCTCCACAGAATGAGGAAAGACTGACGAGTTACTTATGCACCAACTCGCCCTAAGATATGAACACTACTAACACATTTCTAGATACGACAACCTGCTCTTCTTATACTGAGAAGTTAACTGTAAGCTCAATAGACTCCGGGCCTATTTCAGCATCATAATTTAAAGAATTTTAAATTTAAAATAAATTAAAGGAAACAATATTGATTCCTCGGTGTCTCTGAAGTATTTAAGCTTAATTTTAGCTTGTACCACTTTCCGGAAATAAATAAGTCTTCGGAGATGTTAAAACATATGTAGATCACTCTGTTTCGTTTAATTTCTTATATTGTAATATTTCCTTTCTGGAACAGGGAAGGCCACGCCGTGGCTCAGTGGTTAGACCGCTTGGTTCTCACCAAGGCGGCCCGGGTTCGATCCCAGGCGACCGCAAAGTGAGATTTGTGGTGGAAAACACGGCGTTGGGGCGGGTTTTCTCCGGGACCTCCGGTTTCCGCCACCATCTCATTCCACCGGTACTCCATCTTCATCTCATGTATCATCAGTGTCACCGCCTGCGGTGCCGTATGTAGTAAAAGCGGGCGTTAAACACTACACATTTCACATTTGGAACAGGGAATCGTATTAGTTATGAACTAGGTTTAGCTTGGCTTCATTAGATTGGTGTTGGAATGTTTATTCAGGGCAAAGTCTTAAGTTCTTGTTTGGTATCAATTTAACGGTGTTCACATGTACAGAGGCCGACATAAGCATTCGAACGAAAACATATTTATTACTTGTATTATTTTAAAGCTACGCAGAGTAAGCATACATAAATACAACTGGTACAAAATATATTTGAGTCTTCCATTAAAGTCATAAATACCAACTGAAACTAATTTGCACTAGAAGGAGAAATAAAACGGTTACTTCACTTCTGGACATAAGTATTCGAACAGAGAACAACTATTATTTAGTTATCATCCCCTTTCTTTGAATTACTGCTGATAATTGTTTGGGCATTGTCTGTATGTGCTGTTTAGTGACTGCAGATTTCATATTTCTCCTCTCTCTTTGAAGAAGTTCTTTCAGATGGTCCTTGCTTCTGATGCGATGCTTCCTTACACGCTCCCCGATTTCCTTCTAGATGTTCTCCATAGGATTTAAATCTGGAGATTGGGGCGGTGTCTTCAAATTGTGAGGAGTGTTGTACACGATCCAATTTCAGCAGTATGCTTCGGATCATTGTCCTCATGCCCTAATCCCAGCTTCTCTACAAGAATCCTCTTGTGTTCAAATTAGTCCATGATCCCATCTATGAACAGCAGTTCCCCAAAGCCAGATGAAGCTATACAGCCCATACCATCACACTACTGCCACCATGTTTCACTGTAGCTACCATGTTCTTAAGTTCCCATTCTGTATTTGGCAGTGTTCACACCTTAAGATGTCCATCACTCTTGTGTAAGCAGAATTTGCTCCCATCCGACCAGAGAACTTTATCCCAGAATTCTTTTGGTTTCACCACATACCCTATCAAATTCTCTACACCCTTCCTTTTATTCACCTTATTAACATGTGTTTTCGTCCTAGGAACGCGGGCATTGTACCCAGTACTATTTAAAACCCGTTCAACTATTCTGGTGTGAACCACAGTGCCAGAATATCGCTCAAGGCATCCTATAATCTCAGATACAAGGATCGAATTCTGCTTCAACAATTTTATTTGCCTCCTGTCTCTGATGGTGAGTCTAGAAGGAGCGCCATTTTGAGGTTTATTTACAACAGTATTTGTCTGTTTTAAGCGTTGAATTATGCAAAACACTGTTTTGCATCTGTTACCTAATAGTTTTGCCAATTTCAGAGAGAGATTTGTTTTGTTTGTCCATATTTATCATGGTATTCCTCTCTGCCACCATTGTCTCCTTACCTTTACGTCCCGTATTACCTGTGAGTTCAAAATTGGCTGAACAACTTTTGAGCACACTGTCTGGAGACATAGCAAAAACGCAACTGCTATGTGGTAGGGACGTGTAGGGTACATCCAGTCACCTATCTCTGTTCGATTGGATACGTTCAGATACTTATGCCCTCCAATAAGAGGGACAGAAGAACAAATACAGTACTGATTGTGTAATAAATACATGCAAAGTGATATTTTAAATATTGTTTCGGAGACATAAAAGATTAATGTTTACATGTTTAACAATTCAATGCTACCAGATATGTTAATGTTACAGTATTTATAGTACATGCAATGTTACATGTTATATTATTCGAATATTTTTGTCGGATTCTGTATATGTGTCTTCGTTTGGAGAGCCCAAATTTGATTCCTGATTGAACTGAATTGATAATCCAACATTCTCATTTCTGATCACTTTTACTCAGTTTTCACTGAACTTTCTACTTAAAGCATTTTAACAGCGTGTTAAAAGCTCACTTTGACACGGCCAGGCCGAAGCAACAGCTTTGTCGTTTTTTTTCAGAGGAGGAAATCACATGGGTGTGACGCGTCAACAAACTGAGGTAGCTAGGTGATTGGGGCTATGACAGGTGTGGCCGGGTAGGTGCGTTTAATAAAAGGCTTGTTTGCTCTGTCGATACGATTTCCTCGCACGAAAGGTCACTGGAGAGCCGAAGGGTACAAAAACAACCCTTACTCAAACAGTGCGTATGTCAATTTGGAAGGTTACCATCTACAAACTGTCTGTTTAGTTAGGTATAATACATGGTAATAAAACAGCAAGAGTGAAGAAGATAACATTGGAGAATGTATCTACGCTGCTATTTGTAGACGAGGAAGTCATATTGACTGCATCAGAGAGTTCTCTGCAATACTTTATATACAATCTAAACAATATACCCTGTGCAAGTACTTAAGGGGATGCAGCACCGAAAACCCCTAATACATAAATTTTCAACCAATCTTGCTGAACTTTTTTACCACTTAGTTCTGATGCATAGTGGACACAGAATTCAAAATTTGCTTTTTACATCTTTAATAGTTTTTGAGTAATTAATTTGTGAAATTCAAAATTTCAAACCGCTACACGTGATAAGCATTTTCAAAATGTTAATTTTTTATTTCTAAAAAGATTCAGACTGTTATGAAGAAAAGATCTATCATATGAATTTCTTATACACCTTTTAGTTCCAGAGGAAAAAAATTAGTTATGGAGCAAACAAAAAACGATTAAACCTCTGACTTTTTATATCAATAACTTTAAAAATATAACGAATATTAAAAATTTATAAGATAGAAACCTTTGTTTGCTTTCTAAGAACATGTGTTGAAAATTTTAGAGGAAACGAATCAAAACTGCATCGTGTGGAACATTTTGAATGATAAAAAATGTTGAAATAACTATAACTGAGTAAATCAAATTTTAAAATCCGACATTTTCCTTCTCGGCTGCATGCCTTGAAGCAGACTAAAACCCTTCAGATATGTAAGTTGAACCCTCCTGCCTCTTTCTTCTCTGTTCTGCAGCATTGTTCTTCAATTTCAGTTTCCTTCTGGATGTTTCAGGGGTTACTTTCACAGAAATTGCTGAATAAAGTAAGCGTAATTGATCCCTCACTTGGCTAATTTTTAGAGATGCTGGTGAAATCTGTGTCCATTATGTCTGACTGCAGCTTGAGTGAGGCAGAACAACCAAAACTGAATTCACTGATGGTTGATGTCACAGCAACCTGAAGTCTCTTCTTTGAAACAAATATTTCTTTTGGGCAATTATGCCGGATCATGTTTTGTAAACTTTCATTTGCATTTTGTGTCTTACCCAATGTACATCTTCTTAGGATTTCATCTGATGCCAGCCTTTGGTATACAGCCATTAATTTTCTTATCACATCAGGCCTCAAGTATATTTCCATAGTTGTTATGTTTAGGTGTTTCTTCCAATGTATTGTTTGGGCTATTCATGATCCTATGTACAGAGTCAACAAGAGGTCAGTTGTTTCAAAGAATGTTTTACCTATAACCTATATAATAGTTATATGCACGTTTTGATGTATAAAATACCTCTATAAATGTTAAATGGCAGACTAAAACTCCTCAATTACATATAAACATTATGTAGTTTAACGAGAAACACAAGAAAATCCCGACCGTTAGAATCTCACACAGAAGCAAAAATATAAACATTACCATTTGCTTTCAATGTTTACAGCCAGTGTTTTGTTTCCATGTTGCCACACATTGTAAGAAATAACCATCATACCAACACACAAAATTCCACCAGAAACTTTGCCAGCTAATTTCAAATGTATTAATTTGGTACATTCAATAGAACTCAAATGACAATTCTGTGGACCCAAGCGCCGGCATGCAGGTGCGCACGGGCAATTAAATTGTCACGTGAAGGTATTTAAATGTTTGAAACTCATAAATTTAGTTGGATTATGATAATATAAGGTTCAAAGTATTTTATTAGCTTAAAAACAAAACTATTATTTTTCCCCCATATTTTTAGCCAATTTCGGTGCTGCATTCCCTTAAAGGTATCTGTAAGTAACTTAAAACTTTTCGAGCGGGCCTGCGGAACAGCAACAGTGTTACATTCCCTACTACCCACCTTTAGTGACTAGTAAAGTAGAAAAATGGACAGAACTACAAGGACAATTCGGTTCAATCTAATTGCGAGTGTGTATTTTATCCCACAATTTTTAGTTTGTTAGACGCAGTAACGAATCATTCTACAAATGTTGTAGGTACATAACCAACAAGGTAGTCTGCGAGTTTGGCCCATACAACTTTGTGATATCGGTCTAGGTATCGCTTCACTGTTCTTCAGTTACAACCCAATTCTCTGGCAATTTCCGAGGCGTCTTCAACGTAAGTGACATGGCCTATAATTTCATTCTTTTGAGCTGCTGTCAGCACCACACAAACCTGTGGATGTGGCATGCTACGTTACTGTGATAAAATCTTACTGGAAGATTCCAATGCAGGGCATAACTGTCAGCAACATTTTCGCATGCGCAGCGAATACAAGATGAAACAGTTTTAATAAAACATAACTGTGAGCTGGGTTCAAACCTTAGTCTCTCTTTTCTCTTCACATAGTGCACATTTGACCACTGAGCAACGACAACAGATATTAGAACTTAAGTTATATACCTACAACATAGATGGTGGTTCCATAAAAACCGTCGCTACACGGGTTTTTCCTGTTCTTGCATATTTTCTAATGTCATTTAGTAATCACTTAGCCGCAGGAGAGCACTTGTAAATTGATTAGTTACTGCGTCTAACAAACTTAAAATTTTGGAATAAAAGTTTTGATTCCAGACTGGGGTTCGAACCTTGAACTCTCGGTCACCATGATAAGGCATGCGTTTTAATACTGAGCAAAAAAAGCTGTCGTTGCAGTGCTTCTTATATACAGTTAAAGAGGTTGGTTCTATTAAAATCACCATTTCACATGTTTTCCTTTTCTATGATATTCTGCGATGCCATATTAAAGAGGGCTTAGCTGCCAGAGCAGGGTTTTAAATCATTTCGTTTCTGCGTCTAACGAAGTAAAACACTTGGAGATAAAAGATATACCCGCGTAAGGGTTCGAAAGTGAACCTCCGAGCCTTTTGTCATAGCCTGCATTTTGTCACTGAGCTACATCGGTTGACATTGATGGTACAATGAGGTCTATCCTGGCCTCTACCAACCCGGGAGCGAAAAGCTCCGGGACTCTTTCCTTCGGACAATACCTTGAGTCTAAAAAGCCCCCACTCCCTACCCCCATGCAAGACGGGTGGAAGTGGATGCGCCACAGGGAAGACTACCGATTTGACCTTGGTGGGGCCACCTGGTGATCTAGCATACCTTCTACTAGCTCTGCAGGCTAGCACCCGGGACATTTTAGACAACCCTCTGCGGCCGAGAAGTAGCCGGAGGTACCCGATCTCCCGCGGGTGTAGGGAACACACTGCCCCCTAGAACCCAACCCAATCCGAACAACTCCCATTCGGGAGGGGCTCGGCTGTTCGGCCCGAGGTTGCTCTAGTAACGTCAAAGGTACCACGAGTGCTTAGGGTCCGCAGCGCTCGCACCACAGCAGCTGAAGGGGACCAATCCCCTTCGGGAACATCGGTTGACAGAATGTGCCTGCTACACAACATAGATATTGGTTCCATTAAAATCATAATTCAAGGCTTTTAATTTTCTTGCATTGTTTCTAACTGCATGTATTAACAGCTCAGCTATAAGTGAATTGCTGCTTATTTTGTGATATTTAGTCAGTCTTTCACCATAATGGGTTAATATAGCCATAGAAATCCTCGAAGTGAATAACAGTTAAATGACGACCACGCTCCTATACATCTACGAACATGGCCGATTTTGTTTTCATACTATCTATTCACGAAACGCCTGAATAATACTGACCCTCGGAAAGTGTAAATTTACTGTCTTGTAAGGTAGTGCATCTACGTTAAATGTACAGTCAGTAAACAAGGTCTAATGAGTGCCCACTGCGAACCTAGTCGGTAATTTGTAAATATAATAGCACCAGAGCTTCCTTGTGCCATATTCAACTGCTACATGTGATAAGCATGCCTTGTTGGGCAAAAAAAAAAATTCTGAATTACTTATTTTTCTGATCCAACGAAAATACCAGCGATACATCCGTATAGCTGTGAACGTTACTTGTGTTAAGAGGTAATTAGTCATTGTCTTTGTGTTCATCGTCGAAGTACTGCAAATTCGTGATGATAGCTTCCAAAATCTCGTTACGTGCTATTTCTTTCCAAAATTTGTCTTCCTGTAGTTTATCTTATGTCTCATGTAGTTTTCGCAGTTTTGTTCCTTGTCAATTTCTTCGTGAATAAAGCGTTCAACGTCAGTCAGTTTAAAAATATTATTTCTGTTTTCAACATAATTAGAGCCCACATTTATTCAATTGGATTGTTCTGGCAGTAGTGAGGGAGAAGATGGATAATGTCTCATTCATCCAGCTGACACACTTTTTCATGGAAGAATAACTGCTCTAGAGTAAATAAAGCTAACGAACCATTCATAAACAAAGATATAAGATGAACAGACACGTTCTGCAAGACCAGCAGGAAGTGTACTGTTTCCTCTCATCGAATTTAACAAACACCTTGGCTTATTCAAAGTACGTATTTCCTTTATCACGTCATGTCAAAGGTTTACGCTTCAGTTGTAAGTAATTTCAAATATACG
The DNA here is from genome assembly GCA_030765055.1 of Mantis religiosa. Classification (NCBI taxonomy): domain Eukaryota; kingdom Metazoa; phylum Arthropoda; class Insecta; order Mantodea; family Mantidae; genus Mantis; species Mantis religiosa. The sequence continues at coordinate 64,158,642 of CM060959.1, forward strand.
TTCACGCATACATGCCAACCAATAATGATATTCATTACAGCGTTTACCTCGCAATGCATTGTTATAATATAATTGTATCTAATTCATATATTTGTATTAGGAAAACTATTTGAGATTAAACTATGAGTTTTTTACGGTTATGTTAAATACATTACTCTCTCCTTCCTCATGGATCAGTTTTAGGAAAATCTGATTGTCTTATCGCGAATAGTAAAACCACTGGATCAAACTCCAGACTGTGTGGAAAGTCGTAAAGCCGGGTGAAGTATGGATGTAGTTGCTTCACGCAGAATTCTAGCAATCGAAGACTGTCTTGTATGCGTGGCCTACGTTATTGTCCTTGTCTTTGTGCACGGAGAATTGATGACCAGTCAAAAACTTCCTCTTCTAGAGCAACTGTCCTTAAATTTCTTTGGACTCACAAACGATCCGTCTTTGGAATGTTCTTGCGGTCGCGGTCGTTGATGTACGGCAATAAAAGAGCTGTGATGTCTCCTTGGTAAAGCTCAGTATAAAGATCGCAGGCCCTTTCTCGTATTTCCTCAAGTAGCATCATAAACTTAATGTATTTCTGGCAGTTCTGCGTAAGTAAAGTGGAACATTTTCGCAGTAGACTGTAAAACTAGGTCCTTTTTGTGTGTTTCGGATAGCTGAGATTGTATGCCAGCATCTCTTTAGAGGCTAAATCTTAACCACTAAATAAAAAAATGTAGGTTTTGGGTTCATAGCTATAGAATGCTAAAAAGATTACATAATATTACTTCAAAGAAAGTAGCTAAAAATAAAAAGATAGCACTGAGGTGAATTATAAATTATATTGCATATTTTATATGTCCGGGTGATCATAGGCTGCGAGATTTTTCCTAAATTCTCAGATCGTAATGAAACGGATTACCCAATTTAAATGGATATACGAGGGCTGTTCAATAAAGAATGATCACAATTTTTTTCACAACGTACCTATACTCATCCTCATAATTTTGATATTCCTTCTCGGAATAGTCTCCCCTGAATGCGATGCACTTATCCCAGCGTTTCTGTCGGTCTTCAATTTTTTTTTCCTTTAAAAAAATTACGTCCTCCAACGTTAAGTCATATCGGACGATGAATGGAATTGGTGAAATGATGCTCAAATAAGCCCAAGGTCCTTAGAGCTTAGTTACCCGACATTCGTCTTTTTGGATAACGGAAAACCCAAGAAAAAACCTTATCCAGGTAACTCATCCTGACCGAGATTCGAACTCGGGACCTCCTGTACGTGAGGCAAACACGCTACCACCACGCCACCGAGGCGAGCACCAGTCTTCAAAGAAATGCTGGAAACCATTTGTTGAGAGATCCTTCAAAATCGCCTCCTCAGGCTTCACGACTGCTTCTGATATTAGATAATGCCTCCCACGAAGGTGTTTCTTCAAGTTAAGGAATAGAAAGTCACATGGGGGCTAAATCTGGACTATAAGGAGGGTGAGGGATGCACTTCATGTTGATTTTTGCAAGATATTCAGCAACAACATTGGCAATATGCGGCCGCGCAATATCGTGGTACAGCATCCAGCCTGCTTCACTGAAATGTGGCTTTTTAGCGCCTAATATGGACTTGCAATGCTTTCAGGACATCCCTGAAGTATTGTCCAGTTATTGATGTGTGTGCAGGTACAACATGCTGAACCATTCAATAACAAAGAATGGGAAGACTATAACTTTCCCAGCAGAAGCAACTACTTTTCCTTTTTGGGGGGTTGGTGATGAAGGATATCTCTACACTGAGCTTTGCTGTTTGCTCTCAGGATCAAAATGATGTAGCCAAGTTTCATCAGCAGTGATTACGTTTGAAGGAAACTCCGGATCTTCCTCTAACATCAACTTTAACTGCATGTTACCTCCATTGCAGCGGTAGGCGATACTGAACATGTATGTACTTGCCTGGTTCTCACAGGCGGGAACCAGGAGTACCAAAAATGAAACTACTACGGCGTGTTTGTTTCGCATTAAGCCAACAGAATATAATAAGATTGGATTTTAGTGCGAAAAATTAGGACCGTAAAAAATTGTGATGATTATTTATTGAACAGCGATCGTACGTTGCGTGTCTCTTACAATTTAGAACGAAAACTAATAGTTTTTTTTTCTTAGAAATGTAACTGCAAAATGTTCTCATCTTAAAGAAAGGTTTGTGCTAAACGACTCTTCGGAGGCCAAATTACCAAGTTCTATGTTTAAGGAACTTTTGGGTTATGCAGTTCACTGGATACGTTTCTGAAAATGTGTTTTTTGTGGTTCAATGGGTCATCAGCTATATGCAGAATGTAACAAAATGCTATGTGAAAATTTTTGGAAATCATTTTTTCGTGGATAGAGATCAAAAGATGTTACATGAACATTGGTCCAGAAATTATTTCAAATTTCGAGTACTTTTTCTATAGCTGAAATGCATACAACACTCGATGACAGAACGGTGGGAAAACAAGAATTCATAACACGTGTTCAAATGTGCCTCCATTAGCTTCAATACGTTCGTTAACTCACCGTCGCATAGACTCCCAAATGTTGTGAGTTAGATCTACAGATTTTCATATTTTTAGCAGCCTTCCACATTACAAGCACTAAAGACTACATCTAAAACTGAAGCTGCATAAACACGAGATTTCAAATGTCCTCACAAATAAAAGTTTAGTGGGATTAAGTCAGGCGAGCGTGGAGGCTACATCATTTCGACATATCTTTTGTTACCACCTCTATTTCTGGTCCAGATTGCCATGCACCACTTACTCAACATGGTAGAGAAACAAAAAAATACGAATGTGCACTGAACAGCTATCAGTATGTAATGATATTGAGAAAATATGAATTTACAGAAGGCAGTTTAAAAAGAAACTATACATGTTACCACTACATCAGAAAAATTCATTAGGTCCACTACCATCTAGTGGTAAAATTAGATCAGTCATACATATGCATAGAGAGCGCTGTAGCATAACAGATGGCAGCACAGGTATTTTCTTGTGCAGTCTTTCTGAAAGGTTACGAATTGAGCACTAAGCCAGAAATGTCTATAAAGTTTTGTATTTAGAACCGGAAACTTTGGCTTTCTAAATGCCAGTAAATGTTGGATTAATAAATCTGTCATAATATTACAACATATAAGTAAAACATATCAAAGTATATTACCCATAAAGTCATTGTTTGAGCTTTAAAATGCTACCTCTCAGCGTTCTAGACTAGATATTCTCCGGAAGCAATTAATTTTGGCTTTCTAAATGCCAGTAGATATTGGATTAATAAATCTGTCATAATATTACAATTTATAAGTAAACATGTCGAAGTAAATTACCCACAAAGTCATTGTTTGAGCTTTAAAAATGCTACCTCTCAGCTCTCTATACTAAATGTTCTCGGGAAGCAATTAATTTTTGTAGTGAAATTGGACTACTGCGTGCTTCGATTCTGCAAACTTTGGATTACATACATAACTTGCACATGCCTGGTAATGAAAAAAAAAATACATAACTTGCACAAGTGAGATGGGTCTTTCCATATCAATAACTGTGATCTACTCAATTACAACTATTCTATGCCACATTCATGTTCCAGGACAATTTCGGGTACATGTCACAGATACTTGTATAATGTAACTTGCTGGCTGCACCATAGGATGGTCGCCTCAACCTCTAACATAAACGAATTTCCCCCGCAACATGCAGTTGTCCACCTCTGTAGTGTGCTCGCCTTAAAGTTATACAGATCCTGGGTTCTAACCTCGGTCAGCACCAGTGCACTGCATTACCTTGTAACTACAATAATATAATATTTATCTTGATGTAGAAGAGCAATAAGTGTTTGTACAAGAGTAGAGAAGGTCATGTATATGAAACATTTGACTATCACTTAAGTCTACTGTATTCCCTTGTAATTATTAGAGGTTGTAGGAGATAGAGGCATTAGCGCTCTCATTCAGCATAAACACGGGAAGCACTATGGAAAAAAACCAGGATTTTCAGAAATTCCATTTTATCCCCGCCCCAGAGAAGTTATAAGCAAGCGTGATTTGCCAGTTGGCAAATTGAAGATTATCTTTCAGATGTGACATAAGTATGGTCAGTTACGTCAACAAATGCTGCTTCAAAGAGATATTAGAGATGTCTTTGTTCGACTCCCTAGGGATCGAGAAAAGGTTACTGTAGGGAATATTGGAGTAACTCATACTAGCGAAGTGATAGCTTGGTGAAACGATAATGAAAACTATACGAAGGCACAATTATTGCTTTTCTCGGTCTAGGATGTTAATTGATATGGTGTATGATTTACTTCTTGATAGTATTCCTTTATTTCGTTGTACTTCTATATAAAAAAAATAAATTTTGGTGCGCTGGAAGAATCCCTTATGTGGAATGTAATATGGAGCCTACGATGTTGCTAGCACGTAAAATAGTTGGACTGTCTGGTAAATATCAGAAGAAACCAGTATCGAGAGGTAAAAGTCAATTCTATGTTCATGACATTCGCGGTGTAAACTAGGGAACCTGGAGTGCATATTTAAAGTTCTTTATGACCTATGGCTAGAAACAGTTTTGGAAGACGTTGATCCTCTGAGTTGGAAAAATAGTAATTGTTTTATTCTATATGACTTGCTATCAGTTATTACTAGAGCCCGGATATATAAGCACAATCAAATGGTGAAACAAGAACCGTGAAAAGGATCTCTCAAAGTCACATGACGTTATTGGAATATAAAAGCACCACAGTTTTTATGAATGATATACGGTTCTGTACTGGAACGTTTTGAAGAAATTTTACAGTGTTTCGTAAATAGGATTTTTCTTTAATACCTGAGTTTCCCAAAGGCAGTTTTTTCAATGTCGTGAGTCTCTGAAGACAACGTTGCTGAAATTTCATCTATCAAAGAAAAGGTATTATTTCGAGCTTCCAACTGTGTTATAATAAATAGCAGGTATTTTGGAGAAGCTGCTATGGATGTACTCTATCTTATATTGGATGCCAATATTAACAAAACATTCTTGTGCTGTGGGGTTACTTTCATCTTCTGCATCTAAGGAGTACAACACTGTTTTATTTCATTGAAATGTTCTGGGTAGAATGACACAGCTGATACCGAAAGATTGTTCTTCAGTATTAACTGCGATAGCGGAACGACACCTAACTTCCTGAACTCCAAATGTTGATGCAAAATGTTGGGTTCGGTTCGAAGATTGCTTTTGTCAAGTTCTTACAACAATACTGACAATGAGCTCAGTTCTGTTTCAGGAAACACTCGAGAAAATAGTAGTTGCAGCTCCAAGCATTATGAATTCAATAGAATTTTTAATAATGCTCAATAAACCTGTTTCACTGCAGGATTAAATTAATAGGATTTTACAGAATAAATTGAAAGAATATCAGTTGAGAAATTGCTTCGATTTCTGAAAAGGCACCGAGGTGTTCAAACAATGTTCTAAAACAGGATACTAAGAACGTAGCTTTATTATGAGAGTCTTGCTATTTGAATTCTTTATGTACTCAATGTGACCAAGATCTCTAACATCCGTCTTACACCATGAATCAGTACTGCCGAACAGAAGACAAGGAACGCAAAACCGGGCATTTCTAGTTTCACACCTATAGATCCACTCATTATACACGAGGGCTGTTCAATAAAGAAAGATCATAGTTTTTTACTGTCATAATTTTTCGCACTAAAATTCAATGTTATTATATTCTGTTAGCTTAATGTGAAACAAACACGCCGTAGTAGTTTCATTGTTGGTAGTCCTGGTTCCCGCCTGTGACAACCAGGCAAGTTCAGACATGTTCAGTATCGCCTACCGCTGCAATGGAGGTAATTTGCAGTTAAAGTTGATGTTAGAGGAAGATCCGGAGTTTCTTTTAAACGTAATCACTGTTGATGAGACTTGACTACATAATTTTTATCCTGACAGTAAACAGCAAAGCTCAGTGTGAAAATCTCCATCACCAACCCTCAAAAAAGCAAAAGTGGTTGCTTCTGCTGGGAAAGTTGTGGTCATCTCATTCTTTGATATTCATGGATCAGTTTATCAGCATGTTGTACCTGCACACACATCAGTAACTGGACAATACTACAGGGATGTCCTGAAAACATTGCAAGTCCATGTCAGGCATAAAAGACCACATTTTCATGAAGCAGGTTGGATGCTGCACCACGATAATGCGCGGCCGCATATCCAATGTTCTTGCTAATTATCTTGCAAAAACCAACGTGAAGTACATGCCTCACCCTCCTGATAGTCCGGATTGAGTCCCATGTGACCTTTTTCTATTCCCTAACTTGAAGAAACGCCTTCGTGGGAGGCATTATCCATCATCAGAAGCAGTGCTGAAGGCTTCGGAGGTTATTTTGAAAAATCTTTCAAAATATGCTTTCCAGCATGTCTTTGAAGACTTGCAGAAACGCTGGGAAAAGTGCATCGCATCCAGGGGAGACTATTTTGAGAAGGACCATCAAAATTGAGGATGAGTAAAGGTACGTTCTCAACAAAAAAAAATGTGATCATTTTTATTGAACAGCCGTCGTATGTATTGGTGTTAAATTTCCTGTTATAAAGAGAATTTCTACTTCTTTTTACTTTTTGCTCAATTTTTAAATTGGACGTAGGTCGCCTTGAAAACTTTTTAGAAATGCATTAACCTAGTTCATTATTTATTGGTTAAATATTTCGTAATATTAAATTACTTCGTACAATGAATGGAGTGAATTTATAAGACGTTTCACACTCACAAACAGAATAAACTGATATCATTAACTGAATAACGTTACACAAAGAAACACTTGTTATGTGGGATTGCTGCCATGTTGACAGGAATCGTGCCAACATGCTGCTTGACAAGCAATCCGTCCTGCGATTTAATAACCATTAGGTTATTTCTAGAACTAAAATATAAAGCAATGACAGACTACTTAATACATTTCAATGCATATTCAACTTCTAGAGCAATAACTATGAATAACTGCGAATGTCGCTGGCGTCGCCAGCTCCAGCATACACAGTACTTCAACGAATGGATACAATGCTACATCGATATGCAGTACGCATTTGTGCAAAAATCTAGGGAACTAAGGCCATCTGAGAGGCAAGAGGGGTAAGTTGCTGGCATGGACAATACTGTTTAGCGAGCTTGCTGGCTCACAGCACGTCATTCGTTCCATTAGCTACGCAGTTGTTTTCCGTGCATCAAGTGTTCATTACACTGGGCAACAAAATAATTTTAGAATGTTTGGAGTACTTCATGAGGCAATTCTTACCAATTGTGGGTTGAGTAAAACAAATATGACAATGAAAATTTTTTATTAGCTCTAGTTTCTACGGTATACACAAGATAGAAGCATTACATATTCACGGATTGAGAGAAAAGGATACATTTTAATTACATACATGCTAACAACAATGAAAGTGCATTTTATTTTTTTAACTGCTAAGAGTTCTAAATTTCTAGAAACATACTTCGCAGATAGTCGTGTCTGAAGAGAATCATGTGGTGGCCTATTGACTTCGTCGTCTTTTAGCTTGCCTCTTGTGATGGAGTTCTGCAGAATCCCTATACAAAGACCAACAGTAATCCGCAAACATTACTTCATTCCAACGGCCCTGATATCTTTGTTCCTTAACAGAAATGTCCTGATGGAGTCTCTCCCCATGTTCATCACTAACAGCTCCACAACTAGGAGGGAAAAAGTCTAGGTGGGAGTGGAGAAAATGGATCTTATGGGATTAAGTTAAATTAAATGCGAGGATCTACTCCCATTAGTCCTGGATCCGTAGGACCAGAACCCGGGCATCTCGGGTATATTTACCGTAGGACAGTACCTATTTTATAAACTGCCCCCCCCCACCTGCACGCAGACGGGACGGAAGTGGATACGCCACTTACGCGCCGGTCCTTACTGAACCAGCTACCAAAAAACCTTGGTAGGGCCGCCGGTGATCTAGCACACCAACTACTATCTCTGCAGGCTAGCACCCGGGACTTATGAGGCAACCCTCTACCCTTCCGGGTGGGCAAGGCCTGGCCGGAGGTACCCAATTTCCCTTGGGTGGCGGAAACACACTGCCCCCTCGAGTCCAACCCAATCCGAAGAGCTCCCATAGGGAGTGGCTCGAATGTTCGGCCCGAGGTTCCTCTAGTAACATCAGAGGTACCACGAGTGCTAGGGGTCCGCAGCGCCCGCAACTTGGCAGCTGAAAGGGACGTATCCCTCCCCCTACGGGGGGATCTTATGGGATATGTTGCATCCAAGGTTACGGTATTTTTGCAGGAGCACTGTCACCAAATGCTTGTAGTTGTCATCTACGGTATTTTGACAGGTGTGCCAACTCCGCCCCCCCCCCCAAAAAAAAATCCACCAAATTTAAAACCTTCACTATAAAAAATGAAATGCCACTTTAACTTCTAAACAAGAGCTAATCTATCATTTTTATGGTGATTTTTGAATTCATCAGATGGAAGTGCATGTAAATTCACTATTTTTAAGCCCGAAATATTTTCATTGTTGCCCAGTGTTATTGGTTGTGCTCGTTTTCTTAAACCTACAGTAATGCACTGTTATTTACATGGTCTTTCAAAATGTATAAATTATGATTTATAAAACAGAAAATAGCGTGCTGCAGCAGTGCAGTATTCTTGTAACACAGTGCTTCAAATTCTTGTACTCCTATCAGCAGCAGTAGTGGTGCTAATTGAGAAAATCTTCCACTTAAATTGCAGTGAATGACATATTTAAATGTGTATATTAGACTAAAACTTGGCTATATATTTCAACTGTTTGAACAATTGAATTTAATTGATCTTATTTATTCATAGACCCTAATATTGTTCCTTGGAGTAGGGTTTATTTATAAAAACTAACTTATTTACAACTGACAAATGATTCCCCATCTCTGCCTGCAATGTTCACTCATATTTGTCCAATAATGAACCAGTAAGTCAAGTTATAAAGAACATAAATAGATCTGCAAGAGTATCTTCATTATCGTTTTGGTATTAAGTAATTATGGATGCATCTTGTGACCAGGTTTATTTACAGCTTCACCGAAAATTGGAGCTGTTCAGCATCATTAATTCTTATACACAACATTATTCACCAACAACGGGAAACAATACAACCGCCAACAATAGCAACAACCTTATTATGCACCAGTGTGATTTAAACTATTTGCATTCTCCACCGCTCTAGTGAAGAATTATGTCAGCATTTGTTATGTAAATGTTGGCATAACATAAATCAGCTTACAGCATTAATGAGGAGGATAAATCTATTGATTTCGTCCAATATTGAGCATATCCAAATCGACCTCAAAATAAATGGAGATATATTAATATCCTGGTGTTCTTTTTGTAATTTAGTTTTAGCGTTTTTCGTTGCATACATTCGGTAGCGCATTCTATATGCGATTTCTGCGTGCAGCTATTCAATTCAGATCAGCTATAAGTGATGCTTCACCAAGGAGTTCCTTGAATACCAAGTGAAAGCATTCATTGGAATGTGTTTGGAAGGAATGGCTTAAATCTCTTTGAACTGAAGTTAGCATTTGCTATGGCTAGTTTTGCACTGCAGAACAGTGAACGGGAATTTAGCTAATGCATTTATAGTGGTAACAGTTTACAAAGTGAGGGTCGTAATGATCTTAAATAACTTTTGAAAGATTAGGGCATTAAATAAGTAGAACATGGAAATAATCTGTAGGAATTCGATTGCTTTTGTGTCTGGAGCATAGCAATATCAAATACTTCAGACAAATCCGTGTGTTACATTCGACCATACTATCGTTGAAGTCTTTGATCAAGGGAGTTTCGAAAAAGCAAACCTATATGCAAATCGGCCAAGCATTGGAAGTAGTTTTGACCAGCTACTCTTCGAGAAATTTGCCATTGTGGAACTCACCGACTGTTACACCAAGCAACAGTGATCACAGATGAGTTCGTGTTATTGATGCGGCCCAGTGTGGTCAGAGCTGTGACGTACACGAGAGCTACTCTCCAAATGATTAGAGGTATAGTGTTCAGTATTAGACTGGTTGAAGTGGAAGGAAGAACTGGTTATACTAACGCAATTCATTTCGCCACTAAGCGCAAAAGAGGTGTCCTGGCAGCACTAAGTACTGCACTAACAATGGAACCATCACTAATGTCGCGAGGTGCTTGTTATTTGGGAGAGAATGATAGAAGCGGGGAGTGAACGAGACGGAGATGGTCTGGACGTTCTCGCTCCACCACGAAAGTCCCTGAGACTTCGGGAGCTTTCGAGAAACTTCGACAACCTTCGAGAAACGATATTTCGGTTATAAAAGTGACGGACTCGCCGGAAGAACCCGGACGATCTGCACCTGCTCTTGGCTCTTGACAGTTTGAGTCTAGAGGTTCTCCATTAGTCTTGAACCCGTAGGAACAAGACCCGGGCCTCTTTCAACCAGGGAGTTATCCGAGCTATCCCAAATGGCGCTCGGCGTCCTCCATGGGGCTTTCCATAGGACAAGACATGGGTAACAAATAAGGGCCCCCCCCCATCTGGTCCTAGGACACAAGACGGGAGGGAAGTGGATACGCCACTTACGCGCGCCAACACCAAAGGTGAAGGATACCGATATGACCTCGGTGGGGTCGCCTGGCTCTTGACAGCTAGACTCCTACCAGGTTGCTACATGAGGCCTCAGGTCTTCCATACGTGGAGGGTGAAATTAGGCGTGGGCTTCAAAACTCTAAGCTACTTTACCCAGAATTGAAGCACCCTTGTTAGATCATTGGGACATTATGACCTCACTAGACGCCGTTCCAGGCTGTTCCGGGTACCCCGTATGGCTTGCGGGCACCCGAGATAACCCAGGAGCTAATCCTAACAGCAGCTAAAGCTGAGCTCCACATAATCTTCTAAGCTTTTTGTCATCAAAAGTTTTCCAAACAAATAAAAACCTTTAAAATTAAAACACCAGGGTGCAAGTTATTACATCCATTCCCACAAACTGAAGGTACAAAATTGTACCTTCAAAAATAAATTTTCACCGCAAAACCCACAACACATCCTACAAAATCCCAAACATAAAACCTTACCTGCGGTAAAACACTTAACGGGTGGGCACGCAGCTAGCCAGCACCTCGGTCGGTCGGACAGTCAGTGTGTGCCGTGACATCTGCTAGAGAGTCAATGGTCAATTTTCGTGGTGTGTGTGTGTGCGCGTGCGCGCGCGCGCATTTAAACTGTATCGAGTTGCGAGTTGGAAGCTGATAAGCGTGCAGTGTTCTGAAAATGAATTCTTTTGTTTGTGTGGTGAAGCCACGGGGCGACGATCGACGTCGGCAGAAAGGTTCTGCGGCTCAATGGAAATGTGATACTCCGGCACCCCGAAGAACGCCTGGGAATCTGTAGGGTCGTCCTAAGGGAAGCCGTGGTTGTCACCGCGAGTAGCGAGGTGGTGGTGACGGAACGACTGGAAGGCCAGTGAACAAAGAACTTGATGCTGAACTAGAAGACATCTGTGCGCGGGCTCTGTGTAGCCAGGTTATTCTTACCGTGCCGAGAGGAGGTGCCGGTGAGGCTGCTTAATCCAAAAGAGAGCATTCAGTGAGGTCTACCCGAAATTCCGAAGATCCCTGCCTCTGTTACCGGGGAGCGATGGTAAACTCCAGAGGTGTTTCCTTGGGGCAATACCTGGAGTCCGAAAAGCCCTCCCATCGACAAAAACGTCAAGACGGGTGCAAGTGGATACGCCACTTAGGTGCTTTAACCCCGCAGGGAATACTGCCGAAAAACCTCGCTGGGGCCACCTGGTGATCCAGCACACCTTCTACTAGCTCTGCAGGGTAGTACCCGGAACTTTTAGGCAATCCTCTACCCCCTCCGGGTGGCCGAAGCCTGCCCGGAGGTACCCAACTACCCGCGGGTATTTTCTCTGCCCCCTCGAGTCCAACCCAATCCGTAAAACTCCCATTCAGGGAGGGGCTCGAATGTTCGGCCCGAGGTTCCTCTAGTAACGTCAGAGGTACCACGAATGCTAAGGGTCCGCGGCGCTCGCACTAAAGCAGCTGAAGGGAACGGATCCCCTCCCATACGGGAAATCCAGCTAGACACCGATCACGACGTCTAGAGCAGGAAAGGAGTTGGGGACGTGCGAGCCCGTGGTCAGCGTAACGTCAGTCGACCAGACCCAGGAGTTGGGGCTTTCGTAGTGGAGCGAGAACGTCCAGACTATCTCCGTCTCTTTTTCACTCTGTTGCTCTCACTCTCGGCAAGTGCCCAGTCCTCATCGGTCCGGGGGCGTTACTTGGGCGCATATCTCTTTCACTCCACGCTTGTATCTCTCTCGCCAAATAACAAACGCCTCGCGACACTATGCTCACAGCTGTACGCGGTTCAGATTTTGATGGCATCATCTCTGCTCTATGTGGAGTCTATGTACCGAAAAGCGAGTGTGAATTATAGCTCAAAGTACCCGAAAATGAGTCAAAAATACTTAGGAATATATTGGCATAATAACACAGCATTGTACGGCCTGAGAAGCAGCTCTGTTCCCCTACACCGAGCACAAAGCTGAAGAGGGATGTCCAGCAGCAACTTGCAAGTGGTCGCATGCGGTACTTTCCAAGCTTCAGTTGTGGGCGTTGGGGTTCTTCTCTGCAGCAGATTTTTGGTACCCGTGGTTTATACACAGCAGGCATTTACCATCAAAATTTTCAGGTACGTAGCGATGTCAGTACAATAATAGTTCCCTTGCAAGTTTCTCAAGCACTACGTAAGTGCATTACGGATACCGTTTTTATTTATACATTAATAACACTGCGCGACAATGAAAATGTTTTGGGCTTAAAAATAGCGAACTTACATGTATTTCCATCTACTGAATACAAAAATCACCATAAAAATGATAGTTAAACTCTTTGTTTTGAAGATAAAGTGACATTTCATTTTTAGAGTGAAGGTTTTAAATTTGGGGGAATTTTTTGGGAGTTGGAACACCTGTTACGTAATAAAACACAATCAGAGGGAAATTTTGGAAATCCAATGATGCAAAAGTTAAGGAAGGCATTTTTGTCAGACCACAAATAAGAGAACTTGTACAGGATCCTGCATTTGACCAAATTTTGGAGGGGAAAGAAAAGGAAGCTTGGGAAGCCTTCAAGGGTGTTATTCATGGATCTTTAGGCTACAAAAGAGATGACAACTACAAGCATTTGGTGGCATTGCCCCTGCAAATGAGCCGTAACCTTGGATGCAACATGTCCCTTAAGATCCATTTTCTCCACTCCCACCTAGACTTTTTCCCTCCTAGTTGTGGAGCTGTTGGTGATGAACTTCGGGAGAGATTCCATTAGGACATTTCTGTTATGGAACAAAGATATCAGGGCCGTTGGAATGAAGTAATGCTTGCGGATTACTGTTGGTCTTTGTATAGGGATTCTGCAGAACTCCACCACAAGAGGCAAGCTAAAAGACGACGAAGTCAATAGGCCACCACATGATTCTCTTCAGACACGACTATCTGCGAAGTATTTTTCCCAGAAATTTAGAACTCTTAGCATGTAATTACCAGTTAAAAAATACAGTGCACTTTCATTGTTGTTAGCATGTATGTAATTAAAATGTATCCTTTTCTCTCAAACCGTTAATATGTAATACTTCCACCTTGTGTATTTCATAGAAACTAAAACTAATAAAAAATTTGCATTGTAATATTTGTTTTTCTCAATCCAAAATTAGTAGGACTTGCGTCATGAAGTGCTCGAAACATTCAGGGGTTATTTTTGTTGCCCAGTGTAATCACAACTAACAATATGTATTATCGAAGAAATTAGAAGTTTATATTACTGTGACATTATATCAGTTTCTGTAATACCAACTCCGCCCTCGTGAAGCAAATGCTACCGATAATCACCGCCCCACTTTGTGCAAATTCCAATGCCACTCCATGTGTTGTCGATTACCCGTCTGCGGTAAACTTGAGCTGACAGTTAAGTTTCGTGCTGACCACGTGACAACGTCACTAAAGCAGCTCAGGAGGGTTCTGTGTCATACGTTCATAGCATTCCAGTGTAAAATTCATGGGGATATGAATAAATAAATGCCTATTCGTGAAAGTAAACATGGAAGGTATTTTGGAATATCAAATATTTCAGTTTGCATGCAAATCAAAATTAAATATTTGAATATTTGGACTAATAAGCATTTTAACTGGCGATTAATGTTCGTGGTTTGTTGAATTGCCGTTTCCAAGTCGACCCTATCCAAGCGTTCACTTATAGCCAGCTCGTGTAGTATATCCCCGTGAAGACCACGGTAGAAGCTGTAGGTCCCTTTATTACATCATCGTCGGCCTTGGAGGAAATGGCCTCCGTCCTCTGAGTGACTTCACCTCAGAAATGAATCCAGGCATCGCTTAGAATTAGCTTACCTCCGAAGGTCATAGACCACATATTAGAGAACACGATATTTTAGAACAGAGATGATTTGACACTTGCTACTTCAAAATTGATACAAAATTGGCATTGAAAGAAGGAAAAACATTTCTATCTTAAGGTAGAACAGCGGTTTTTCTTCAAGGTATCCTCTTTTATACGAGGGTCGCTAGGAATGCTTTGAGGCATAGAGCTCTGGGCTAGCAAAACTTTAGTTCAACTATTACATTTTTTCGAAGTATTCTTCCGGACAATCTGCATAAAGGCTGATCCTTCTGAACTAACCGTTGTAGCACTGGCGCCACTTTACTTCGGCACTACACTTAGCTGCTCTCTATAAGCACTGACTGTATCTTCAGGAGATGGAAATCGACGTCCACGAAGTTTCTCCCTCACCGTGTGAGAACAAATAGTCGTACGGTGCCTGGTCAGGACTGTAGGGCGGATGGCTAAGAAGTTTGACAGGACAGTCCTCAATGAATTCAGTTGTGATGTTTGCCAGGTGGGCACATGCATTATGATGGCCAATCATGATTCCCCGCAGGCAAGTTATGGGTCGCCTCTCCGTGATTTTCTGCAACACTTCTGGAAGACAAATACCTGTGTACTATGTTGCTGTAACTGTCCACTTGGTGAGAAGGATGTTGTCACCATTTGCTTTCCAACACTTCTCTTCTTGATCTCTTGACTTACATGGGTGCTGCTTCGCTAGGGAACAACCCACTGTTGCACGAGATGGTGCACTGTCCCCAAATACATCAGACAGGCGTTCAAGGCATTGTGATTCATCCAAACCACCTTTGTAGTCGTACAAAGCCATTGTACGAAAAATCTCTTCTTTCCAAGTCCATGGCTGCAGCTCAACTGGTGACACATCAACTTAGCAACACTCTTCTTCTTATCGAGTGCCATGATTATTACGAAACTGACTGAATTCACTTGTTTCACTTTGTGCGTTCTAGTTGGCCGCATCTCAAAGCCTTCCTAGTGACCCTCGTATACAGGGTCGGCAATGCTGGCATCGCCTAACTTAAATGGCTTCTTTATCACAATTAGCATATGGTTCAGAATAATTGAAGGGTAACTTCAGGGTTTGATTGAGGTTGAAACAAAAGCTCAATAAGTCTGCAAAAAATAAAATAATGAACAATATGAAGCCGTGCTTCCAGTGGTAGAAGAAGGGTCATCAGAAAAGGCAGAAAAACAAATTTCTAACACTTACGCCATCATCAAAACTTACTGCGGAATCAGTGCGCTTTCCTCGCAGAAATGAAACAATCAAAGAGAGTAAAGAGAGTGACAAAGGACGAAAGAGTAAGAGCGTGCAAAGGCGATTCACCCCAAACTGAGAAAGAGCGGCTCGCCGGTCGGCAAACTCGTCTATAACGGGTAAATCTCTAACTACTTTAAAATCCCTGTCCAACGTTAGCGACATATGAAGTATTATTATATCAATTTTCATAATGTAGTATTCACTTAATACATTTTATGGGTCATATTTTGATTAAGTATTTATATTTTATGAGGTTTAGGGTTTCGCTTCCAAAATATTTTCTATTAGCAGTCAAGCAGATTTTGGAGTAATTTTAATCCACCAGTGGTCTTTGAAATGAATTTAGGAAGTCCAAGCCACTCTTTTCAGGAAACGCCTCTGGAAAAGCTCACATTACCCCGATAATTCTATCATATTGGCTGGTCGTCCGAAAGCAAAATGTATCAATTTTCTTTTCGATAAATAGGATTTGGTTGAAAAACGAAGAATTTCCTGTATTACGTCTGTCAAAATTTTCTAAATCCCACTTTTTATTAAGGAGCCTTACATTTATTACATACATGCGGAAAGAGCCTGTAATTTTTCTTCTTTTGTAAATATAATGGTTTCAAATGACTCAAATCTATGGACTTTCTGTAACTTGCTGTATTTAATTTAATATTTGCTGTTATATATATGAACAAAATCTACAAAGCCTAATATACCAAACCAAGGAAATAAACCAGCCTGAAAATATGCTACTTATTTTCATATATTAGAAACATATTTTTTCATAACCAAACCTTTTTGTGGTATTTATTATGAATCGGTTCATAATTGTTCATTAAATATCAATAGAGTTTAAAGTATTCACTAAATTGAAAATTATTTGGAACAAATTATTTTAAAATAAAAAGTATTGTGTCTACTTGGGTTCGCAGAATTAAGTCTTGTTTGCAGAAATTTACAACACTGTTGCAGTAAACAGTAACTTTGTACAACCCTTGCAGCAGTAAAAAGAAGTGACATACACAAACAGCAGTCTTCAAGGTCATTTCGTTTCCCATCTCCTGTCAACAAACAAAAGAATACTGCGGTACAACTCACAATTACGACAAAACTGCAACTGCACAACTCAACTGACTCTCCACTTTGCCTCCTAGTCATGGTTATAGAATGCAGTAAACCTCTGGATAACAATCGCGACAACAGCGGGAAATTCCAGACTTGTCTCTTTCTCTCTTGGCAAGCGTCCAGCTCGCGCTACTGTCTCTTTCTTTCCTGCATACGCGTGCCGGTACTGGCTTGTCGCAGCTCCAACGCAACAATGCAATCGGTGACAGTATTTCACGGAACATTTGTGTTTATATACTACTTTAATTAATGTGAATTTCTAGTATAATTTGTTTAAAAAAGTGCTTTCATTGTTAGTAGTTACTCACCAATCACTTTCGGAACACACCCGGTGTCCTAATAGAACGTCATACTTCCATTGTTATCACATTTGCAACACGTTTCATAAACTCATTTGACAAGCTATATGACAGAATGTAATTTGATAGGCATGTTAGATAGTTGCAGTGTAGAGTAAATTAAATTTGTAAACTTAGTTTAGATGTTACAAATAAATTTATATTCTACCAATTATAAGTAAACGCGACATTCTATCTAGGAACAGTTTGTTTAGAATATGTACAACTATCATAAAAAATGTTCTTCCAATTCCAGAGCTAATACATATTGTTAACAACAATTATTTAAAATTATAGCTATAAACCTCCAACTGATTGAATAGAAGTATGAGTTTAAACTTAAAGAAATATTTTAATGATCTAGTTAGCGTCCTTGAGAAACAGGTTTCGAATTAAGAAGAGAATGAATCAGTCCAAAATAAATATCAGTATATTAATATACTTATGAAATCTTAACGTATTTACATATTCTTATACAGGCTTTCTTTATGGATGGGCTAGGTATTTCATTTGAAACATTAATCACAAGGAATGTGAATAAATGAAGTAGCTTACATGAATGAACATGTATGATAAATCATTATGTTGCAGTTAAAGACACACAGAGAGAAATGTACTTACCTAAACCAGTAATGGTTGCCACAAAAGGAAACTTGCTTCCAGACAGTGCATAGCACAGTTTAGCAATATTAAGCGGTGTAATGCTTAACGTATGCACACGGTGTATGTAGAAAAAGCAAACCACACTGTTCCTGTAACAGAAAATACATATATTAATATTTCTTAATTAGCTAAGTAACACAAAGGTAAACAATTGAAATGCTACATTCGCATGCACTTCTACAAGCCATTTTAAAAATGCCTTATTCCTCAACCTGCTTATTTTGAGGGCACAATACCTAAAATATTTTAAATAATTACAAGAACATTGCTTTTATGTCAAAAAATACACTGAACTTTCAGCATAATTACATACTTCTTTTTAAGCGATCACACATTGTAACTTGAAGAGTTCAACTAATGACCTGTATTTACTTCCAGCGCGTTCCTGACATACTTGGCACATTAAAATGTCCCAATTGATGTGGTTTAACCAATCTTCAAATTTTCAACAGAGGTTATGCGCAAGTAAACTTAAACTGTCAAATAGCGTTTATTTACACTTCAGAATTAATCAATTAGTGCCAGCATTGAAGTTAAATTGTTACAAAAATGACATTTAACTGTTTTAACAAAGCAAACAAAAGAACGAAAAAATCTAAGTTGGAGTGGTTTGTCATTAAGTTATATGCTGTATTACCTTTTAAAATTAAGATAATTGCATCCTGTAAAACACGTCAATAGTTAATATTGTGACTTTTGGGTTCCTAAAATTAGAAGTCTAGATGCAGAAATTCAAAATGCTCTTTGTTTCCGTAGAAAGACAGTTTGTACACCCCTTACGGACTACAAAAATGACGTAACACACACGAACGCAATCTTCCAGGCCGTCTACACACTGTACAGTTCTTGACTGCTCACTAGCAACTAAGTCGCGACCGACCGACCAACCGATCGACCGACCGACCGACCGACCGACCGACCGACCGACCGAAGTGCTGGCTGACTGTATAAAGCCAGAAGGTTTTTGCTGCATGCCCACCCGTTAAGGGTTATACCGCAGGTAAGTTATTTCATTTCGGGATTCTGTAGGATGTGTTGTGGGTTTTGAGATTGAAGATTCTTGTGAGGTTGCAATTTTGTACCTTCGGGTCGAAAGGACAGGATGCAATACCTTACACCCCGATGTTTTTAATTTTGTTTAAGTTGGAAAAAATTTTGATGCCAAACAGTTTAGAAGAATTATGTGGAGCTCAGCTTTAGCTGCTGTTAGGACTAGCTCCTGGGTTATCTCGGGTGCCCGCAAGCCATGCAGGGTACCCCGTGCAACTCGCAACTTGCTGTCTCTCGTCTTTTATAACCGTTTCCGAAACCACACGAGTTTTCGTGGCGTAGCGAGACAAGGGGAGAATTATCCAACATCAGTCTCTTTCTACCTGTGTTGCTCTCTCTCTCTCTCTCTCTCTCTCTCTCTCTCTCTCTCTCTCTCTCTCTCTCTCTCTCTCTCTCTCTGTCTCTCTCTCTCTCTCTCTCTCTCTCTCTCGGCAATTGCCTAAGCACTCATCGGCTACATGGGTGTGACTTGGGCGCTGTATTTTAACAACTCGCATGAAATTGAAAACAACTATATATATAGATCTGTATGAACAAGATGGCCAACTTCCGAAAAGATTTAGATAAAAAGAGAGAGACGGAAAGCAGCTGACAGAAACAAAGTTCGATTTGGAAAACATTGGAAGCATTTGCTGACGCTGCGTTCACAATATACGCTTTGGAAAGGTAGACCAGCTATTACACTCAAGTTTCACTCTGACTCTACCTTTCCATACTTTGACCTACATACGGCTAGTGTGAAAGAACAATTAATTCTTCCAATATACGCTTTAATATCACTCTGTCTTCATTTCAAATCTAGTGATAGCTAGGGAGATGCTTTGCGGCTTAGCCATAAGCATGGTAGCCGAGAACTACCATGTGTCTCGTTATTAGACCAACATGACTTCGAATTCTGGAAGTGAATGTTTACTTTTATTATTGCTACTTTAATAGCAAACCTTATGCTTTTCTTGTAGGAGATAAATAATATTTTAAACACATTCATCTATAAAAACGCAAATAACATTCTTGTCATTTTCAAAATAAATGCAATGTTGTTAGAGAATTGCCTTAATATTGGTTGTGTAAACACTAGGCTCGTCTATCTGTAATGAATGGTGCTGGCATACAATACGAAGTATCCACTCATGAAAATTTCACTAGGCATTTCGTCTTATCCGTGAACCACATGGGTAAGTTAATTTCCAATTTTATTTGATTTTTCATATAGGAATAAAACCTATATTTCAGTTAGTTTAAAACATTGTAGTGTTTCAGTTTTTATGTGAGTATAAATTTCGTAAAATAAAGTTAACCTTAGGAATTGGAAGTTATATATTGCGATCCATCTAAACCTGAACCACTTCAATAAGCCATAACTTCTGAACCAATAATAGGACACACGTGCAACTTTGGGAAAATATAGTACACAATTGGGAGATTACATTGCACTATTTACATCTGAGATAAAATGTTGTAAGTGTACTCCACCAGAATCTATACATGTTTGCACTCGTCTCACCATATTCTCTGAAGTTTAACGGAGAGTATCCTCGCCAATGTTACTTATTTCGGTTCGAATGGATTCCTTGAGAACATGAATTGTCCGTGGCCTATTCTTGTACTTTGTGTGTTTAGATGCCCCCACAAGAAAATAATCCGGCGAGGTTAGGTCAGGGGATCTGGGGGGCCACAGACCTTTTGAGATTATTCGATTATCAAAGAAACTGGTTACAAGTTCCATGGTGTCATTAGATGCATGGTACGTTGTTCCACCTTGCTGGGAATAACCTTCTCTCAATTCGATATCATTTACGTAAAACTTCAGCGAATATGGTGAGATGAGTGCAAATATGTATAAATGGTAGTGGAGGACACTTCCAACATTTTCTGTGAGATGTAAATAGTGTAATGTAATCTCCCAATAATGTATTATATTCTCCCAAAGCTACACGTGTCCTATAATTGGTTCATATACATTTCACATACATTTTCGCAGTTACTTCTAAACATAAACTTGCCTTATGCAAATTAATATTGCTTGGTGAACCTAAATTATGTTGGAAATCTTCCTTAGTTGTTTCACCGTATAAACTTAAAGTTGCTCTTGCTTGCCGTTTCAGTATAACTTGGACGCTCCCTTCTCACCATTGACATTCGTGTTTACCTTTAATACAGTTAACCTCTGGCCTTTTGTCAACCTTTTTAGTGCTCCTAACTAATTACTCATCTTGCTGAAGTTGTGCACCGTATCTCTTGCCCTTTGCACGTTGTACTGTCTCGTTTCTCTTAGCAGCAAAATGTCATAGCCTTATTACTGTCAGAGGAATTGTGAGTATGCAAGGGTTACCTTTTAAAAATGCCGATTAAAGCAGCCACCCATAACCAACAAGGGAGAAAGTCTTTAAGCTGACATTACTTTATGACAAATTTCTATTGATTTTCAAAAACTCGCCATCTGTTACACTGAAAGCAACAAATTAAGTGTCTCAGCTCATGTAAGTTAAACATCTTACGCCATATTTCACCAATAGATGTTAAAATCGACTTTAACAAATGTAACGTACTAATTGTCACAGCTCTAACACTACTGTTAAATTTATTGCATTTTCACCAATCTGTTTTCTGAAAATGTTAACAAACACATGTTAACGACAAAAAACTTCTGAATATTACAGCTATACAAGGCTATGGATGAGTCGTATTATTTTCTGAACGTACTGCGATGCGCTTTTGTTTTCATGTTCGTCTGCATACAGCTGAAAGAATGGCTGGTGAACAAAATCGTAAACAAAAGCCGTGAGACAAATTTCTTATCGATTGAGAAAGAACTCTTAATTAAATTGGTGACGAAGTGTAAGGATATCGTGGAAAATAAGAGGATGGATGCGGTGAATGTAATAGAGAAAGATGTCACGGGGAAAATATTGGAAACGAATTTAATTCAAATGCATGTGTCACTACTACAAGCACCAAACAACTTTGTCAGCATTACGTAAATTTAAAACGAGGTGCGAAGGATAAGTGACTTGAACGTTTCAAGACGGGAGGTGGACAGTGTTTTATTCACATAATTCAGTGAATTATAAACTCGCAAAGTTATTAATACTTGAAGCAAAGGCGAGATGGGCATATTCCTTTCGAAGCATATTCTAACTCAGTATTACGTAAATTTAAAACGAGATGCGAAGAAGGACAAGTGATGCGTGACTTGGACGTTTCAAGACGGGAGGTGGACATTTGATTATCCACATAACTCAGTGAATTATAAAATCGCTAAGTTATTAATACTGGAAGCAAAGGCTGGATCGGCATGTTCTAACCTCTCTAGTACTTCCGCAGTAACCTTCACAGCAGCTTGTTTCGACAGTCTATACCTCGGCAGAAAACTTTCTTAGATAGCTCCTCAAAATAATTTCTCCTCATAGGCCGTACTCTATTACGAATGCCATTTAGACAGTCTTAAATATAGCAAATTGACATGAAAAGCTGCGTTCACGCCCACCATCCTGACTATTTACAATTGTTAAGGACTTAACAACAGAAATTTGGCTCGTTAGTTTAACAAGAGATTTAACACAGGTGCTAAGCTAACTCTTGTTGGTGAAGTGCAATTTTTGTTTTAACATTTGGTAATCTCATGTTAAATCTTAACATCTGTTGGTTAAGTCGGACATTAATTTTGGCATATATATATATGTATATATACATACATATTTTAATTTACGTCCTCCAATATTAAGTCATATCGGACGTTGAATGGAATTGTTGAAATGATGCTCAAATGTGCCCAGGGTCCATAGAGCTTAGAGCTACGCGACATTCGTCTTTCAGGATAAGGGAAAACCCCGGAAAAACCTTATTCAGGTAACTCACCCTGACCGAGATTCGAACTCGGGATCTCTTGAACGTGAGGCAGACACGCTACCACCACGCTACCGAGGCGGGCATTTAACATTTAACTGTGGACAAATTAGCTCACTTATTGTACAATATGTGAAGTAAAAATAGCACATTAACTTTATAAGAAGATATATTAATTTGGAGAAATTCTTCAAAACAAAACACTGTCGATATAGCCCACCTCAGGAGCATAGATGATTGCGTGTCTATCTTACGTTCAAGAGGTCCCGGGATCAGGATAAGTTAAATGAATAAAAGTTTTCCCAAGGTTTCCCTTATCTTGAAAGACAAATGTCGGGTACCTCTATGGACCCTGGGTTCATTTGAGCATCATTTCACCGTCCGATATTACGTAACGTGAGAGGAAAAATTTAAAACAGAATAACTCAATACAAAGACGTTAACAAGAGTCTCTGACGGGCAGGTAAACACGTCTTGGGCGTAATGTCTGCAAGCGCTACAAGGGATGGGGTTTTATCACTGCCACGTCACTATGTCGTCAGGTTCAAGTTTCCTTCCTAACGTTTTGAAATTTCTAACCAATTGTTAAATGTTGAGGATGTAGTAAATCATAAGCCACAAAATCACTCAGTAATTAAGGTCTGTCTTCTTTTTAGGTCACATCAGCGATGTGAATTAAGGTCAACGGAAGGAAATATACTCTTCTAGCTAGACTTTTGGCAATAAAGCAAGTTTTACTGAAAATGTCGCATCAAGTGATGTCATTTTAATTTTTCTGCAACTAAATTTTTCCTAGCTCTGCTTACGTTATTCCATTACATAGTCATATTTCTGCCATATTACTACCTCATTCTCATCCTACTATGCTGGGTTTCTCTGCTTCCACCTCTTTCTCCACTGATATCTTCATATCTGTTACTCTGTCCCCTTTTTGAACACTCAGAAAATAACAAAATTTTAGTTATGAGTTTTCCTGTTATACATATCTAACGTCATTACCCATTACATAATACTTGTATTACACGCTTAATGGAAACATAAGTCATTAATGCAAAATGCTTGAAAAAGAAGTCATATGATATGATCTGAGATCGCTGTGTTCAGTTGTTAGGTTTGTTGTAATTGGAAAGCTGATCTTTTGTTACTGACTGTAACAATCTCCCAACCGTCCCCTTTGTTCTGTCTGAACATATCATATGACATTTTTTCAATACTTTCATTCCTCTGTGCTTCTATCATTTTGCATTTGTGTTATCGTCCTATAGTTTATTTCCTGTGGTTTATCTGGCTAATTAATCAAATGTTTAATTTCTAATGTACCAACATGTGATTATACTTACCAGTACTGATTAAAGAAACGTTAACTCAGCGTTAAGAATTGAAGAGCTGCTTTCAAATTAACGATGCGTTTAAGGAAGTATTAAATGTTAACGATGTTTGGTGGAACACATTATGTAAGTTAGCAACTCTTAAATTTATTTAAGGAGGCGCTGGGACAGTAGCAAACGTTGGTGAAACAGGCTATAAATATGTCATGTAGAGAATTCGGTTCGATAATACATTTGCAGTTTAAACACGTCTGAAGTTGCTCTAAATAACGCTGTTCGTGTTTGATGTGGGCCAGGAGTGGAGTGAATGTGGTTGTATCACGCGATATGAGCAGTTGTTCCCCGAAGGACATCATTATGTTCCTTGCACTCGAACAGTCTCCTTGGTCGCTGAATGGGAGCTCCTCTACCCCATCCAGCACTTGTGCTGGAAGAGGATATCATAATGTGATCCACATGCTTTATTGGATTTATCGCGACAGACACTGGGTCGATATGGCTGCAGAAAATCGGGAAACGTTATTCCATTAGCAACGCTCTTTTCTATTCATGCCATTACCACGTAACATAGCTAAACTGTTTATACTTGCGGTGTACAACTTGTGGTGCGCAGTCCTGCGGCTTTTGTTTAGTTCGCTCGTAGGAAAATTTTGTAGGGTCATCAACAATTTCTGAGCGTTTATAACACTTAAAACTAAATAAAACATTTTCTCCAAGTTGTTTCACGTTTACTTTCAAGGTTTAAAGAGCGAATGACTTTCTTCAAGCTAGTTTCACTTGTTTATAAGGATTAAACATGGTGTAATGTAACGGGTATAGCCCTGGTTTTAATCACACGTTTTAAACTAGTACACTTTGTGACGGCAATTTCTTATTTTTCAAATACAAGGTATGTACAGAAAGTAAATTTCTTTTTGGTAATAACATTAAAATTGTTTACAGATACAGAAAAAATTATTTATTTCACAAAATTCTACAACTCTTAAAACTACTTTTCCACATAACTGCTGAAATTTTGCAGGCATTTTTCATAGCGAGGCACAAGCTTTTGTATACCTTCTTCAGAGAAGTTTGCCGCCTGTGTCTTCAACCAGCTGGAAACATTTTCTTTCAGCTCTTCGTCATTGTTGAAGTGTTGACCGCCAAGGAAAGTTTTTAGATACAAAAACAGATGAAAGTCGCTAGGAGCGAGGTCAGAGCTGTACGGGGGGGTTGGTCAAACACGTCCTAGCCAAACCCCTGTAGGATGTTTTTGTCGCATTTGCAGTGAGTGGTCGTGCGTTGTCGTGAAGAAGCAAAACACCCTTTGTCATCGCAAATTTGCCGATAAATTTCAATTGGTTTCACTTTCCAAGCATTCAGAAAACGAATCACAGATCTGATTTCACAAGCGGCGGGATTTTCAACCAACACCGACATTGTAATCAAGCACAACAAAGCGTACGTGATTTACAGCGATCTCACAATGGCGTACGTTTCTTCTTCTTTATACAGAGCGTCTAACATGCATGTGCGGAACTGCGATCGCAGCGCTGCAGCGGAGATAAATTGAAACAGAGCTTACTTTCTGGACGCCCCTTGTATTTAAGAATTTGTTTGTAATTGTTTTGGAAGAAGTAATTTGTACCAAAATAGGAAATTTGAAATTGGATGGGCCACGGAATGACACCACGAAAATTAAATGCTATATAATATATTGCTATTGGTAATTACAATAATGCAATTACGTAATGTAAACTTCGTCGATGCAACAATTGTTTATTAAAGGACAGCATCTACGTTATTTAAAATTGTAGCAGAATTTATTAATTGTTTTATGTAATAAACCCCACAATATTTGAAAGAAGAATTGTCGTTTATTTTCCAACTGCAGTATCAAATACCTTTACTCCGAGACTGCGACCTGAGGTAATACGGGCAGCTCCAGAGCTCCAAAGCATCTACAAGATTTCTACCAGGTCGACACCATAGGTGGAAAAACTAATCATCAGCAACTTCCATCTTTCCATTTGCGACAAACATTCTGATCCAAAATGATAGCCACAACGCGGGGCTTCCAGATCGTCGTCTTCAAGCGTCGCCTTTTGTAAATTATACTGTTGCAACGTAATAATCATAATTTACATTTTACAAATGTATCGTATTTGCCTCCTGCATTTGCAGGTAAGCATATGCTTGAACGTTTCATTGAAATAGAAGATGTCATCTCTAAAATTATAACAAACAGGCTAAAATTCCTCTCACCATCACATGATCTTATCTGTTATTTCTCCGTATAGTTCCAAAATTCTACACTTAAGCAATAGTATATTTTTATATATTTATTGCATATTTTGTTGAAGGTAAAAGAGGAACAGAAGAAAGCGAATCAATAGGCATATGTATAAAAAATTGCTATATGGTGGCCTAAAAATTCCATTCTGTTGTGATATTGCATTATCTAGTGATATTTTGGCAGCACTTTTAAACATGATATAGCATTCAAAGTTCATAGCAATAAGAATTGAAATATGAAAGTCTCCAAAGCCTCTCCCTTAAAAAGAAAGTTATTCCTAATACATGGTTGTTATAAATAGATCTAGGTTTCGTGTATTCTTTTGAATATAAGGAAATAGATTGCAACTGAATTGAAGGCGCTCAGAAGCTTATCCTTCCTGGAATTAAGTTTCTGCACCACGTTGTTACGACCTATGCAACAGGATTTTAGTTGCGGAGCTGAACATTCATTTCGCCATCCTATTGGTGAAGCCATTTGAAGCCGTTTGAAGCTTTTGTCGAAAAAATCTAAGTAATTCTTATTGACCCGGCATCTAGCATGGAGTTTCTTCTCAGGCATTCGGTCTCGGGCAGAAGTCGTAACTTCAAAAATTCTCCAGGATAGATTACTGGAATAAAAATGAGATAATATACGTTAGTCTTCCGATAACTGCATTGATTTTCAAAATTAAAAACTTGATATAGTTGTTTTAAAATAAACACAATATTAGGATTACCGAATATACCGAATGATTTAACGTCTTTCACTTCTCGATCCAGATATTTAACTTCCATCAAGTCCAAGCTTCTAATAAAATCTTCTCCACTCTATTGATTTTTATCACCGTTGCCCTTAACAACCAAACCCTTCCACATAATTAAGATTCTTAGCCTCCCATGTAATATTTTTGTATGTTTTTCAACTTAGTTTTCTCATAATTATTATAAACATAACAGGTTTAAACATTCTTTAAGTAATGTAGAATCTAAATAGCATTGTCAACTAAATAATATTGATTATTCTGGGCCAAATTAAAGCAACTGTTACATAACGCTTATCCAAAGGTTTAAATAAATAAATATTTTAATGTAAATATTCTAAAAAGTTATTTTAATCAAAATCCGTTAGGAATTTTTGGATCGGCCACCCTTGCCTCCTCTCGCCTCATCCTTCCTCATGTATATGTCCCAGTTGGGGCTTAGATTTCGGTGCCGAATCCCCTCCGTAGTAATCCCAAGCCTCTCGTATCAGCCGAATTATTGAATTGTAAGGCCCTTTTTATAAATAAATGCTAAGAACATAGATAAATGATTGCAATAAACAATTTTAAAAATCGTATAATGTACAAAACATAAGAGTTTAAATTGAGAGAAATCATTGGTTAAGTTCTGAGTTAAAGGAGAGAAAGCAGTTTATTCGGTGTGGATAAGGCAACTGCACATTATAATGGAAAATAATTAAGTTAAGGGCAAGTTAAATTCATTGATCACGAAGTATTAAAATTGTAGGCGACAAAAATTAGAAAGACTGAAAATTAAAAATACACAAACTCTTAGAATTTAGCAAATAAGTACACATTGCGTCAGTGTTTAACAAGAAGTTAAGTAATTATTGCATTAATAAGGAAGAGGTGGGAGATTTGCCAACAAGAGCATATAACTCCATAATCGGCCTCTTTACCTTCGTGTTTTATCGCTTTACAAAACTGTTTACTGTGCAGTCAAAGCACTTGGTTTATAAAAATTTGGTGGTCACTACAAATGTTGAGTACTAGAGCACTTGGAAGAAGATTTTGTGTATAATGAGAATAGAGACATTGTCATATTACTTGGTGAACCTCAGTACTCGAGAATTTGACATCCCCAATGTACTTTCTTCATATTCCTTAAAATACTAAAAATATTAGCATACATATTATATAAGTGGATAAAATTCGATTGAAGAAAGAGCGCATGTAAACATGTAACGTTTTAAAAAATAAAGGTAGCATTTATAAAGTTGTAATAACATGAAACTAATGATTTAAATAAATTGTGAATGCCTAAATTTTTACTAACACCAGATAAACATATATTTTTTAACCTAGCACCTTTCAAAGAATTAAGTTTTAACGTTTTAGAAATGATGACAATTAGGTTTTTTTAAAATTCTTTCAGCTTAACATGAACTAAATTTTCCGTCAGACTTTTCAGTTTTTTTCTTCTGTTATATTTCATACCACTGCAGTTTTGTAGAAAGATAGTTTGCATTGATTATGTGAACCACTATTCCTGAATTATTCCATCAAAGTTAAAGCCTGGGAACTAAGAATTGAAATCTTCCTTTTTATTCTTGTTTATATTTTTGTTTTCGTTCTCTCAATTTAGGACTGTCTACATAACTCTGCGAGAAGTCGCGCTGACTTTTTTTCTGTTACAATAGGAATGCCATTTCAGAGAAACGCCCGCCTGAGAGTCTTAAACAGTGGTATAGAATGATATGATGTTACTTTCCTCAGACTTTTATTTTCTTCAAACCTCTACCCAAGTTTCTGTTAAACAATCGTAAACCAATGTTTCAGATCTGCCTCTTCCTTTCACAAAACACTGGTCTATCAGCTTTAAGAGAAGTAATGTACTAACTTAGTGTTTCGTTTTTGTTTTTGTAATTTAATCATCTCGCTTCGGAAGTTTCTACATTGTACGGCTGTCGTATGTTTTTTGGAGTATTCTGGTGATGCGAATTTTATCTTTATCAAGAAGCAGCTGAGGAGTAAAAAAGATATGTAACCAAATCGAAGTGGCCCAGATAGGACTTCCATTCGAGAGCTTTCGTGTTTATTCCCCGATGACAGACGATTCTGACCAAAAACATTTTCGTGGGTTCCCTTGGTCACTCTGTGAATGCTGGATTAGTTACTTTACCTTCTTCGGCTTCCCACTTCTCCATTTAATTTCGAATCATTTCAGTCCGTCGGAGAGTGTCGGAGAGGGAGCGAGTATGGCGTTGCTGAGTGAGTGAATTCACGCTGCTTAACTGTGTACCATCTTGGGCGTAGAGGCAGCGTAGTCGCCTATGCCCGCAGTGTAGGGGCTGTCGAAACCCGTGAGAGTGGAGGCCGTACGAAGAAACCTGGCGTTGTTAGGGACCCTAAGTTAATTAGCTCCTCATGCCCCAGG
Source organism: Mantis religiosa (assembly GCA_030765055.1). Taxonomy (NCBI): domain Eukaryota; kingdom Metazoa; phylum Arthropoda; class Insecta; order Mantodea; family Mantidae; genus Mantis; species Mantis religiosa. Next base: position 64,188,083 of record CM060959.1, read on the forward strand.
TTTCCGTACATTCGCTGAGATTCCTATCTCCATCCTTTCTTCCAAAACATTCAATAGGCTAATTATATAAGGCTCGAATGAAGTTCTCTCTGTTGTGCTCTGTATCGTAATAAAGCTTTCATTAAGAATGACTTGCCCAGCAGAAAATGGCAAGGATATACATCCTACAATTACAATTACTTGAAATCTTAATGTTAGTTGCTAACATAGTATAGCGTACGGGGTAACCAAATTTAGGTTAGGGAGTCATCCGTTAGTATTTCCTGGGTTTGTCTTTGTTCCAAGAAGACGAATGACATAATTTTAAGCTTTATATATTCCAGAATCATTTAAGCATTATTTTATCCATTTCATTTCTCGATTGTTCGATATGACCTGCCAGATTAAAGAACACGAAATCATAAAAAGGAGTGCATATAGAAAATTACCAGCGTTCATTTAACCTATGGTTACTTTTATTCATTAATTTAGTTATCTCTTAATTTTAGAGATATTTTGTCAATTGATATTAACTACAAAAAAGTTTTATACAAATACAAACATACGAATAAATTAGCATGTACATTTGAAATATATATTACTATAATAAATATAGAAACATTCAGTTCCAAACATGTGATATTAATATGCATGTACATACAAGCACAATATATACAACAGCACTGAGACCAATAATGTATGGTTCAGAAAGCTGGGTGTTGACAATCAGAGAAGAACAGTGGCTGTTACGGTGGGAAAGGATGATGTTGAGAAATATATTTGGAGTGATAAGGGACTTGGACGGATGGAGAATGCGGACTAACCTGGAGTTGCAGTGCATATTTCGACAGCAGTGAAAATTAAACAAGGAAGAATAAGGTGGATTGACAATGTGCAGAGAATGCCGGAAGCCAATGTAGTTAAGAAGATATTCATAGGAAAGCTGGATGGCAGAAGGAGAAGAGGAAGACCCAGGGAAAGATGGGTAGAAGAAGTAGAGGATGACTTGAAAAAGTTGGGGGTAAAGGCTGGAGAAGAAAAGTAGAGGACCGAGTAGAATGGAAGAGGGTGGTTAGGGAGGTCAACGGCTTACACGGCCTAGTGCCAACTATCGTCATCATCACATAAAAGCACACATGCACTTGGTGCTTAAAATATATGGTAACCGGCTACGTGGTCTGTCTTCACTGCGCAAGAAGACCAAGAGTTAGCAGGAAATCTTTACCATACAGTAGATGTTGACCTGTTCACGGCGTATCTTGTAAAAATGTTCTCGCCCATTTGCCTAAACACAGCAGAGAAACCTTATGATTTGTTGCACGATGTTTCTGCAGTGTAAAACAGCTATTTCACTCTATTTGGAAGTCGGATATTCATAGACTCTAAAATTTAAGCGCATAAAAATGCAAATTAGAAATACAATGACCACACATGTTTATCATAGATGGTATTAAAAATTATGCCGCTGTGCCACCACAGTTCTCGCGCCCTTTAAGAAAACTTCCATAGATATTCATTCGTGTAGAGTTTAACGCCCGCTTTTACTACATATGGCACTGCAGGCGGTGACACTGGTGATAAAGTGAAGATGGGGCACCAGTGGAATGATATGGCGGAGTAAACCGGAGGTCCCGGAGAAAACCCGCCCCAGCGCCGTGTTGTCCACAACTAATCTCACTTTGCGGTTACCTGGGATCGAACCCGAGCTGCCTTGGTGAGAGCCAAGTGGTCTAATCACTGAGACACGACGCGGCCTTTATTTTGAGAGCTTAACAGCATTTAAAGCAAGTTTTTAGTAATTTTTAATTCCTTTGGAAGCTTTCCCCAGATTTCTATGAATTTCCTTCTGTCTTTCCTCCGAAATAATCAAAAGTTTTCCTTTGAAATAACACAATGATTTACTTTCTAAGCAAGAATAGATCTAGATTTATTGAAAAGATTAATAACTGTTATTAATGAATCATATTGTCACGGCAACGGGCATAAAAGTTTTGGCACAAATATGAAAACAGTAGGCGGATAAAGTTTCATGTTAATAATGAGCCTTGCTAAGCAGTTAATGATAGCGCGGCTGTTGTAAACAAGCGCCGGCGGGCAGCGATAACTGAGGTAAAGGACTCGCCGGCATAGATTAAGTTACGCTTCTAGAATGTGATAGAATGATTGGAAATTTCTAGACTGATAGAGATTGTTCGGCTTCTGTCTGACTTTAGAACCATCTAGAGTTACGAATAAGGTACTTAAGGACGTGACGGCTCGCAAAGAGTAGTAGTTGTGTAACAAGAGTGTTGTTGTAACGAGAGCTAATGTAATCCGCTGTCACGGTTTGTTATTGTCATCGACCTTGGAAGATTGTGTTATTATGTGATGTAATGTTGTTACGTGAGAATTGAAGAGTGTATCTAAACGGAAATAAAGAAGATTTTTAATTTCTGCAACCCGGCCTTTTAATTCTACGAACCCAAAGTTACCTTATTTATTTATGTATTTATTTATCCATCCATCCATCCATCCATCCATCCATCCCTCCCTCCCTCCATCCATCCATCGATCCATCCATCGATCCATCCATCCATCCATCCATCCCTCCCTCCATCCATCCATCCATCCCTCCCTCCATCCCTCCATCCCTCCCTCCATCCATCCATCCATCGCTCCATCCCTCCATCCATCCATCCATCCATCCATAAGAATTTGTTATCACGCAAGAAACAGATCATGAGGATTTTGTCTGCTGAAGTATGTGACCTTTTCCTATCATAACAACACTAACAACGCTGAAACACCTAGTCTCAGAACGAATCGTCCTGTAAACTTTGCCTAAACTGATTAGATATCAAACGGAGTGATGCTAAAGTGGAAGAAAAATAGTGCGAGTTAGAAATAGCTATGTTAAAGGGCAAGCAGTTCTCTCAATACGGCCACGCATTCAAATAAAGACTCCCGTATAAACATCTGGTTACTAAGACACTGGCTTCTAGCGCTCGTCTTTTTTTTTTTTTTTTTTTTTCTTTTAGTGCCATTATGACCTACCTCTACCCCTCATCTCTTTTCAGACTCGATTAGAACCGAAATTTTAACCTGTCAAAATCTGCATAACTTATCTCATTATATTTTTCTGGTGATTTGAAGCAACGAACATTCTTTAACTTTTAAAATTTAAAATTATTTATCTGAAACACACCGAAAGGGTTTGAAATATAAGAGAGCATGCCCTTTATTGGATACGTTATGGCAGTAGATTGCGACCGACATTAAGAATGCAAAGGCTGTTTGATGAAACAAGAGGCGCCGACATGGTTCATTTCCACGCCGGGACAAGCGCCAAACAATTTCAAATTTTCTTCCTAGTTTAATTTGCCGCATTCCGGACAATACACTCAGTCATATTGTCTAAAGCAAAGGTCATTGTACTTAAAGCGGAAGGGTGCACATTTCAAACAAGCAAAAATATATCCAGTGAGTTTTAGAATTATCAATGGGCAATCAGGGATTAATTGTTGTTTTTAAATATACTTCCAGTTATATTCTATTTTTGGTACGTGAGTGTCTGGTACTGGCTTACAATAAGCATAAAAAGAAAAAAAACCAGAGAATAAAAAGTACCATATGATTATATAGGGTGATTCAGATGCTCTTGGTTTACTATTTTTGTGCTTCCGACACCTTAATTTAACCTTATTTCCCAACAAAAATGTTCTTACTATACACATCATATGCATTGGACAACAGTGATACTTAGATGAAACGAAAATTGACAAAGCAATTTTGGGAAGCAAACATTTTGGGTTAAGATTAAACAGGCATTTGCCAGTATTAGGAGAATTGAGGAAAACAAAAGAAACCTGTTATGGAGCGCTGCCCTAGTGGAATTTGAACCGCAGATCTCCCGACCATATGATATTCCTGAACACATTTACGTATTTAAAACAAACCATAATAGGTAATAATTACCAATAATTATACAATACAATAATTGGTAGTAATTATTATCTGCGTGCAGAGAGCAAAGACAAAGTGGTGGATTTATAATGATGTAAAAAGAGATATACAAGTTGGAAATTAATTATTCTTTCACACTGACCGTGTGTAGGAGGCACTATCAACGGGTAGAGCCAGACTGAAAAATTCAATGCCATAGCCGGGATTTGAACCACGGATCTTCTGGTTTCCGTCCAGCCGTTCTAACCATTTGAGATACTATAGCCCAAAGTACTTACAGCATAATAAGTCGCCATTAAGGTAGTCGTCTCATGTGTTTATGAGAACTCCTAGTGGTTTACCGGGAAAAACACGAGTCAGTTGGAGAATGTCATGTCGGCATGTTAACCATAGTAGCTCAAGGGTTAGAACGGCTGGACGGAAACCAGAAGATCCGTGGTTCAAATCCCGGCTATGACATTGAATTTTTCAGTCTGGCTCTACCCTTTCAGATATACAGGTTGTTTCAAAACGACACCGAACCATTATAGCCGTTGCGTAGTTTGTAACTAGTCGGAATTGCGGTGTCGCAGCTTCGAAGTTGTTAGTTATAATTTTATGTAGCATTAAATGCATGATTGTGTGATTAGGCAGCGCAGGAACCACTGGTGTGCGAACCTCAAAAGTTCTTATCGGGACGCAGCGGCCACGAAATCAAGAACATTGCTCCTTTCCCTTTATCAGTAACCCTAGCCTACATTTCGGTTAATGGGGCAAAGGGTAGTTATTTGTGCAAAAGTCGACTAATAGCTCCGACAGTTGCAAGGTTACTCTTCAGTGTAAAACTACACATTACGTCCTAACAGAGAGGACTTTGCGCATAATTAGATAGTAAATCCAAGTAATATGGAGCGCTATACGAACGCCGAAGTGACAGATATGGTTTTGATGAATGGAAGAGCAGAAGGGAATTCAACGAACGCACGATTAATTTAGTTTCATTAAAGATATGAATTTTAAAAATAGTTATATTAGTGATAATATTTGTTTAACTTCAGAGCATTTTGTTATGATCTTAATCGTACAATACTTTCAATCACTTACTGCAAATATCACTAGCTTCCTTTTCAGTTGCAAATAAGTCATTTAGTTTTGGTTAATTTATCTATAATTCTTTCATGTTTTCTTTTGTTTATCATTTAATGCTTCCATCGCCAACCTCACTAACATTAACTTCCCTCTAAAAGGTATAAGTTACACATGTCCACCTTATTTGCCATCATGGACTGTTATAACGAAATTTTGGAATACGCTAAATACTCATTAGCAATAATTAAGCAATAGCTTCTTTACTGTAGTTTCATAAGCCAAAGAAATTGTTTTCGGTGTCTACAGTCGTATCAAAGAAAATGAGACCAAAGATCCTGGAAGCTAACACCACGGACCACACTGCAACCTTTTCATCGCCGACCTCGGTAGCGTAGATGGTAGCGTGTCTGCCTCACGTTCGAGAGGCCCTCGGTTCGAACCTCGGTTTCGGTGAGTTACCTGGTTGAGGGGTTCTCTGGGGTTTTCCCTTATCCTGAAGGACGAATGTCGGGTGACTAAGCTCCATGGACCCCGTACTCATTTGAGCACCATTTCACCCTTCCATTCATTGTCCGATATGACTTAACGTTGGAGGACGTAAATGACAAACAAAACAAAAAAAAATCATGCAATGTAGCCTGACAGATGAAACCGTGCCTCATCTGTAAATCACGTTTCGGAGAGAATGTCTGGACGTGGAATACGGGGCTGCTGCAGGTCACTTCCAACATTTTCTCTGAGATTTAAACAGTGTGGTGTAATCTCCCAATATGTGTATTATACTATCCCAAAGTTGCACCTGTGTCCTATTGTTGGTTCAAAATTTATGGCCTATTGAAGTGGTTCAGGCTTATATGGACCACACTATATTGTGACTCTGTGGGTTCGTGAAATTAAAAGTTAAATTACACAAACTCAAAATGTTCTTTATTTCCACCAAATTACAGTTGGAACACTTGCCGATTACATAGAATTACGTAGCGCATACAACTATAATTCACCAGTTCGTCTGTCGCAGGTCCACTCTGCACTCGCAATTAGGTACAACTCCTCCGATGCACGCAGTCTTCCAGTCCGTTCTCATACTTGTCGCTCCTCACAGCTGCTCGCCAAGAACCGAACTGACTCGCCAACTGCAGGTCTTATATAGGGAAGATCGCCGTTTCTGGAAGGTTCGCGGCGCGTACAATTATCCCGATGTTTCCAGACGTCTGGTGGGAGGGAAAAGAGACGGTACAGGGCTCGTGCCGCTCTCCTAATCATCCCTTCAGTTAGTGACACGAGACAAATGGGTAGGCGTGGGCTAAATGCTTCACATCTGGCCCTACTGCCGGCCGGTTCTATTGGGAGTTCCGAATTTCGGGTGACATTATTAATGTTGGTTTATCACATAAGCTGCATGGAATATATTTTATTTATTTAACGTATATCATTTCCCAATTGCACTTAGATATTAGTTTTAATTTGTTTTACTCAATGTAGAATCCTTAAGCGATTTAATTTAAGTGCAATTTTTATACATTATGATTATGTTGAAATATCTAAACCAAAACCAAGGTGATAAATAAGTGAAAAAAAAAAGGTTTTACTATGCAGACTTAGAAATATTATTTTTGTAGAAAGTTATAATCAATGGTTGAGTTATTTTATATACTGAGAACTAAAAATCAGTGAGAAAGCTATGCCAGTTTGATATATTCTTTCTGAGTTACTGCTAAACTTTTGACCAAGATTTCTTAGAAACTTCATTGTTTAGAACACTTTCAATGCAAAAAAGTGTATGAAGTCAGTCAAGTCAATAGCATAAGAAGTAAATACAGGCTATTTAGAGACGTGTGCAAATTGTTACTCATTAATCTTTTCTTTTTTTCTTTTCCTTGCTATAATATGAAGCACATTAAATGAAATTTCTCTCTAAATAATAGCTGGGGGATATTTATTTTACTTATAGTAATATGATGGTAGCTCTGAATTAAGAGCAGCCATTTTCTACATGTCTGTTTATCCAACTGTTTGGTGATATTTCTTTCATTTGGTGAATGTAGTAACTGAAGATTGTTAATATTTGCCTTTATTGTGTTTTGTGGCTAATATATCGTCAGTATTTATTATTAATTGATCTCAAGTCAGGTAACATCTGTATCTTATCCTTGGCATTCATATTGATTCAAAAGTGAGGTTATGGGTAAAACTGCTGAGTTATCCCCAAGGAAATCAGTTGTAACTGAGATTCTTTTAAAGGAAACTTTATTCACAACATGAAATAGCTAAGAAATTGTGTATTTCACAAAAATCTGTTAGTCACATTAATCAAGCTTTAACATTCGGTGAGACGTTGACCTCACAAAGGGATGGAAAATGCGGGAGGAAAAGAAAGTTATCACCAAGGATGGAAATAAACCTTGTGCAGGTGGCAAAACAAAATAGAAGAGCAACTAGCATTGACCTCAGTAATCAACTAAAGCAGTACGGTACAGAAATATCAGCCTCAGTAGTTCGCAGAAGATTATGTGAAGCAGGTTTGCCAGCAGCCGGCCTCGTAGAAAGGCTAAACTGACACCTGCAATGGCAAAAAACGTTTAGAATGGGCCAAACAGATGCAGAAACATCCAGTGGAATTTTGGAGAAAGGTAAATGGTATGGAAATGAAATAAACAGCCTAAACTTTGTTTCTCGCATTGCTGGTTTTGTTATCTTTTCTTTGAGCAATTTTAAAACTGTTTAATATTAATCCATGTTTGAAGTATGTGAAGAGAGCATCCAATATGTGAGAAGGACAGATAAAGAAGCATTTTACCCTCAGTGTGTCGATCAAAGAGTAAAGCACCCAACATCAAAAATGGTCTGGAGCTGTATGTCTGTCTGTCCATGGACCTGGAAGGTTATACATAGTTGTGGGATCTATGGAGCAGAAATAGCAAAAAGTGTATTAAAGCGAGACTATTTCCGCAAAGTAAAGAATTATTTCCAGATGGTGATTTTGTGTTCATGCATGACAGTGCTCCCGGCCATAGAGCAAAATCTGTAACCCAGTTGCTCAAAGAAAACAATGTAAAAGTACTACCATGGCCGGGGAATAGCCCTGATTTAAATATAATAAAGAATCTGTGGGCTATTGTTAAACAGACGGAAAAATTGAAAATAATAACAAAAGTTCAGCTTATTGATGGCCTGATAAGCATTTGGCACAGAAATGAAGAAATAAAGGAAACGTGCTCCACCCTTGTAGAGAGCATGCCTAGACGCATCAAAATGGTAATAACGGCTAAAGGAATGCATACAAAATACTAAGAGTTGAAAAAAATAGTTTGTAATATTATTTCCGTTAAATAAATAGAAAATAAACGGTGTATGTTAAAAATTTCACCATTGAGTCTAATAATTAGCACACATCTGTAGCTGTGTACTTCTGCACATTTCAACAGTCACGTGTTGAAATTTAAAGGACTCAGCCGTAGTACACAATGCACAGTACGTTTTGATAAAACATCTTTTTTTTTTTCTGAAATTTTTACTTATTTTAGCTGTGGATACTCTTAGAGTATTTGATTACATTTTGTATAAAACGTTAAGTAATGTCCATTTAAAATGAAGAACCACCCAGAATTAAAAATAATCTGTGATAAATACCATTAGCCCTTCTAGCTTTAAAAAAGAGAATTAATTTAACATACGAGAATTGGATGAGGTCAATGATACCATTGCTGAAAATACAAAACAAGACTGCATATGGCAGTGTACGCAATACGACAGTAAAACATCGCGGCTAGGACTTAACAAGACCTCTAGAGAGCTGTTCGAAACAGCTGTGTGTAAAATTCATATGTTCACCAAGGGACGATGGAAAAAATAAGTAATCACATACAGCAAGAGGCCGCGTTCAGTTATTACTTTGTTTCATAATTCATGTCACATATACATGGCATACAACAAGGGAGGGGGATGGATGTTTCTGCGCATCCCCTTGCGAAATGTATAAGAATAATTAATATTATCGAGTTATCTGGGATCATGACGGAAGCTCGCATATGCTTCGAATATTTGTCATGCTCATTAACATAATAAAATTCCTAATTATAAATTTTCATCAAACATACAGTGCCACTTTGTCCAAGCCTTAGGTAGTCGGAGTTAGATAAATGTGAAAACGTTAGAAAATATTGAAGCTGTGGAAATAGTCTAACTCTTTGAACCTAAGTGCATATGTCAAATTGTTGCCCAATAAAGTAATTTAATCTCAAGTTTTTTTCTAACGGCTCTCTAATATTAGGCTTAATGATTTGTGCTGCTTTTGACGGAAGTATATTAATATCAATAATTTTAACTGCATATTTTATTTATTTACCATTTTAAACATCGTTAAGAATCTAAATTTGAATTGAATTAGGTCAGCCAGATTCTTTAATTAATAGATTTAAAACCTATTATGTTAAGGAAAACCCGACCAATAAACGATCTTGTATTAGGTAAGGAAAAACGTATCATAAATAACCTTTTGTTTAGTTATACTTTGGTTGGAGTGAATGGGCTAATCCAATTAATACAACTCGACTTATATATACAGGCTGTTTCAAAATGACACCGAACGACTATAGCCGTTGTGTGGTTTGTAACTTAACTAGTCCGAATTTCGGTGTCGCAGCTTCGAAGTTCTGTTAGGTATACTTTTATGTAGCAGTAAATATTACATTATTTTGTGATTAGGCAGCGCAGGAAACACTGGTGTGCGAACCTTAAAAGTTGTTACTGGGACGCACCAGCCACGAAAACAAAAACATGGCTCCTTGCTCTTTATCAGTAACCCTAGCCTACCTTTCAGGTAATAGGGCAAAGGGCAAAATTTGTGCAAAGTTGACTAACAACTTGGAGAGTTGTAAGGTTGCTCTTTAGTGTAAAACTACACATTCCGTCCTAACAGGGAGGATTTTGCGCGTACTAAGATAGCAAATCCAAGCAATTTGGAGCGCTATACGGACGCCGAAATGACGGATATGGATTTGATCGATGGAAGAGCTGAAAGGAGTTCAACAAATGCACGATTAATTTAGTTTCATTAAAAATATGAATTGTAAAAAGTTGCATTAATAATAACATGTATTTGTTTAACTTCAGAGCATTTTGTTATGATCTTAATTGTACAATACTTTCCACCACTTACTGTAATATCATCAGCTTCCTTTTCAGTTACAAATGCTTTATTTAGTATTATCAAGCACGTGAAATAAATTGCATAAGCCATTTAGTTTTGCTTAATTTATCTACAAATCTCTGATGTTCTTTTCTGTTCCGGCTATCATTTAATGCTCCATCCTCAACCTTACTAAAGTTAACTTCCCTCTAAAAGGTATAAGTTGCATATCTCCACCAGCTTATTTGTCATCATGGACTGCTATAATGCAATGTTGGAACACATTAAACACTCACGAACAATAATTAAGCAATAATTTCTTTATTGCGGTTTCATAAGCCAAATAAATTCTTAAGAGTAAGCAAGCTATGTGGAGTATGCGGGTATATTTACAAACAGCTGCAGCACGCTGCACGGCGTGTGACCTATACCTAACAACTCCGACAGCGAGGCACGCGTCGTTTCTGGAGCATTGTTGAGCAGCTCTATTGGCGGTATAAACTATATGTGTCACATAGATGCTGGGCAGCTACTTCTTCGTCTGAAGAAGACTTAATGAGAAATCAGTTTATTTGTGGTTTAAAACTAACCAGACTCTAATATTTACTTCATTTATCTTGTGAAGTAATTGCGGAGACGAAGTCTAATATTGCGCCATGAGTAAATATTTGGTACTTCAAGGCTGAATCTTGTCATTTTGTTGGTGAAAAAATAGTCAAAAAAGAAACTGCTATTAGATGCATTTGTAAATTTTGTTAACTACTTCAGTAATCGGTTATTAAGATGTCAACACAATGATAAAGGAGAATTCCAGCATATGCATGATTTTATAGAAAGTAGTCCTAACTCAAACCAAACTCTAAGCCATTACATTGCTTTCCGATTCTATGTATGCATGCATATGTTATTTCTCAAAATATTTTAATGCATATATATAATTCAGCTTATGAAGGCATATCATAAATAAAATTAAGTTTAAATGGTTTTTACATTGAATGGACAGCTACTTTAAAGGACTTCTATGTATCCTATTTTAGTTTTAAGAACCAGGGTTAAAAAGTAAAAAGGAATTGTTAGTAAATAATTTAGTTCAAAAGGACAATAGACTGTTGTAGAATACAAACTATTTTTCCGCACATCTTAAAAATACACGCTTTGCTTTTCACTTCATGAGAAATGGTAAATACTGTCCTTTCTCAGTGCTAATAAACAACAATTTAGTACCTTCTAAAGTTGTAATCATTCACTAAACTGTCTTAATTATGTGAACTTGGATTATTGATGGATCACTTGCAGAAGTGATGGATTATTATGTTCGCGTCATTAATGTTGTTCTAATACACCGCCAATTAAAGCTTCCAAAAGGGTACTCTTTGTAAAGTAGATTAACGGAAATCATTTTGCTAGAGTAAATGAGGATGTCGTACTTCGTTATTGCTGCAGTTGCAGTGAAATACTAAACGCTGCTACTTTAATTCCAAATATATTTATGGAGTTGTTACTCGTAAAACCAAATAAGTATTCAAATTAATTACATGTTTTTCATTTTTAGTTCCATATAGACAAACGTAATGTATTACAGATATAAAATTTACTAATCGGTTTTAACCAGCATCTGTTTCACTTATTAAAATATGGATCAGAAATAAAGGACTCATTTGAATCTACTTTTCGCTTAATCCGGAATGTTTCACAGGTTTATAGTAGATGAATGTTATTTTATAGTGCTTGGAATTCTCGTCTGTAATAAAAATTAGTTGCATATAATTTATAATTGGTATAGATATAGTTTATTATTAGTAGTGGTACTAGTTGTAGTAGAATAGTGCTAGAATAGCAAGAGCAAGAGTTATGTCATTCCAAACCTTTCTAAAGTGCGACTGGAAGAGGTATCATTTTCCCCCAAAACATTTGCATCCCAATCTTATATAGGACACTTTTCTTGCTCGAATTTTACTTTTCAATCTAATTTATTTTAAGAGATAAACATTGCAGAAATTACTGCATTGAATATTTTGATATAGATAGAGAGGAAATAGCTCTGCCATGTAATTTTTGTAATATTGAACTAAATACGAAAGATTTTAAAACAATTTAAATTTTTCGAACAGAGGGAAACGTCAATGACTGTCTAAATCTCTAAATTTTGTGTTTTAGGAAATTTTTTGTGTGATCTTCTACGTCTATCGCTTAACATTTACAGATGTGCATTATCTTAATTATAACATTATTCCAATTTTTTTCTGAATAAATATTTAACAGATAATCCCAGAAAATTCAAGATATAAATTGGGCACGTAAAATCCTTAAAATGCCGTTTTATTAAAATATTAGTGGCCATTTTACAACACCTAACATTTCTAATGTTTAAAAATGTTCCTTGTGAAGGCCACTTTAGGATGAAAATTTACTTAAAATGTTAGTGTCGCATGTTGGAAGTTAATGAAATTAGATACGAAGCGGGAAAATTAATTCACTTCAAATTTTTTTCTAAGTGGAATTTTTTTTAACATTTTATCAAAAATAATTATTGATTTTGATCGAAATAAATCTTAAAATATTTGAATGATAAGTAAAATATATGTCGTATTTTCTGAGAATCACCTTTAAGTCTCACTTCATTTTGAATTTCTCTTTCTATAATTGTTAAGCCATAAAAGATAGACAAACATTTACTTGGGTAAAAAGCAGTTATTGTTACAGTGCACAATTTATGAGAAATATGACTTTGGCATTTATCATTCCTGAAATATCTTTTGATAGTACTTGGTACTTATAAAGTTTTATATTGCTAATGGCATATCGCTACTTGCTTTTCTTGTCTTGCAAAGCAATAAGCCTTTTTAAAATGTGATTATCCCTTTAATTCCTTACTCTTGTGTCCAAAACAAAATTTCTAAATGTTTAATGAAAATTTATTGAATTAAGAAAACGTAGAAATAATAAGCATTTTAAAAATAGCTTGTAGAAGAGTGCACAGAGATGTTATGTGAAGTCAAGATTTTCAAAATGTTGTGTTTACTAAAGTAAATGTTAAATTGAATTTCCTTTAGTACAGCTTTATGTGATCTACTTTTTCAATAATGGACTTTTGAGAACACCACCTAAATCGTTCTAAATTTGAAATAAATGCTTCAAAATCGTATACGTATGAAATATGAAAATAAAGAGGAAAATTACTTTAACTACTCTAAATTAGAGCTATACGAAAAAACACATTTTTATGACTGAAAACTGCTTAAAGTTTCAGTTAAAATAAAGTTGGATTTCTTCTCACGTTGGCCAGTTTTCACGTTAAGTTAATAATACTAACTGAAGAAATCTGCCATACAACTTTATTTAAGTTCTTGACTGCCTTTATTTTACTACCGTCGTGTTAAACATTATTTAATTATTAAACATATTTTGGTTATTGGAAATCGTATTTCAAGAACTATATAAAATAATCTAGGGTTCTTAGGTGCGAAATTCATGGATGTTTTGATTTTCTGTGCTAAAACTTCTGCAGCCTTTGTATTCGGGCGACGGTTTTCTATGCTCCCACATTAGCTGGTCACATAGGTTTTTCTTGCAGTACCATTTATTCGAGATCAATTGAATGTTCTAAATTTATTTCGAGAAAATGCTGTCAGCGCTGATTTCGAGGAGCATCTGTTTCTCAAGCCATTAACTTCTGTATCTGTTCTCCCGCATTTTACAATGGATACATCTCAAACCGCAGACAACGTTGTGAACACTTACGGCCTTAAGGCATTTAGATTGATTGCTGTAAGTTCGACAGTGTATGGAATTTATTCTTTAAAAACCGGATGTGTTGTATTCACATGGTATTTTATCCTGTTTTTCAAACTATCACTATAAACAGATATTATTCTGTCATAATTGCTCACTTAAAATTTGGCTATAGCTCTAAGAAATTATGCAATTAGTATGCAGTTTTATTGTCTTTATGTGAATAAAGAATAAACAGGAATAGATATATGCTGTTAAGAAGTATAAAGCATCTGAAAATTCAAAGAAATAACAAAGAATATTACACAAGCTTAATTTAAAATAAAGAGTATTTTACAGGTATATCTGGGAAATGTATGGATACAAATTTTCTCTTAAAATGTCTTGAACATATGACGACTTTTAATGCAAATCGTTGAGGCGTTTTTTATAAAATAAACTAACCAAGTTTTCCATGTAAGAGCTAGCTTGGGATGCAGAAGAGTTTTTGAAAATCTTGGTGTCGCATCTGGTGAGAGTTCAGAACTGGAATACTGGGCTTCGTTTTTAACCGACTTTTTATTCTTGAGTTATGCTGTTCATAAAATTACATTCCAAACTTCTTCCAAAAGTAACCTTTTAGAGTTTAGGAGGCCTCGGAACAATTATATTCCCGGTAAAATGTTTACTCGAAATTTTGCTTGAAAACAATTACTTCACTTCAATTTGAAAATCCTCAGTTCCGGATAAGTTAGGACTGTTCAGGTACAACTATGGGCTCGATTTTGATATGATGACGTCCATTTACTAACTTCAAATTATTGGAACTATGTTAGGATACAGATGATTGCAAAATTGTCATAAAGTTGAATTTTGCATTTTAAATATAAAGTTACAGATAGTTGGAACTCTGGATTTTCTGTACAATTTTTACTTTCTCTGTTTCCAAATAAAGGTAGTATTGTACTTCCCTCAAAAATTTGGTACAGAATTTTCAGGTTTTGAAGAAATAACACAGAAGGGAGGAATATAAAGATGAGGCGACGCCCTGATAGCTTGCCTCTCAATTACATGGCCCGGATCACTACAGGGGACCAGGTATGAAATTTTCAGTGGACGCAGTGGCGTGTGGGCAGATTTTCTCTGGATTCACTGGTCTTCTCCACTTTTCATTTCACCAAGTGCTTTCGGGCTGATTTTCCACCGTGAATATTCTCTTGCTCCGCAGGAATATAATCCAGAACCCACTTCTAGGTCTTGGAGGGTACAAGTCCTCCAGATGGGAAGGTTAAGGAGAAGCAGAACGGCATTCTGGGGTACAATTTCGCAAAATGAGCTGTTGCCAAACTAATCTTCTGATGAATAACGACATATTTATTTATATTTCCTGTCCCAAAGTTTTAAAAGTCCTAAATAGACTCACTTTGAAAAGACTGCATGGTGTGCCACGCCTCCTATTAGCCATTTGTAGCTGTTCTCTCCTTGGTTGTAACCTTATTGAAGCTATATTGCAGAGCACACCTTTATTAGGAAAGGAAATCATTGTTTCTTCTATTAATCTGTGCATCTGTGTCAATTCCTCCATGCTTTGTTTAGTATGTTTTGAATTACTAGTGCTGTTTTCAAGATGGGAAGAATTTGGTGTAAGAAATCGGCAGTATAAACAGATTAAGTAATCCCAATTACATAATTAAAGAGCTACAACCCCTAAAATGGATAAAGTGTAGTAACACAAGACAGTATATTGACTTCGTCAAATCCAACCTCAAACTTGGGCGATGAATGTGAAGTGAAAATTAATTCTTCCAGGAAAACATTGGCTTTTTCATTGTGTAATGGCAGTGATGACAATTTAACTAAAGTAGATAATGATATTAGGTCCATAAGTTTTCAGTTAGTAATTAAAGAAACTTTGTACAGTGAAAATTTCGTGAAAATGAAAAATATGTTCAAATCAGAGGACACCAAGAAAAGAAATGGAGTATTAGCTACATTATCACCCAGTTGCCAAAAGTGTATTAAAGAATATACATTTGAAACATACAGAACTATTGAAATTCGTGCAGAGGTAAATGTAAGGTTTGCTTATGACTTGATAAGCATTGGCAAGGGAACTGAGGCAGATAAGACATTGACTGCTACTCCCAATTTACCAGGCCTTCCTGCCAAATTTAACAAGATAATTAATAATACCATAGAGCAAGTGACCATATGTCTATGAAGAAGTGAAGGAGTGAAAATCGATAGAGGAAGGATGCTAATGAAATGAAAAAGATGCAAAATATGGATCTGGGAAAATTCTGAGGTGTAGTTCCAACATAACAAATCTTTAATGCTGTTTTGCTCTGTTTTATTTTCTTTTTTTAACTTTGGGTGCGCTCATCTATAAAACTACTGCACAGCTACAAGTCTACATTTTTTCTGGAATTATAACAGTACTTAAAGCGTTTTAAAGCTACTTGTAGAAAGATATGTGAAAATTTGAATTCAAAACAATAAAACTTGAATATTTTGTAAGTAAATTCAAAACATTTATTTGAAAGACCACATATCCTTTATTAAAACTACATAATAAGATCTATTATCTTTAACTGCGAAAGATTGTAAAATACCAAGTAAAAGTTTCAAATGGATGCGTTTAGTAGTTCTATAGCTAAGCAACTCTCATTTTAACATTGGTGGGACAGGCTGTTCCGACTCCCCTTAAGAATAAAATGTAAAATAAGTGTTTGTGCGCGTATCTGTAACGAGCATAGCTCCAGAAGATAAATTTGATCATTAAGTTTGAAATTTAAATTCGCCCTCCTTCAAGGATGTGGCAAGAAAGATATAAAGAAAATCTCAAGCTACACTTTATGTGAAAAGCACGTCTTTAGTTTAAATTTTCACAAAACGATTTATAATTTTGACGAGGACACGGTATATTTGATATCTTGGTGATAGTATTTTTAATGCTCTGAATGAATACTTAAATTTCTTCTAATTTTTAATTTTTAGCATTTTATCTTGATATCAGAGAGAATGGAAATTTCCAAAGCCATAACATTCTGATCTGCTTTTCAAAAGTCTATCGCTTTAGCCTACTGTAAGCTTGATATATCGACAATGTAATCTATAAAGGAAGAAAAGAGGAGAAAATGTCATGTGAAAGCAGCACATCTATTCTTTTACAATTCCAATTAAACTGGACTGTGACGTCACATGCTATCTCTTGAAGTGCTTTATTTTCATGCTGAACTCTTGTATGAAATAAATATTTGCTGATCAGTGAATGTTCATTAATACAAGGAACTGTTCACATCCTTTAACCGAACTGAATGTGTGGATTTCACTCATTTTATGGTGAGCAGGCTTAAGTTGACTTAGCGTGTTGAGAATATCTGGCGAGGTA
This sequence comes from Mantis religiosa, assembly GCA_030765055.1. Taxonomy (NCBI): domain Eukaryota; kingdom Metazoa; phylum Arthropoda; class Insecta; order Mantodea; family Mantidae; genus Mantis; species Mantis religiosa. The sequence continues at coordinate 64,205,302 of CM060959.1, forward strand.
TGGAAGCTTGTTTGTTCTGCTGATTGGAGAACTGACCTTCAACATAAAGTTACCATAGCAACGAGCCGATTATTGCCACAAAGTGTTACTTCACCTTGATGACGTCCAGACGCCAAGTTACGGTCAATTCCGTTCTCGGCAACACTTGATGTGCGTCCTTTTCTCGAAGTGCTTTCTTACCCATAAACAACCTCCTTGTTATTAGTAGGCATTATCCACTAGCCGGAAGTCCAGTTAATATGCTTGATATTCACAGATGATGGACTTCCACAGAGACTATACAGTGGTGGACTGGCTTAGAACTAGAGGAAGTGGAATCATCCAGTATACTCTGGGAAATTATTATGTTTTACTTAGAAATATTACGTTTCAAATTGAAAAGGAGAAATTATGATAATTTTATTATACCACTGCTTTATTTTTTATCAGTAATTGCAGCAACAAAAATGGACGTTACATTCACACGTGATTTTAACTCATTTTTCTGCGAGCTATTCCTATAAAAACGTATTCTATTGTTTTATAGATACAGATAAGTCTCCATTCCATAATTATGCAAAAGTTTAAGGTTTAAAGAGCCTGCATTAAGTTGAAGTAATTGTCAAGTTTTTAAATTCTTTAAAATATTTCTCTTGCCTGACCACGGAAAGACGAATAGCACTTAAACTTAAAAATGTGTATATATGTATCTGTATTACTTTATCAAGCGTTACCCATTTGTTTCTATATTCTTGTATTGTCATTCAGGTTGAGTATCTATAGCTCATCACGTATATCTTCATTTCGTTTGTGTTCGTTTTCTCCATATCCCGCAATGCTTCTTAGAAGTTTCATTTCATTTGTCTTAACCTTGTTTTACTGTTTCAGTTATGACCCATACTTTGCTATCATATAGTATCTTAGATACTGACATTACTTCGTAAAATGTTAGAATGGTATCTCTGCTTGCTTTATTTTTAGACTTCTTTTTATTGCTGAATTTATATAGTTGAATATTTCTGACTTTTAATAATGTCTGTTTCTTTCTTATGACATGTAATAACACAAGTATTTGTTGTTCTGTATTATTACTTTCTACTACAATTTTGGATCTAATACTCTCGTTACCTTTAAAAGCCATCACGTAACTCTTACTTGGAGATATAGTCATATTAAATTTCTTTAAAATTTTGTTATATCGTGTATTGCCTTCTGAAGATTGCTTTCTGAGTGAGAGATAATAACCTGGTCATCATCGATATGACAAAGTTCTTTACGTTAAGATTTGTGGTATACACGATGTTCATTTTTATTCGTCATTTCCCGCCCTCCGATTCAGAAATAATGACGTCATAGTTGACCAGTGAGTCTATCTTGAAATCATAGTGTCCTCTACGGAGAAGTGGTAATTTTTGAGGAACAGTAAGCAAATTACAACGCTCTAAGTGTGGTTGCGCATTTGATTAATACAACCAGCTTCGCCTGGATATGAACGCAGAGCACCGCGTCTTCATGATTGAATGCTACGAGGGCTGTTCTTTAAGAATGATCAAACTTTTTACGGTCATAATATTTCGCACTAAAATTCAATATTAATATATTCTGTTAGCTTAATGTGAAACAAACTCGCCGTAGTAGTTTCATTGTTGGTACTCTTGGTTCCCGCCTGTGAGAACCAGGCAAGTTCAGACATGTTCAGTATCGCCTACTACTGCAATGGAGGTAACACGCGAGGAACAATATGCAGCTTTGAAATTCTTCCATCTCAACAAATCTTCAGTTGAGGGCTATAAAATGTTACGGAAGGCCTATGGAGATTCTGTTCTTCCCTACAGTACAGCTCGAAGGTGGTTTCAAAATGTTTAAAGTGGGGAGACAATCAATTTCAGAGGAAGGTGGACCCGGTGCTCCAGTTACTGCTCTTACGGAAGAAATCATCAACACTGCTGCTGCCATTGTGAGAGAGGATCGACCAATTACCTGATCACTTTCTGAAATACAGAACATTTCATTGGGTGCCAACCACACGTTGGTGACAGAAGCATTACACTTACACATGAGACGTGTTTGTCCGCACATGAGACGTGTTTTCTAAGACTGTTGACTCCCGAACGAAAGGAGATTCGCACCCAGGTCTGCATGCAGTTAAAGTTGATGTTAGAGAAATATCTGGAGTTTCTTTCATAATGAAGCTTGGCTATATCATTTTGATTCTGAGAGCAAACGGCAAAGCTCACTGTGGAAATCTCCTTCATCACCAACCCCCCAAAAAGCAAATGTGGTTGCTTCTGCTGGGAAAGTTATGGTCATCTCATTCTTTGATATTTATGGAATGTTTTATCAGCATGTTGTACCTGCATACACATTAGTAACTGGACAATACTACAGAGATGTCCTGAAAACATTGCAAGTCCATATTAGGCGCAGAAGACCACATTTCCGTGATGCAGGCTGGATGCTGCACCACGAAAATGCGGGGCCGCATATTGCCGATGTTATTGCTGAATATCTTGCAAAAATCAACGTGAAGTGCATCGTTCACCCTCCCTATAGTCCGGATTTAGCCCAATGTGACTTTCTTCTATTCCCTAACTTGAAGAAACGCCTTCGTGTGAGGCATTATCCATAATCAAGAAGTAGTGGTGAAGGCTACGGAGGCGATTTTGAAGGATCTCTCAAAAAATGGTTTCCAGCATGTCTTTGAAGACTGGCAGAAACGCTGGGACAATTGCATCGCATTCAGGGGAGACTTTTTAGAGAAAGGCCATCAAAATTATGAGTATGAGTAAAGGTACGTTGTCAAAAAAATGTGATCATTGTTTATTGAACAGCCCCCGTACTTTCGTAGAGATATTGTAATTTAATTTAAACCGCTACATAGAGGATTTTATACAACGCTATATAGCATTCAGACAAGTCCCTCGGAGCGTAATGTTGTCAAAAGTGTCCAGGTACCGTCAAATTGACATAATTTTGTTTGTAACATAAATGTCTTAGGTTTTATTAGTACAGGATATACATTTTTTGCCATTCTCACGCTTAATTAAAATGTCTATTAATGTTGGTATCTTTGTCTTTTAGAACCAATCGGTGCATCAAATATTTCCAAGATACAGGATCAGTTAATCGCAAAATGAGAGACACTGGACGCTGTAAAGTTAATTGTTCCAATCTAGAAGCAATAAATAATGTTATAACAGAAAGGCCTCAAGCATACCTTCTCGCAATACAGTGTTTAAGGGGAAGAGAGAAAGGAAATATGAGAAAACGGACACATAAAGCTATATACTAGAGATATTTTCTTATTTATACTTGGATATAAGCTTTGTACAGATTGTAATACTAGTTTATTTTTCATCCCTTTAACATATTCTGCTAATTTTCTGATTTGCAATGAAGTTACATTGTGTGGAAACTGTGAGTGATAGAAAAGAATTGAGATCAAATTGAAATATTTCTATTTGATGTGACAGATTTACAATATGCATATATGTCTACTATAACAGAAAAACATATTTTCGTTGTGAAATAAATGTTCATTGACTTACCATTTCGTATATTCTTTATGGTATACTTTTATGGCTGCATAATTAGTTTAGCAGTGCATTACATTGTAGTATATAGTTTTTTAAAAAACAGTTACCGTATCTACGCACATTTATATCACCGGGAAGATCCAACTCTCAAATGGTATATTTACCTGCCGGTAGAGGAAGGCCTCAAAGCTGCTGTCAGCACATCAAATACGATCGCAAGCCGCTGGGGGAATCGTATATAAACTCGCTCCTTCAGCGGTGCTATTGATGACGTCAAATTTTGCGTGGTAAAATTACAGATACACATGAACACCGTGTATATTCCTATCCTACTGACCCATTGTTGCATAATGTCGTCCATATAAATGTAAAAAGTAGCAACCTTGTCTAATGCTTAGATTTATTTTCTCTATTTTGTTGTTTTGTACTCCATATATTTATATCTTTGTGATCTTATAGATATTTTTAATAGTTCTACTAGGTTCCGGTGGAATACCCCTTTGTTCCATAATTTTCCATGGTATTTGTCTCTTAATCTTATCAAAAGCCTTATTACGAGGGCTATCCAGAAAGTAGATTACGTTTTCGTCTGTTTCCGCTAGGGGCGGGGCTAGCGCGGTCATCTTGGGGTCAGAGCGTTGCGCAGCTCTGTCGGCATCTAGCCGTGTTAGTGAGAGGTTCGTGCTGTGCTCCGTTCAGATACTGTGACGGTTTGAAATGTCTGCGTTAATTGAAAATCGCGCGAGCTGCGAGGTGCGTGCAGTAATAAGGTTTCTGACTGCAAAAAACTGTAAACCGATAGAAATCTATCGGCAGCTTTATGAAGTGTATGGGGACAACATTATCACTGAAGGTAGAGTGCGTCAGTGGGTCATCAGATTTAAAAATGGCCGAACCAATGTTCACGACGAAGATCGAAGTGGGAGACCCAGCATAGTGACTGCCGAACTTGTCGAAAAAGTCGATGCTAAAGTCCGTGAAAATCGGAACTTTCTTTGAGTTTTCCACAAATTTCGCGAAGTTTGTTGCACGAAATCATCAGCGAAAAGCTTGGTTACCAGAAGTTTTGTGCAAGATGGATTCCAAAAATCTTGACAGAGGACCACAAAATTCAGCGAATGGCTGCAGCGTTGAACTTTTTGGACGTTTACCATAAGGATGGTGACTCTTTACTCGATCGCATCGTTACTGGTGACGAAACATGGGTGAAACACGTGAACTGTGAAACGAAATTGCAATCAATGCAGTGGGGGCACACAAGTTCTCCCCAAAAACCCAAGAAATGCATGCAAACAATGTCGGCAAGGAAGATGATGGCGACTGTTTTTTGGGACAGAAAAGGTGTGATTTTGGTGGACTTCCTGGAAAGAGGCACTACAATAAACTCTCAAAGGTATTGCCAAACTCTCCAAAAACTCAGAAGAGCCATTCAAAACAAGCGCAGAGGAATGTTGAGCTCTAAGATCTTGTTGATTCACGACAACGCCCGGCCCCACACGGCAAATGTCACTCGTGAAGTTCTTGAATCTTTTAAGTGGGAGTTGTTTCCTCATCCGCCGTACAGTCCTGACCTGGCACCGAGCGACTTCCACCTATTCCCAGCAATGAAGAAGTGGCTGGCTATGCAGCGTTTTGATGACGACGCACAGCTGCAGGAAGAGGTAACGAAGTGGTTGAAGGCGCAGGCGGCCGAATTTTTCGACGAAGGAATTTCCAAGCTCGTACATCGCTACGATAAATGCCTTAATTTGAATGGTGACTATGTCGAAAAGTAGTATTTGAGTGTGGCTTTCATCTGTATATAATAAAATTTGTTTCCTATACTTTGTTTACTTTTTATTCCAAAACGTAATCTACTTTCTGGATAGCCCTCGTATAATCTATAAATAAAAGATGCGTTTTTCTGTTTAATTCTTTTCTTTATATATAATTTGTATGTCACTAATAAAAGATAGAGGTGGATAAAATCATGTAAATTTACATTATAAGATTTCATTCAGCGAGCCTCAAAATATATATCCGTGAAATTTTCGGTATCGAATTTCTGTGAATGCCCAGATAATTACCAGCAAAAAAACATTGCCGCTAAATAAATGGAATCAAAAGTTCCTATATTAACAGTTGAATAGCTCATTAGTGTATTAGAAAAGGAGGCCACAAGCTGCGAGTTCTCCCTAAATATTTCGTGTGGTAAAACCCTCCATCAGTTTCATACTGTCTGTCGTCGGAGACAAATGCACATCGCAAACATTGCTGTGAAACAGATGGCGAACAGCAGGCACTGAGCGAGAGAGGGGTACGTATTCTCTCGCTTTAATTTAATTCTCTTGCGAACGTATTACACCAGGTACTCCATAATCCATGTCTTTAATTACGTTGAATAGTTGTTAATGCACTTTGTTCCATTTAGAAGCTATTCATGAATAAAACTCTAGCTGTGACTGGAATTTTTTTCCCTCCTGCTGTCATTTGTTTGTATAAAACTATGTTTCGAAGTTTTAAAAAGAAATCAACTTTTAACAAGAAATGAGCGGACTAGTAACGGGATTTGAAGAGTCACAAATATAACGTTAAGGAATTTATTTACATGAAGTGATTGAATAAAAATCTCTATAAGGGAAACGAAAATTTCCTTAGTAAAATATGGAAGTATTTCGCTTCTACTTTTACCTAGGATGTAACTTAAATGGGCAGATCATATCGGATATTTAATGATACTAGGCAAAGCATAAAGCACTGACACTTTACGCTATTCATCCTAAGGCTAGTGTGTAACTTTCAGTAAAACATATAATCGATCTGGTATTATAACTGGAGCACAGAGTTCAGATGGCAAAAGGCAGTTCCTAAATCATAGCAACAAAGATGATGACCTTCGTTGACATATCTAAAAATATGTATCAAGAGCAATAATAAGAATTATTATAAGAATGAGAATCAAAATAACAATGCTAGTACAATACGCTCTTTTTGTAATCACTACTTAGTTTTAATTGTACGTTTAACCTTTTCGAAAATTTGCACCAAGAGAAGAGAAATTCTAGAAATTATTACGTACAACCCAATATGAACTTTGGACATTTCGAAAGCTGAGAGCACCTGATAGTAATCCATAATGTTAAAAATTTTCAAGATATTCGATTTATAGAAAATTCATCATTATTTATATCTTTAACTTCAACATGTTTTATACTATCAAATTTTGAATTACGTGGAATACCATTTTAGCAGTATTTTATTTTAAAGATATAATTTTAGAAGTAGTATCTTATCACTCCAAACCATGAGGGTGTGCCAGAGCGCACACAGTCAATAATATAAAACCGTTCACAAATATGGCACCTCCTTCTGTATAATACTTTTTTTTATTTTGTTACGTCCTCCAACGTTAAGTTATATTGGACGGTGAATGAAATGGGTGAAATGATGCTCAAATCTGTCCAGAGTCCATGGAGCTTAGAGCTACCCGACATTCGTCTTTAAGGATAAGGGAAAACCCCAGAAAAACTTTATCCAGGTAACTCACCCTGACCGACATTCGAACTCGGGAGCTCTTGAACATGAGGCAGACACGCTACCATCTACGCTACTGAGGCGGGCAGGTAATACTGCGAATACTTTTTGCTATAACACTTATTTGCATCCTAATCATAGTGTACTTTTCTGGAGGAAACACACTCTGGGAGCTAAGGTCTTTACATTACAATAAAAAGGCTGTTAGATTAATTTGTAGAGTTCATTTGAAAGATCATTATAAACCACTGTTTATTCATTTAGGTATTTTAGGTTGTCATGTATGTATGTGCTGAACTGTCTTTTATATAAAGGAACATTTAGTTAGCTTTACACTTCGTTCAAACATTCATAATTGCACAAAACGTAACTGTTTAAGTTTATATATAAAAATTTGAAGCATACAGTCGTTTCGATTAAATTATACAAATTTTTACTGCAAATATTAAGAGAGCTCTTTATTTCAAGTTTCAAAAGGGCTATACGCCATACATTAGTGGCAAACCCATTGTATTCTGAATGAGTTTTATGATGTAGCTTGGTAAGTTTTAATTAATGACATTGTTAAGGTTACGGCAATAGACTGTCAACTTCCTTACAGCGGGTGAATGTTACAAATAGCCTGTGTTGGCAATTTTAGCACGACACTAATTCATAAACGTCAGGTAACGGGAATAATGGGCAGTGCAGTTTTAAGTTAAACGTAGGAAAGGTCTGTGTGTCATAGCAGTCCTATCAATATGCAACCTTGTACTATTTTAAGGATTCGTGCTTGTACCTACATTCCAATAGCAGCAGCAGTTTCAGCATTCTGTCCTAGTGCTGGAAAAATAGTTGAGAGAAATCAGAATTGTATGCCTTTTGACTTTGATCATAAGTTCATGCAAAACAGAAGTGTGATAACTTAATTTTAGAATATGTTGAATAAAACGTAGGCACAAACTTGGGAAAACGTAAACATAGAAAGTGAATTTTTCGTAAATGATAGTGTACTTCGACGAGATCTACCTATCTTGTGCAGAAAATTCTGGTGAGAAACCTATTTTCTTTTTATATAAATCCAGGATTCTAATGAAGATAGATTAGTTTTGACACTTTCAAGGTAGAATTTTACTTTCCGGTTTCACGTGTTTACCGGATATTTTGAAAAGTTTTGAAGAAAGTAAAAATAGTTAAGATTTTGCTATGTAAAGGATGTTTGTGTGTTTGAAAATTGTCGGCTTATATCCCTGAAACGTGACCAAATGAAGTCTAAAACTCCGCATTTCTTAATTTTGCATACATAAGTAGAGTGGGCGCACACACACCCCCATTCTCACCTCTTCCTATTAGAGCTGGTGTTCCTCAAGGTAGTGTCTTTGGACCCACTCTCTTCCTTCTCTATATCAACGCCCTACCTTCTTTGCCCCGCTGCTCACTGTACCTTTTTGCAGACGACACAGCTGTAACCTCCATATCAAGTAAACATTATATGGCTGCACGTAGAATCCAACAATACGCCGACCTCCTCACCACCTGGTTCAAACGATAGCTCTTGAGCATCCACCCCTAGAAGAGCCAAGCCATCACTTTCTCCAGAAGGCAGCTAGAGGACTTAACAGCTATTCGTCTAGCCGGAGAGGAAGTATCGTACATTGGCAATCATATGTACGATATCTAGGCGTTTTGCTTGATATATATACAAAGTTAAAAGGAAAAAGGACCTCCAAAACAAACCTCTACCGTCATTTGCTTATAAAATATTCTACTACCAGTAGAGGGCTCAGCCCCGATCTGGCTAGAGACTGAAAGTCTGGCTTCCGGACTTTCAAGTGTCCAATCGCAGGTGGGCTCCGCTTTCTTTCGCCCTCCCTCTAAAGCCCTTGGGGAAGTTGAGCATACCGCTGGTTATACTTGGTCTGCAACCATTGAGGAAAATAATCTTCCCAGTTATAGTATATGGATTCAAAGATTTAATGTTAGCAATTTCCTCCCTTTGTGAACTTACTTAGTCCATAATTAAAAAATTATACCCAAAACATAATTCTTATTATTTGCATCGTATTTTGTTATTACTATTAACAGAGAAAAACGTTTACTTCCTTTGCGTTATAGGGTGGTGGTTTTTGATTCCCACTACAACGTCAAGAAATTACTAGAACCTAAATGTACACCAATAAGACAGATCTTAATTCAGTTTACTCTATCGTTACAAATAGCATGTTGTAAACTCTCTGGGAATACAAGCGAGCTTTCTCAGTAAAAGAAATAAAGAAAAGACTTAACATATACATGAACAGTATAATTGTGCACGCTAAAAATACCACAAGTGACACAAGGAAGACAAATTGTGCAGGTAACATGACTAATGAATAAACTGCTGGCCAAGGCTTGACGGAGAGGACTAGTTGGCCCATGAAAACAAAACAAATAACTTAGACATGTACACGAAGTCCATTTCGATAGTATTCCATCTGACATTTCGGGAAGAATGCTCTTGTAGATAATCATTTGTGTCTGTAATATACCACTACAAAAACCTACCATTACAAATATTACACTCTGATCAACGGAGGCACCATATTATCTGGGCATATGTGTGAGGTGTTAAATGGTCTGTATGGCAGTTTTACGGAGTTAATTCCCTTATAATGAGAACAAATTTTATATATAGAAACACTTTTTATATTGTGACTTTGTTGGTTTGTAGAATTAAAATTCTAATTTGCAGAAATTCAAATCGTTCTTTATTTGCGTAGAAATACAGTCTTGGTGAATCGTCGCTTCCTTAAATATCTCATTTGTAATTCGAGACTGTTGTGTAACAATGACTAGATGTTTATGGAATAAACAAGATATCGAATATTCTGTTACTAGACGAAATCCAAACCTTCCAGAGGTGTACTTAATGTGTGCCGGCAAGTCATTTATCTCAGCTATGTCTGTTTGCCGGCTCTTTGTGTATACAAGCCGCGCTATCCTAGATAACGAGTTCGCGACAATATTCAGTCTGATAATATAACGTGTAATGCTAGGTGCGTTCAAGTTATAACATCTATTCTTTTATTTTGCAGGACTGGGAGCAGATAGGAACTACTGGTTCTTTTTAATACACGTGGACTCTTTGTGAATGAGTGACAGATGGTAGCACTGTACAATGCATAGAATTCTAGTGCCAGCTACGAGAATTAGGACTGGAGAAGTTTACATTGCAAGAACAGCGTGTAATCATTCGTTTTCTCCATTTTCGTGGCGTGAGACCTATTATTGTTGCTGATGGTGATGATCCAAAAGAAGTAACCCTATTTTACCAGTAAGGTATGTTGGGGGTCTAGTTACAAAAACACATAAATACAAATATCAAAGTAACAAAACAATAAAATAATTATAATGTTTTAAAATGTTCACCAATAAAGTGCTCAAAGGCCGAAGTGCAACAGTTTTTAAGAAAGACATTAAACAGCGGTGTTTCTAGATCTATATTACAATATAAAAGATGTTGAATAAGATTATATCTCTTTATGGAATGAAGATCGCATCTAAATATTAAGTGTTCAACACTTTCATCAACACTTTGATATCTACAGAGGTATCCATCAGGAGAGTCTATGTGGAATCTTGGAAATAAGTATTAAATTTCCCATGTCCGGTAGCAAACTGGGTCAAAATAAAATTAGGTGAAAATTACCTTCAGTTTAAAAGATCCTCATGAAATAAATCGCTAGTTGAGTGAGGCATGTGGTGATGGTACCATAGATCTGTCTAATGTGCGTTCTTGGGTGCGACAGTTCAACGAAGTAGAAAATTGTGTGACAACAAAGACAGTCACGACCTCGTACCAGTCGATCTGACGACATGATCCAGCGAGTGGAGAACGTTGTTTTGGAGGATCACCGATTGAGGATTTTCAGATATTCATGCAGGATTGTGTCCACAGATCCCTCCCGTAGGGGAGGGGATCCGTGCCCTTCAGCTGCCATGGTGTGGGCGCTGCGGACCCTTAACACTCGTGGTACCTCTGACGTTACCAGAGGAACCTCGGGCCGAATTTCCGAACCCCTCCCGTCGGAGATTTGTTCGGATTGGGTTGGACTCGAGGGGACAGTGTGTTCCCGACACCCACGGGGAATTGGGTACCTCCGGCCAGGCTACGGCCGCCCAGAGGGGTAGAGTGTTGCCTCATAAGTCCCGGGTACTAGCCTGCAGAGCTAGTAGAAAGTGTGCTAGATCACCAGCCGGCCCCACCGAGTTTTTCGGTAGTCTTCTCTGCGGGGTTGACGCGCGTAAGTGGCGTATCCATTTCCATCCCGTCTTGACGTTGTGCTTAGCAGGGGTGGGGGCTTTTAAACTCAAGGTATTGTCCTATGGAAAGAGCCGCGGAGTATCCATCGCTCCCGGGTAGAAGGAGTCCCGGGTCCTTGGTCCTACGAATGCAGGACTAAAGGGAGTAAAACCTCTGGACTTATCTGTCCACAGATCCCACGGAAATGACAATATTGGAGGCGATGTCTGCAACTGTCTTGGTTTGTTGTCACACGATGTTCTGCCTTCATTGAACTGTTGCAACCAGGAACGCACATCAGACACATCCATGGTGCCATCATCACAAACCTCACTCAACTGGCGATGAATTTCAATAGGTATCACACCAGGAAATTGTAGAAAACAAATGATTACATGCTGTTCTTGCAATGACAGCTGCTAACACTCATCGCTGCCACTACAGTTCTATACACTGAACAGTGCTGTCATCTGTCATACATTCATAAAGAGTCCACGTGTATTTTAAAACAAAATTGGAGGTCTTATAGCTTGAACGCACCTCGTATTTGGAATCGTCATAACTCTCCACTATGAGAAAAAGATGCTGTCAGACCTATCTTTCTTGAAAATCAACACAAATTGTCAATAGAACAACACAGCTTCGGCACCTGCTACTGTATTTTTAGAGTATAGCATACATAAACACGGAATTGTTTTCAATTTCACAGTGGTCAAGAACTGAAGAAGGAAATTATAAAAATGATAGATGAGCGACACACTTTTCACATTTGAACCCAATTTTTATATCCTTGCGGATATACTTACAAACATTAATCCTATTAAACATTCACTCGCCCAAGGTGACCCCAGTCTACATTACAATGGATAACATAAAACCTATCTATGTAAAGCTATGTTTTTCACTAATGTGATATCTTGGTAAATTGTGTTTCTGGAAATAAAATGTACAACTGTGCACGAGGGCTGTTCAATAAAGAATTATCACAATTTTTTTTGACAACGTACCTGTACTCATCCTCATAATTTTGATGGCCTTCTCAAAATAGTCTACCCTGAATGCGATGAACTTATCCCAGTGTTTCTGCCAGTCTTCAATGACATGCTGGACACCATTTGTTGAGTGATCCTTCAAAATCGCCTGCGCAGCCTTCACCACTGCTTCTGATGATGGATAATGCCTCCCACGAAGGCGTTTCTTCAAGTTAGGGAATAGAAAAAGGTTACACGAGGCTAAATCCGGACTATAGGGCGGGTGAGGGACTTGATTTTTGCAAGATATTGAGCAACATTGGCAATATGCAGCCGCGCATTATCATGGTGCAGCATCCAGCCTGCTTCACTGTAATGTGGTCTTTTGTTCCTGATCTGGACTTACAATGTTTTCATGGCAACTCTGCAGTATTTTCCAGTTACTGATGTGTGTGTAGATATAACATGCTGATAAACCATTCCATGAAAATCAAAGAACATAACTTTCCCAGCAGAAGCAACCACTTTTGCTTTTGGGGGGGTTGGTTGAAGGAGACTTCGACACTGAGCTTTGCTGTTTGCTCTCTGGATCAAAATGATGTAGCCAAGTTTCATCAGCAATGATTACGTTTGAAAGAAACTCTGGATCTTCCTGTAACATTAACTTAAAATGCATGCAGACCTGTATGCGAATGTCCTTTTTTTTCGGCAATCCACATTCTTGGAACCCATCGCGCACAAACATGTCTCGTGTGTAATGTTTCTGTCACCAACATGTGGGTGGCCCCAATGAAATGTTCCGTATTTCAGAAACTGATCTTAAGGGAATTCGTTGATCCTCTCTTACAGTGGCAGCAGCAGTGTTGGTGTTTTCTTCCGTAAGAGCAGTAACTGGAGCACCGGGTCCAACTTCCTTTGAAATTGATTGTCTCCCCTCTTTAAAAAATTTAAACCACCGAGCTGTGCTGTAGGGAAGAACAGACTCTCCAAAGGTCTCCTGTAACATTTCATATGCCTCAACTGAAGATTTGTTGAGACGAAGGCAGAATTTAAAAGCCGCATATTGTTCCTCGCGTGTTATCTCCATTGCAGCGGTAGGCGATACTGAACATGTCTGAACTTGCTTGGTTCTCACAAGCGGGAACCAGGAATACCGACAATGAAACTACTACAGCGTGTTTGTTTCACATTAAGCTAACACAATATAATAAGGTTGAATTTTAGAGTGAAAAATTATGACCGTAAAAAATCATCATTCTTTATTGAACAAACCTTGTATCTTATTTCCTTAAATTAGCTTGCTTATATATACTTATGGACTTTTTCTGCTGATCCTTAATCAAGCCTTCATTTTAGTAAATCGCTTATAACTGTCCTAAAAATGTATTACTTTTAATATAATAAAATAAGCGATCAAAATCTTATAGCTAAGCAACATATACAGCCTTAAATGTACGACAGATTATTAATGTTACAGTTACCACCAATTTCAGCAAACTGCTTGCAAAAGCATAATCCGTAGAGCGTACCTAATCAACTCAGTCAGTGTGGCATATGCCACTCGTGTGATAAGACAGTTTCATGGATTCGTAGTCAGTGGATGCGACTAAAGGAACAAAATTAATATATACTTTTGACACTAAAACGGGTATATTGGTTGTCACTTAAATGAAATTTCCATATTTTCTCACCGTTACGGGATTCTGGTTGTTATTGCGTTATTAGCACCAATTTCTCTTCTCCCTTTTCGAGTTGCTGATATGGACCAAGATAGCCAAAGGTCCTGTAATGACGTAACCTCTTCGAACTTGGTGGGATGGCATTAAGTCCACTCGAGTGCTTGGCGTTGGTTAACCCTTGACACGGCCGCGTTATAATAGAGCGACAAGGAAGGAGATTCGCCCTGGCTTGAGGAAATGTGGCTGTTCCACTGGCGGGCAACATTGTTTTCCTAAAGGAATTGAACTAGGCAGAGGAAATGCATATATTATGTGCACCAGTGTCGCATTTTTAATGCTCATTTAAAATGCAGTCCCTAACAATACAAAAGCTACTTACGACAGTCATACAGAATTTTTAAGCACATCTATGAGGTCTAAATGGCCAGGATGTCGATGATCCTTAAACCTCACACACTCGCTCACTAGCACAAATAAATTGCAGTAAAGTTATTCATTAGGTAAATACAATAAATATCAACAGGAATTATGAATTTATATTAATTATATTAATTTCTATTTTTACCGACAGTACAATTATAATAGTTGCATTTGTCAGGTTTCTTAACTATATATTTATACTTGATTGAAAATTCAAGTGGAATCACGAACTTGTTGTTTTCGAAATTCTTCTTTAGTCTGTTCTTTATTAAAATATTAATTTAGGTAGCTAAAATCTAAAATAATCACAGGTTTCCGTAAGTATATTTTACTTTTATTACACTCTGTAAGTACTACTTAATATTGCACCTGCTACATTGGTACACCTGTTACATTTTATAAAACTTAATACGCTATAGGTTTAGTGACTAAAGCTCGCGTCTCCCATGTGTTAAATCATATAGTCACCATAATGCATCCTCAATATGGGTAGAAAGGGCTTACAGAGCCAATAAACCTTGATAGAATTTAAATGTTTGTTATATTTATTTGTAATAGGGTATAAATAAATCCCGAAATTCAAAGAATTGGTTGTGCAAGATAGAACAATTCATATCACTTCGTAGTTTTTATACTGGAGTGATGAAATTGTTCAGTACCATAACTGAACCCTCAGGACATAATGTTGGTGGTTTCAGTGATTCCAGCCCTTTTGTTTTCTGACAGTGACTGCCAGAAGTGACTGAAGTGTAAGATGGAGAAAATTGAGGCTCGTAGTGTAATCAAGTTCCTGCATTTGAAGGCCAAAACTTCCCGGGAATTAAATGATGAGATGGCGGCTGTTAATGAAAATGATTGCCCATCGTATGACACTATTGTGAGGTGGAAAAGGAATTTTCAAACTGGTCACATGTCCCTGACAGTTGAGCCAAGAACTGGTAGACCGTCAATGGCAGACGATGCTGTCACGGTGAAGAAAGTGGTGTGTTTAATACTGGAAGACAGACAAGCAACCATCCAAAAGATCATGAATGAGCCACATCTTAGTTATGATAGTGTGGGGAAAATTATTCATGATGAACTGCACAAGTCTAAGGTGTCTGAGAGGTGTGTTCCACGTTTACTAACCCCTTTCCAAAAGCAAACAGGGAGTGACCTTTCAAGTCAGATATTGATGCTGTTGGAACCGGATGAAGATAATTTTTAATCGTTTGCTAACCATGGATGGATACTGGATCAATCAGTATGATCCAGAGACAAATAGCATGGGCATGGAATGGAAACATACCGATTCCACCCCTCCCGAAAAGGCAAAGGTGCAAAAGTCGGCTGGTAAAGTTATGCTTTCAGTTTTCTGGGACTGTCTTGGAGTCATCCTTACAGATTATCTTGGCAAGGGTCAATCCATCACTGGCAAATACTACTGCAATCTTCTGGACACATTACGAGCAGTTTTGATTAAGAAACCACGCGGTATGCTCTCCAAAGTTGTTCGTCTTCTGTCTGACAATGCACCAGCTCATTCATCTCAAGTTGCAGTTGACAAAACAAGTGAATGTGGCTTTAAGACCTTACAGCATCCGCCTTATTCGCCTGATCACGCACCAAGTGACTTTCTCAGGTTCCCGGAAATAAATACGTTGCGTGGTCACCGATTTGACAACACAACTGACGTCATAAATGAAGTAGAAGAGTGGTTTAAAGCAAATTCTGCAGACTTCTACAATCAAAGTATTCGGAAGGTCAAGAAACGCTGGGAAAATGTGTAAATCTGGATGGTGACTACGTAGAGAAGAACTGACAAGTACATATCAACACAAACTCTCTATCACTTTTAAAGGGTTTTAATTAAAAATTTACGACACCCTCTCTTATATCCCCTAACTTTCACATGGGTACTACCTATAGCTTGCATTTATTAGGTTGCAGTCTCGTACACCACTTAATTAGCCTAGGTATTTTTAATAGTTTAGAGCATTAATATTTTGTTTTTGATAATATAACAATGCTGTCCTCTTTATCCAGATTGTAGCATACATTCCCTTTGCTCTACTACTATGATAATGATGATTTTTTTCTTTCCGCTTGCCTCGCCTATCGTGCGCTTCTAGTTGAAAACTGGGAGATGGAATTTATTTGCTCGCTGACGTTACAGAACAATTAGTTGAGTGACACGCTCTAAGGTCTGCAGTATTACCTAATCGAGTATTTTTGAAACGTCCTGTATGTGTACAAACACATAAGACTTAACTAAATTCAAAATAAAATGCTAATAAATGGAACCAGATCGTCTTTAAAGGAAATAAGGTTTAGGAGATGAATTGTGCCATAGAGGGGAAAGAAAGCACTGAACGTGACGACACTTAAGGAAGGATAAAAGGAAGAAATATGGATAATAAGCCACAGAAATGGGGTTTCAGAGAAGAGAGTTTCATGACTAGACTTGTACATATAAAGGAGACTGGATGGAGAAAGAGAAGGGGGGAGGGGCATCGGAGGTTATTATATGTGAGGTTGAGAGAAAAATCGGTTAGCTACAGCATAGTTCGCAAAATTACAGCGGCATTCGGAATCTTGCTTCTTCTTTCTTTTGTTACCCCGAGGCTTCTCTCACTGTACTTCCAAACAGTAACTTACCATATTACTGCCACTGTATTTGTCATTCAACCAGTGCACACGTTTTTCTGAAGCCCATTATCCACTGCGTTTAGGTTGTAATTTTTTGAGCTTGTGAGCCTAACACCTCGAACATTACTATAAACTGCCACCTATTTCACACATTTGCACAAGGTGCAATCGAGTCCAAACCTTCAGACACCTTATTATGACACAAAAATTGGAACACGAGGGGGACCCAAAAGAAACCGGACTCCGAGGGCGCTGCCACTCGTCATACTGCAGAGTTCTCACGCTAGATGGTGTTAGTAGAGACCTTCATGAAACAGCTGTGCAGACGGCGTCAGTGTAGAGCTGAACGTGCAAGTGCAAGTGGCGGGTTACCTCTGCGAAGTCGTTATGGCAACTTTAAAAGAACAAAAGAATGTGTGTGTGTGTGTGTGTGTGTGTGTGTGTGTGTGTGTGTGTGTGTGTGTAATTCTGTTTCCTGCTTAAAACAAAACTGCAACGGGGACACACCAAATGCTTCAGAAAGCTTTCTAGGAGGATGCTATGAGCCGCACACAGGTTTTCGAGTGGTTTCGGCGCTTTAAACGTGGTGACAAATCTGTTGAAGAGCAAGCTCGTTCGGGACGCTCTTCAACATCGCGAAATGAGAACATTGAAAAGGTCCGCCAAAAGATCAACGAGGATCGTCGCCAAATGATCGACCAAACTTCAGTAGTGACAGGAATCAGTTGGAGTTCGGGCCAGCGGATTTTGAAGGAGGATTTGCATATGAGACGTGTTGCTGCTAAATTTGTTCCGCGCCTTCTCACACAGGAGCACAAAACCATCCGTATTAATGTGTATCAGCACTTGAAAACAGAGATTGCACATGATCCAAACTTCCTGAACAAAGTCATTACAGGGGATGAGAGTTGGTGTTACGGGTATGACCCAGAAACCAAGCAAGCGTCAAGCCAGTGGAGGACTCCCAACTCTCCCAGACCAAAAAAGCAAGGCAAGTGGGGTCAAATGTGAAGACGATAATCATTGTCCTTTTTGATGTTCCTGGAATTGTGCTTTGGGAATTCGTACGCCCTGGCCAGATTGTTAACCAGCACTTTTACTTGGATGTTTTAAGGCGTCTGCGAGAGGGTGTGAGGAGGAAACGCCCGGAACTTTGGCGATCAGGTAGCTGGTTTCTGCATCACGATAACGCTCCAGCACACACGGCCTTACGAGTGACCCACTATTTTGCATCTCAGAGATGGTCTGTCGTTCCCCACGCGCCATATTTGCCGGACCTAACCCCGTGCGACGTTTTCCTATTTCTACGAATGAAAACAAAACCTAAAACTTGCGTTATGACGATGGGAGGCGGTAAAAACAGCTTCACAAAGGGCACTGGACAATATCAAACTTTAAGAGCTCCAAACATGCTTCCAACAGTGGGAAAAGAGATTTGACAAGTGCATCGCATGTAATGTAGAGTATTTTGAAGGTGATTGAAGTAATTTTGTAAAAAGGTTGTTCAATAAAGTTTTTATGACAAAATCCGGTTTCTTTTGGGTCTACCATCGTATGCTGGTATAATTTTATAAAGATAATGGCACCCCTTTTAGTGAAACGGGAAAAGATACGGTGCCAGCTTGAGAGGTAAGGATTTCAGTAAACCTCTGTCTGCACCCTTTCTTCGCCAGCTCTCGATTCCATCGTGCCTCCGCTCTAGCGAGTGGCATTTGGAAGATGCCAGCTTTAATTCTCGATGACCGTTCACTCTGAACTTGGGAGTTTTCGAAGGTCTTTAGAGCGTCATTTGTTTCCTTCACTTCACACCTTCCGTTGCATATCAGTCGTCAGTTGCCTTATAACATTGTACCACAGAGACATCTATCAGATTTTAAAAATTGTACGCTCGTAGAGGTAAAACAAAGTACGCGTAAAGGAACCTCGGGCTATGGGATCGTTGAACGTGGACTACAGAAGTTTAAATATTAGTTTTTTCTCCAATCTGGTTTAGTCAGCGTGCTGCACATATGAGTACCTGGGGAATTACCTTTCCTCTAAAATTATTTCCCTGGGGTCCAGGGGCAAGGCGTAGACTGGCCATCTAATGCTGATGCTTTTTCATCCCGGTCATGTGCGAGCTGATAAGCTTCCCAGTGTCTCAGCACAGGCTCCGTACACAAGAGGCGATTGACGCCGTGTTAATCGCGAATTAGCAAACGCACTCGAGCTTTAGTATCACCATTGAAGCTCAGGAGGCAACATGTCTACGGATTCTGCATTGTTGTATTCAGGCCCTACAAACAGACAATACTGTGTACGTCCTACCTCACGAGAGGCGGCATGGCTTATCTTAGCCATGTTAAATTCGTCAAATTTGAAGCTACTTATCTCAACAGTAATGTGCTTTTCTGCATCCAGAAAGGTATTTTATATCAAAATATCTGGCGCTCTTCCTAATGATCTTAAAGGAATACTTAAGTGTGTGTGTGTCATGTAACACCGGTGGATAGGTAATGTAGGTCTGCTGATTACTGGAGTTTCTGTTCTCCCTCATAGTTTACTATTCACTACAATATAAGAACAGAGATTCAAACTTTTCTGGTAAATGAGTTGTAATTTATTCTCAATGAATGCTCAATTTATTCTCAATGAATAAATTATACATTTATTGGATTTTGATTTTTTTGCTTATTTTGAGCCGCTTATTGTAAAACTGCCCTGTTAAGCTTGCTTTAAATTCCGCGTTGGCGATTTCAGTGTGTCATGTTAAACAGGAAAATACTTAGAATTTGTTATGCTATCCATTTCTCTTACCCCATATGAGGAATGCATGGGTCGTATTCTCAAGTGGTCTCTTCAAGATGCAAAGAGCTAAGCATTAATGTTAAGTAGTATTTGAGTTTTAATTTAAGGCATTTAGGACTTAAAATCTAAACAGTTGGATTTATTATCATTTAACAGAACGTTTATCAAAATATCATAATTTTTTTTTAAATTATAATTTCGTAGATTCATGTTGTAACACCTATTTGTACAGATTATGGCGCCAGTTCGTAAAATTGTTATAACTTTTACTTTTTCGAGTGGAGGAGTCAATTTAGAAAAGATGGTGCCAGCGAACATTAATACTTTGGTGTTGATATGATTCCACTCCCCTATTTACGAGGGCTGTTCATTAAAGAATGATCACAATTCTTTTGCCAACTTATCCTTACTAATCCTCATAATTTTGATAGTTCTACTCCAAATAGTCTCCCCTGAATGCGATGCACTTGTCCCAGCGTTTCTGCCAGTCTTCAAACACATACTGGAAACCACGTTTTGGGAGATCCTTCAAAATCCCCTCCGCAGCCTTCACCACTGCTTCTGATGAAGGATAATGCCTCCCACGAAAGCGTTTCTTCAACTTAGGGAATAGAAAAAAGTCATATGGGGCTAAATCCGGACTATAGTGAAGGTGAGGGATGCATTTCACGTCGATTTTTGCATGATATTCAGCAACAACATTAGCAAATTGCAGCCGTGCATTATCGTGGGCAGCATCCAGCCTCCTTCACGGAAATGCGGTCTTTTGCGCCTGGTATGCACTTGCAATGTTTTCAGGACATACCTGTAGTATTGTCCAGTTACTGATGTGTGTGCAGGTACAACATGCTGATAAACCATTCCATGAATATCAAAGAATGAGATGACCATAAATTTCCCAGGAGAAGCAACCACTTTTGATTTTTGGGGGGTTGGCGATGTAGATTTCCATACTGAGCTTAGCTAAATCATTTTGATCCTGAGAGCAAACAGCAAAGTTCCATCAGCAGTGATTTCGTTTGAAAGATACTCCATATCTTCCTCTAACATTAACTTTAACTGCATGCAGACTTGCATGCAAATGTCCTTTTGTTCGGGAATCAACAGTGTTGGAACCTATCGCGCACAAACACGTTTTATGTGTAATGTTTGTCACCAACGTTTGGGTGGCCCCAATGAAATGTCCGTATTTCAGAAACTGACCTTAAGGGAATTCGTTGATCCTCTCTCACAGAGGCAGCAGCAGTGTTGATGTTTTCTTCCGTAAGAGCAGTAACTGGAGTACCGGGTCCACCTTCCTTTGAAATTGTTTTTCTGCCCTGCAGAATTTCAAAGCCGCATATTGTTTCTCGCGTGTTACCTCCATTGCAGCGGTAGGCGATACTGAACATGTCTGAACTTGCCTGGTGCTCACAGGCTGAACCAGGAGTACCAACAATGAAACTACTACGGCGTGTTTGTTTCACATTAAGCTAACATAGTAAAATAAGACTAAATTTTGGTGCGAAAAATTATGACCGTAAAAAAATTATGATCATTCTTTATTGAACAGCACTAGTAAATAAAACTCCCTTTTCTTATTTCAGAATTAGTTATTTTGACACAAATATCTGACAGTATATTGTAATGTGCTTCACTCCAAGCAAAACTTCTTCACGTCTATACACAATCCTCTTAGAGTATCTACAATTTCCCCCCCGTAAACCTTAATTACCACAACGTTACCACTTAAGTTACATACCCAGTCGACCTCTCGTCTTTTTTGTCTAATTTAATTTTTCATATTATTACTATATATTATCAAATTACTATAACGTTTTATCTCTTCTTTGAATTTCAGTTAATATTTCTGAATCTTAACAAATAACTTTGACCAGGGGCTATGTATAAACAGGGGTTTCATTTTAGAGGTCTGAACTGATCCTAACCATCTAGAGGATTAACCTTCGGGTTCTTCCGCTACAGTGCCTAACAGAAGTTCAAGGCCACTAGCTTATTTAATTTAAAACTTTCCTAGTCTTTTGATTTTGTTACAAATATTAGTTATCTTTAAAAGTAATTTGATCTCTTTACGTAAAGTACATTATACTAAGACATTTGTTTTTCAAATTACGAATTACTTACAAAACTGTTATTTATAAACAAAATTCCACCGTTTCATGTTGCCGTATAATAAAAAAATCCTTATTGTTTTAAAATACTTTCCATGTGCTTTAAAAAAAATAAAAAAGACTGAAAAGAACAAATGTTCAGAAAGGCTATCTTCGCCCCCAATCAAGCTATTGTGACCCAACAAGAACTAATCGGTGGTTCCGCTTTCACGAGATGTGGCACGGAAAGGTTTGTTTCTTGCTGCATCTGTTGAGAAACAGTTTTTGTTACTATGTGGGGAAGTAGAAATTTCTATGTGACAAAGCTACAATCGGAGGGCGGGAGGGTGAGCGTGTCAGGATCATTAAAGTAGCGGATTTTTGGTATGTACAAGTGCAATGAATCCCTTAGAGAAGTAGCATCAGCATTTGATGTTAATAAAATATTTAACAAACCCAGTAAATAAATATCAAGAAGGCGCACTGACTCAAAAACCACTTCCGGTCAGCCCAGAGATGCTTCAATATTGTGACTTTGTGGGTTCGTGAAATTAAAGGTCAAATTACACAAACTCAAATTGTTCATTTCCACCGAATTACAGTTGGAACACTTGCCGATTACACAGAACTACGTAGCGCACACAATTACAATTCGCCAGTTCGTCTCTCACAGGTCCACTCTACACTCACAATTACGTACAACTCCTCTGATACACGTACACAGTCTTCCAGTCCATTCACTCACTCGGCGCTCCTCCGGCTGCTCGCCAAGAACTCAACTGACTCGCCAACTGCAACCCCTTTTTTATAGGAAGATCGCTGTTTCTGGAAGTCTCGTGGTTCAGTGAATCATTCCGACTGTTCCAGACGTCCGGGGGAGGGGAAGGAGGTGGCTAGTGACGTTTTTCCAACCATCCCCTCGTTAGCGCTACAAGATAAATAGGTAGGCGTGGTGTGAATGCCTCCTGCCGCCCTCCCAGCCGCTAGCTGATTGGGCCTTCCGATAATTAAGTGACACTATACGAATACCGGCTCATTGTTAGGCTGCTATCAAAGATGAACCTCAAAACTCACTTCCAGCGATGAATCTCGGTTTGAACAATACAGGTCCTGAAGTGTTAGGACACCAACTGAGAAATTGCTCCCTGAATGTCTTGTACCTGCTGTATAGGGTGGAGGCAATGTTGTCATTCCCTGTGTTTGCTTACCTGCTTAAATTCCAAGAAAACTATGATTCATCGATGGTTCAAAAGACTCGCAAGGATATATTCAAATCATGGAGGGCAACCTGCTGCCATCTGCGGTGAAGCTCTTGCATGGCTATTTCATTTCCATAAAGATAATGCACCAGGGCATTAATCAAGAGCAACAATGGATTTGTACCTGTAAAAGGGAATTTCCTACTTGCCAAAAGTTCAGATCTTAATCCCAAAGAAAACGTGGAACATTATCGGTCTCAGAGTAGCTACCCGTCAGCCAAGAAGCATCCAGGAGCTGCGTGAGGTCTCGAAATCTGGAATGAAGTTATGCCCCTAGACTGCCGAAAACTGCTCCTTATGTCCTTGTAAACGTGTTGGAAAGTGTTGAAAACATAAAGAAGGCCCTGTGTGCATGTTTATAAAAATTATACTTTTCAACATGAGTTTACATTTCAAGAAAATATGTGTTGATACAGGGAAAAAAATGTCCTGTCAATATTAAATACCTCGAGATTTCGCCAGCATCCGCATCAATCCCTAGTTTGCTCGGCAGAGCTATAAGAGGTAACCGTCAGTTTTCATACGTATTGTAAGAAACGATACATAATTAAAACTTTTAATGACATTTTACTATCTTAAAACTTGATAATAAATGTTCAAAATGTGCCGATCACATGTATAGTACTAATTCACTTGTTATGAAACAAATATGTTCATAAATGGCATATTTCTGGAAACGTTTAAGAGACAGAACGTTACATAGGTCCGTTCCCTTTACCAGTGGAACGCGAAGCGAGTTAGTGACGCGCTCAACGATTCGGTGCTTTAGTTTAAAATTTGTCCGTTAGGCAACCTATGCTTTCAAAACAACACTCATTTATTATCTTTTACTTCGTTTTTTACTGTTACTTACTAAGAGGCGTGTCCGTAAATTAAGGTCTCCAAGGCGCTGGAGCCGTGAGGAACGCTATTACGTGAGATTTGGCAACACTGGCGTGTAGCTTGCTTTCACCCCTTCAAATCTCCAACACAACGAACCCGTTGCAAACATTAGTCTTGGCTGGGCAGCCGTTTGCGATGGAGCTTACTATCACTTCCGCCGCCAAGTGCGAGTTGCGTTCAGTGATCCATTTTTTGTGTGCCAAGGGCGCTACCCCCACTGAAATTCATCGTCAGTTATGCAAAGTCTATGGGCTACAGTGTATGGACGACAAAAACGTGCCAAAGTGGGTTGGAGAGTTCAAGGACGGAGAAACAGCGTTCTGGTCGGCCTTCGGTTTCAGCCGAAACAATTGCAAAAGTGGAGCAAGAAATGCTTAAAGATCGGCGTGTGACAGTTCGCGATCTGTGCGAACTTATTCCTGAAGTCAGTAAGACTACGACTGACAAGATTTTGATTGAACATTTGCATTATCGCAAGGTGTGTGCGAGATGGGTCCCCAAAATGCTCACCGAAAACCATAAGCGGATGGTAAATTCTCATCCATACCCCCTATAGTCAAGATTTAGCACCTAGTGATAATATCATCTGTTTCTTGAGTTGAAGTCACACCTGCGTGGACATTTGCAGACCGACAGTGATTTGAAAAACGAGGCTGAGCGCTACCTTGGCAACTTTGCGGGAGAGTGCTATGACAAGGGTATACAAAAACTGCCTCAACGCATGCAAAAGTGCATCGATCGCAATGGTAATTACGTTGAAAAATAGCTGTAAGTTCCACCTTTTCATCAATGTAATATTCATTGACAATAAACATGTTTTCTATATTAAATAAAATTGGAGACCTTATTTTACGGACACGGCTCGTATTTATATTCTCATTATTTATCTCTCTTATTATATTATTAATTATAATATATAAATGTCCCTTTTAATCTTCTTCAACCATTTTATTACTTAATATATCGTTATACTAATACCCCATTAATTTCATTACCAGTGTGTTAAACAAAGGTAAAGGAATTACCTAAAAGTCTAAGAGACCTGGAGCAAACATTCAGTGATAGAAAACAGTTGCTGTACAGTGATTTTCGGTGATAAAATATAGTACATTAACGTTTTTCATTAAAACGATTTTATATGTCAAGTTGTTCTTAAAACTTTTGTTAGGCACTATACTTCACTATATTAACTCTTATTCCAAGGAAATAAATATTTTTCATCATAATATATTCTCATTAAGTATGTAAAAGTCACAGGGCCACAATAATGAAACAAGTGATACTCTAAGGCGTTAGGAAAAAATGCACTACTATCTTCCCAAAAATAAACAACAAATAAACTTGCTGCTTTCGAATTCTATTCCTTTTATAATGTTCTTATAAATATTATTTAAAATTTATTTCTAAAGTAATCAAGAAAGATATCATTTTAGAAAAAGAAATTGGTGTTTGATGCCTGAGTTCAGTGATTTTATTTTCATTCTGAATAAGTAGATACATTTCTCTGCTAAAGTTGCGTGTTACATTGCCTATACGAGAACCATAATGACTTTCTCTATGTGAACGTGGAATACGTATAGTACACTGAGATAGCCATTAAAAATATGAACACGGGCATCTAGCAATTGATGGAAAAAGAGGGAACACTACAAAGAACGAAAGTTGGCCATCAAAGGGGGAAAAGAGAGGGAAAAAATTTAGAAAATGATTCGGAAGCTCGGAGGAGTGGAAAATTGGATGGGAGAAACAGCAATTTGTACACTATGGAAGGCAGCCACCCTTATGAAATTTTACACTAGAGTACGCCGCTCTAACTTAATTCCTTTAAGGGTAACGAAGTTTCGACCTTGGGTAATATGCTGCGAGAATTTCAAGAGCCGCACAGCAACACGTGCTTTTGAAAGCGTAGTCAGCAAATGAGCAATTGCGCTGTTGATAAGCCACTTTTTGCCACGGACATTTCAAAGTTCTGTTTTAGCTTACAATATAGAACAGTCTGAAACAGCTAAACCTTATATACAGCGTTTATGTATTAGAAATAATAGCAACGACAATATGCGATTTTCACATATTTATGAGAGCTTGTACATGAACGCCGGAAATAAGCCGATCTTGAACACACGTCAACGAAACAATTATACAGGGCTGGGAACTAAAATTTGCTACTAACCCTTCCAGCTTCATTTGCTTTTGATTGAAACTGAGTTTGAAACCAAATGACACGCAGTGGATACATGTGTATTTTGGCAAACGCCGAGCATCACTGCCCAAAATTCCCATTTCGGATGCTAATTACGTTCGAAATATCCCTCTATATAACCAAAACTCCGGCTTCTACTCCCCGTAAAATAAACGGTGATCAGCTTTCAAGTATGTTTAAGGCACTGTGTTAGCAGTAGCACTACAAAATTCTTAAATTTATACAGGGCGGGTCAAAAAATATATATACAGAGTTTGAACTGTCGTACAAAATGTATTCCGTTCTACAAAGTTCAGCTGCTGGTAGTGGAAAGTTTAAAGTCCAATTTGAACCATAAATTCACCTTCTAATTCAAATGTGATCACTGTTCAAACTGGCGGCCTTCAAATCAATACCAGTCACCACTGTTTCCATACATCGTACCAACGTGTCAAATGGAATTTCTTCGCAAACTGCCGGAATATGATTCCAAAGTTTGTCTAAGTTACGTCTTTTACGTTTGTTCACTCATCTTTTACTGTGCTCCATTGGAAATCTAGCGACGTAGGATCTGGAGAGCGTAGAGGAAACTCAATTGGCCCCTTGCGTCCTATCCACTGGCCTGGCAAACTTGGATCCATGTAT
Source organism: Mantis religiosa (assembly GCA_030765055.1). NCBI lineage: Eukaryota > Metazoa > Arthropoda > Insecta > Mantodea > Mantidae > Mantis > Mantis religiosa. The sequence goes on from CM060959.1 coordinate 64,232,131, forward strand.
GTTCGTGTGGAGCGACATCTTTTTGGGAATAACTCATTACCTTATAATGCATGAATGGCAGGGAATGTTGAAACAGCAAGCATTGTTAGGTATTTCAAAGCTCAAACGTAAGTCCGCCAGCCGTCTTGCAGTTACATCCTTGCCACTGAGTTGGTTCAGTAGCTGGAGTGACAACCCTGCTACCACCTGTTGAAGAAATATTTGCAGCATAGGAAATACAGTTGCTATTACGATTCAAATTATTTAGGGTAGAGCGGGGCTATTCCGATCATTTCAAGTGTATGGTGTTATACAACAAATAAAAACCATTTTTATGTTAAACATAGAGCTGAACAATATTTATTAATCCCTTAAAGCGTACAGATGTTATAAACACATTTTATTTGGTATACTTATGATCAAATAAAACAGCGAATGTTGCACAAAAAGGAAATCTCAGAACTAACAGCAGTATTACGCCCGGCCCTGGAGTCATTACTGCTCACAGTACTTCTGCATTTTAATTAAACGCATTTGCCACAAATGAAGTTTTTTTTTTTACCAACTGCACCAATGCACTGGTTTGACTCAGTATTCACACAATTTAGTTTTACAATATGTCTACGATTTTCTTTCTTTTTGCTCTGGTGTACATCCAAAGCCTCCTGTTGCCAAGTATTTTAACCTGGAAACTAAATCTTTCTCCTCCTCCAAACTGAACACTTTAGGATGACCAACTGATTTGTACACTCCTCCTCCTAATGCTTCTTGAAGTTGATGTGAATAAACACGATCCTTGAATGTAGAGTAAGGCACTCTGAAAAGGCCCGCTGCTCCTCTCTTACTTACATCGCCGTTTAATACGCCCGTAACAGCACGAGCAATGCTGCCCTCGTCTAGTTTCGTTCCAGCTTCATGTGTGTACCATCTGAAACAATCTAATAAAATTCATCAATATTTGTATAACAAATAATTAGGTTAAAAGACTACAAAAATCCATATTATAACTGGGTGAGAATAGCCCCTTTTTTCTCGGGCGGAATAGTAAAAACTGTTGAGCTTTTGAAATTGCGAACCATGTGTGAGCTGTGATAAAAGAAACGCAACACCTGCTATGCATGGAGGTAATTTAAACTTTAACCTACACTGGGGAACGTCGCGGATACCATTTTGCTTTTACTTGGACCCCAGGCCATGTGGGCATTTCGGGAACGAGAAGGCGGACGCGGCTGCTAAGTCCGCTTGTCGTTTGCCCTGGAGTTTAACAACTACGGTGCCATACCAGGATGTGCAACGTTTTTTCCGTCGCCAGCTCCTATCTGCTTGGCAGCAATCCTGGACAGCTTTGGAAGGCGATAAAGGAGAGCGTACAACCCTGGCCAAATTCCTGCAAGGATAACCGGCGGGCCGAGGTGATACTCACCCGGCTGAGAATTGGGCACACACTAGCGACTCATGGCCATCTGTTAAGAGGGGAACCGGCCCCAGTGTGTGCTCCGTGTGCAGTACGCCTCACTGTGCGGCATGTATTGCTTGATTGCCTACAGTACGCCCGAGTTCGCCAGTCTTTGGTCTTGGGGACTAACTTGGTCGATGTTTTAGGGGACGACCCAGTGGCCGTGGTTAAGGCACTGCGGTTTGTTACTGAAATTGGTTTTAATAAACAAGTCTGACTTGTATTTTATATTTATTAATTTTAGAGATTTTTAGTACTGGGATAAGTTTTTTATGTACTTTTAATAGCTGAGTGTTTTATTATATTTTACCTTTTTAGCTAAATTTGTGTAGCTTTTAGGTTTTAATGTTGACTTCGGGCCCAAATGACCTTGTTGTCGACGGGCCCTAAAACACTACACACTCACTCACTCACCCTACACTAACACTGATTGTCAATCTATCTGCTAATACTAGACCCTAAGTTACAAACGGTATTTCTTATTCAAGGCAGAAAAAGGCAACATAAGTTACTTACCTTGCAATATTCTTCTGTTAATACTATTAAAACAGCAGCCTACAACCTCAAGCAAATTCACAGAAACGTAGCACAAACACCAAGCTTGACAATGAACTGGTAGGGAAGTCGTCGCTGTCTATGATTGTTGGGCAGTAAACCAAATTGCTTATTTCGGGTGGAATAGCCCCGCACTAACCTACAGTTTCCTGACGCACCCGGTATAAAAATATAAACGTTATTTGACATCTGCTTATTTTAAGCTCTAACAATACTAAATTTAAAGAAAATGTCGAAATATCTACTGATAAACTGACAGTAGCCCTCACTTGTCCAAAGCTTTCTTTTTTTTTAACTCCCTTCAAAAACAAATGTACATAGAATAAGAGACACCATTGACTGCAGAACGTCCAGTCACGGAAGAATAAGAGAAGGATTAGTTTAAGAAAATTTATAGGTTTGAATGATAAGATTTTTAGGCGTCCTGAAATACCAAAACTGGTAATCTTTACTTCGAAAACCTAGTGCAGAGATAGGTCATAAATTCTTCACATAGACTTCGAAATGATCAAGTATCATTACTGCTTTAAGGAATATTGTATCAGGGAGATATTTATGGCTCTGAAGGGATAACGTCTAGCGCCGCAGTAAGGGGTTCCAGGAATCGATATCTTCTAAAAGCAACAGATCATCGCTTACCAGATAATAAACGGCAGAGAGCATGGCGTACATCAGCTTAACTTGCCCAATCTTGTGATTGATATCTATGAGAGAAACTCTTCTCTTTAATCTCTTCTTTAATCTGTATCTACGTATAGAATCGCATATAAAATATATTTTTCTTCGTTTGCGACATACTTAAGAACTGCTTGGGAGTTGTATTTTATCAAAAAATCCAATACAAAATTTTCACCAGAAATATCTACTTCTGGCTACCTGAATTTACAAAATAAATAGGAGTTTTTCCCGCCTCGGTAGCGTAGATGCTAGCGTGTCTGCGTCACCTTCAAGAGGTCCCGAGTTCGAATCTCGGCCAGGGCTTGTTACCTGGATAGGTTTTTTCCGGGGTTTTCCCTTACCCTCATAGACGAATGTCGGGTAGCTCTGAGCTACCATTTATTATCCGATATGACTAAACGTTGGAGGACGTAAATTAAAATAAAGCAGCTTCAGAAAAAGGTCTGTATGCATGTATCTCTATGAACAGAATAACTCGGAACTCTTCGTGTAGCATGCTAGGCAGAAGCTGAACTTTAATACGAAGTTCGTTTTTAATTAACTTTTAGCTTTTGAGATAGTGGGAACGCTTGATTATCCCTTATGTGGAACATTTTCCATAATTTTGATTCTCTTAAAAATGGATATATCATTTTGATTAAAGCAACATATATTTAAAAATGACAAATAAAATCTAGATATTTAATTCTCCGGGAAGTCGTCTTCCTTCTGACTTGTACTTTAATGGTAAACCGCTAACAGATAAGATATTATTACATAAACATTTAGATTACACAAACATTTAGATTTCGTAAGCTCCAGTTTAGGCTCGTTTTAATTAAATATATTCGAGATATAGGTTGTCTGCATTTCATACTTGATCTCAAATAGGAGTTCTATACCCGTTCTTTTGGTTTCCTATAGCCTTTCTTCATGCAAAGGAAAGGAATTTCAAAGTTATACCATCATATTTGATAGACTTTGAAAATATTCGGTTAGGTATTGCTTCAACCTAACCTATTCCTTATATAATGAAGGTTTACTTATATTATCAGATAATAAAATTTACGAGGGCTGTTGAATAAAGAATGATCATAATTCTTTTACGGTCATAATTTTTCGCACTAAAGTTCATTCTTATTATATTCTGTTATGTGAAACAAACACGCCGTAGTAGTTTCATTGTTGGTACTCCTGTTTGCCGCCTGTGAGAACCAGGCAAGTTCAGACATGTTCAGTATCGCCTACCGCTGCAATGGAGCTAACATGCTGTTAAAATTTATGTTAGAAGAAGATCCGGAGTTTCTTTCAAACGTAATCACTGCTGATGAAACTTGGATACATCAGTTTGATCCTGAGAGCAAACAGCAAAGCTCAGTGTGGAAATCTCCTTCATCACCACCCCCCCAAATAAGCGAAAGTGGTTGCTTCTGCTGGTAAAGTTATGGTCATGTCATTATTTAATGTTCATGGAATGATTTATCAGCATGTTGTACCTGCACACACATCGGTAACTGGACAATACTACAGGAATGTCCTGAAAACATTGCAAGTCAGACGCAAAAGACCACATTTCCATGAAGCAGGCTGGATGCTTCACCACGATAATGCGCGGCTGCATATTGCCAATGTTGTTGCAGAATATCTTGCAAAAATCAACGTGAAGTGCATCCCTCACCCTCCCTGTAGTTCGGTAGTAGTTTAGCCCCATGCGACTTTTTTCTATTCCCTAACTTGAAGAAACGCCTTCGTGGGAGGCATTATCCATCATCAGAAGCAGTGGTGAAGGCTGCGGAGGTGATTTTGAAGGATCTGTCAAATTGTCTCCCGCATGACTTTGAAGACTGGCAGAAATGCTGGGACAAGTGCATCACATTCAGCGGAGACTATTTTGAGAAGGACCATCACAATTATGAGGATAAGTAAAGGTACGTTGTCAAAAAAGCAGTGATCATTCTTTATTGAACAGCCGTCTGCTCACTGAACAGAAGAGGTCATGGGAGTACTTTATATCAGACTTTGTACTGTGAATTCTGTATCGCTTGAAAAACAGTTCTATCTTTGGAGTAGAGCAAGTCTTTAACTTAGAAAGCCTTATCGCGATTCTAACAATAGAAATTACGTTACATTACATTGCATTAATACAAAATAAATCCATGAAAAAGAGTGTACATTAAACTAGAGAGATTACATTACATTAAGTTAAGTGCAGTATAAAACCTTAAGAATGGATACAAGGAATTAAAGATCAGTTATAAGTTCAAAATCAAATTTTGAAATATAAACCAATGTCTCTGAAGAACTTGATGAGTCTTCTGCACTGAGATAGGGAAGAGAAGGCCTCAGTTATATTGTTGGGTATGCCATGCTGCCGACGCCAATGGTTGTAGAGTACACTGTGCTTGACAGTTCGGCCATTCGTACAAGTTGTGCATCTGGAAGTTTGTATATTATCAAGAAGATAGCAATGAGTTATGTTAGTGTGACCTATTCTTAATCGGGACATCAGAACTTGATCATGCCTGGACAGTGTATGGAGGTGATGTACTATGGCATCTGATGTTATTTCATGCAGTTTAATGTTAGAAGATTTAAGCCAATTTATCTTCCACTGTTGATATATTTCATTTTTGATTAATGTAATAATGTCGTCAGTATGCGGTGTAGCTATTGTAGGCTCACACAAAGGGCGACGCGCAGCTTCTTTAACTGCTTGATCAGCAGATTCATTGCCATGAATGCCATTATGTGAGGTTATACACGCAAGTAGACTTGTTTAACTCTTCCTATTATTTTGTTAAAGAGGAACTGAATTTCTTGTTCAAGAATGCTGGTCAAAGATGGCCTCTCAATTGCCTTTAGAGCACTTTGTGAATTAGAGAAGACAATAAATGAGTTTTTCTAGGATATGTCATGGCCTGCTTAGGTTCAAAGAGATCATTAGAAAAGACAGTGTAACAGTTAGGAAGTCGATATAGCATGGTATGATCAGGATATATTATTCCAAAACCATTTCTTTCCTCAAATTTTGAACCATCAGTGTAAATTGCATTGTGGGTTGGGTACCTATTGGCAATTTCAAGAAACAGTTGACGATGCTGTGATCTGTCAACTTGGGTTCTGACAATTTTATTCATTTTAAAGTTGACTGTTGGAAGGGTAATCGTCCTAGGAGGAACATCATTAGAGGGAAGTAATTCTTGGTGGTCATCATTTGAATAAAAAATTAATACGAGAATGATCATAACTTTTTACAGTCATAATTTTTCGCACTGGACTTCAATCTTATGATATTGTTAGCGTAATGTGAAACAAGCACGCCATAGTGGTTTCATTGTTAGTAATTCTAGTTACCGTCTGTGAGAACCAGGTAAGTTCAGACATGTCCAGTATCGCCTACCGCTGCAATGGAGTTAACATGCAGTTAAAATTGATATTGGAGAAAGATTCGAAGTTTCTTTTAACCATAATCACTGCTGATAAAACTTGGATACATCATTTTGATCCTGATAGCAAACAGCAAAACTCAGTGTGGAAATCTCCTTCATCATCAACCCCCCAAAAAAGCAAAAGTGGTGCTTCTGCTGGGAAAGTTATGGTCATCTCATTTTTTGATATCCATGGAATGGTTTATTGTACCTGCACACCCATCAGTAACTGGACAGTACTACAGAGATGTCCTTAAAACATTTCAAGTCCATATCAGACGCCAAAGACCACGTTTCCGTGAAGCAGGCTGGATGCTGCACCACGATAATGCGCGGCCGCATATTGCCAATGTTGTTGCTGAATATCTTGCAAAAAATCAACGTGAAGTACATCCCTCATCCTCCCTGTAGTCCGGATTTAGCCCCATGTGAGTTTTTTCTATTCAATAACTTGAAGGAACGTCTTAGTGGGAGGCATTATCCATCATCAGAAGCAGTGATGAAGGCTGTGGAGGTGATTTTGAAGAATCTCTCAAAAATGGTTTCCAGTATGTCTTTAAGACTGGCAGAAACACTGTGAAAAGTGCATTGCATTTAGGGGAGACTATTTTGGGAAGGACCATCAAAATTATGAGGATCAGTAAAGGCACGTTGTCAAAAAAATTTGTGGTCCTTCTTTGTTGTACAGCGCTTGTACTAAAGCGTAAAAAATACTCCCATCTATGTGTTCCATAAGATTAATGTAAATAAATATATGTACATAAATTTCTTTTTAACTCCACTCTAAAGAAACAGATTTAATTATTTCTTTGTAAACACCTCAGTTTACATTATACTTCTGGCCAATATTCTATTATTTTTTTAAGTTAGTAGCTGTATTATTGCAAATTTTGAAACCGTTTCCCCACATTATTCTTACATAAATAACAGAGGTAGTAACTGCAGAGGTTAAAAAGTCGTCAACATCTAAGTTTTGGAATCACTCATTTAAATAATAATGAGTATTTTCATGAGTTCCGTTTCCACATTTACTCTTCTAATTTCCTCCTTTTTATTTATTTAAAGAACAGCTTTGTGTAATCCAATATGAGAATTGCAGAAGTGCTGAAATAAAGGCCGATCTTCACGAGCCTGCTGGCTACAGTTGCGCCACCGTTGTCGATTATTGTTGGCTCACATTTCTGCCGTCACATTAATAGAGAGCGAGGCTAACGAAAGAGACAGGCTATGGCGCGTTTGAATCAGCTGATAACAGCAGTCCTAACCTGCACAGTATAGGCTTTGAACTGTATGTCGTTCGTGTGGTCTGTGTGATATTACGTTTGTTTTACTTTTTTAACTAGTGAAATTAATAATATTTAGTGGTTCAGGTTAGTGAAAAAGTGTTATATTATCATGTAGTTAACACATATTCCAGTTTGTTCGTAAATTTTATGTATTTAGTAGTGTTTTCAAGTAGGCTGTAAGTTAACCTCTGGGAACGTTCTAACGGCTTCGATGCCATATTGCATCTTCTCATTTGAATCTAGATTGAAGCATTTATTTTAGTAAATTCTGCTTATTCTTTTATTATACGTGTGATATTACATAGTTCTATCTTGTGTTTAAATGTACAGAAAAATTATCTCCATTATTAAACAAAATAATAACTTCTGTGTTCAACCACATGGTGGATACAAGTTAATGTTACTATTACTATTATTTTCCTTTTTAGGTACTCAGAGTTGTAAAAGATGCCTCGACGTTGTAGTGTCTTTGGGTGTAGATCAAATTATGACACAGAAAGTGAAAAAACTACAACATTTTCACTACCAAAAGACGAAAATCTTCGTAAGATCTGGCTACGGCATATTCCGACGGATTTTTCAAAATTAAAAAATCCTTTTGTGTGCATAAAGCATTTTGAGGAGTCGTGTGTTATAAGAATAGACAGGATTTCTACTTCAAAGGGAGAGTTGATAGAATATGAAAGAAAAATCCCTAAACTCACAGAAAATGCTGTACCAACAATATTTCCTAATACACCCTCTTACTGTTCTAAAACGATTCCCAAAATAAAACGTCTTGCTGATAAAGAAGACGAAAATTTGGTCCAGGCATTTCGAGACAGTATTCAATCAAATAAACAGCATGTGGAAAGGGATTTAATAAATAATGTAGATAGCATTATTTCTTTTGTAGATATAAGAAAACTCAATTCCAGTAAGGCTAATTGGACAGTAATTAAGGACGAGGGAACAATTTATATTTGTTTAATGGGTATAAACAATGGCACACCTTGTGTCATTTCTTTTATAACAGTCAAAGATGATTTAACTTATACTGTTGTATTGGACAACGTTTGCATCAATGCTTCTAGTACTAATAATGTGAAAAAATTGAATTCATTAAATGTTTTGGATAGTATTATGTCACAAATTGAAAATGGTGAAATATTACCCACAGTTAGAGATAAAATAGAATCTGCTATCCAGCTGCTACAGTCTCTACCATACCATGATGAGAATGAGCATATGAAGTTTATTGTAGAGCAATTAAATCTGTCACAGACTCCAAAGAATAACAGGCATTATGGCAACAAATGCATGATTCTTGCTTCCACTCTGTATGTCCATTCATCATCTGCCTACAATGCACTAAGAAAATGTGATATTAAGTTAAGTTAATTGGGAGTCGATTAATAACACAAAACAACACTCACTTTTAAATGATGTTGATTTTGCCACACCCACGTACACTGCAGAAACTAATTTCATTCTATGAATTGTCCTTGGAAAGTAGTTCTTACTTGGAAAACAGATTTAAACATTTAAAAAGTCATGAACACTTAGTATCTCTCGTGATGGATGAAATATATATTCAGCCACAACTGTCATTTAAAGGAGGTGCTATTTATGGCAGTAGTGCAACTGATCCTCAGAAATGTGCAAAAACTGCTCAAGTCTTCATGATATCCTCACTACTTTCTAAATATGTTGATGTCGTTTCCATTATACCAGTTATCAATTTAACAAGTGAACAGCTGAAGACATACATTATAGAAGTTCTGGGTATGTTGGAAAGAATTGGTTTTACAGTTATTAGTTTAATTGCAGACAATAATATTGTGAACAGAAAAGCATATGAACTTATGACCCCAAATAAAATTTTGCAGCCTAGCATTACTCACCCACTAGACTCATCAAGAAGGCTTTTCTTTATATTTGACACCGTCCACATTTTAAAATGTATCAGAAATAATTGGGAGACCAAAAGAAATGCAAATAAGACCTTATATTTTCCTGATTTCAATCATCACTCCAATATACTTTCAGCTCAATACAGGCACTTAGAGTTGATGTATGAAAAAGAAAAGAAAAACCTAGTTAAGTATGGGCACACACTTTCCACCAAAGTGTTATATCCATCGTCAATTCAGAAGCAGAATGTGAGCTTGGCATTGAAAATTTTCAATGACAATAACATTGTGGCCTTGAAACATGTCACAAAAGATCTTGGTGTTTCTGAAAATATTGATGAGACTGCAAATTTCTTAAATATCGTTGTTAACTGGTGGAAAATAGTTAATGTTAAAAGTGTGTTCGAAGGGAAACGATTCAATGATCCATACAGAGAGGCCATTAAAAGCCAAAGAGATATGCAATTTGAATTTCTAAGTAAAATGTGTCATTGGCTAAAAATTTGGAGGGTGTCTGTTCCATCAGTAAATGCTTTAACTCCGCAGACATTTCAGTCCTTGATTACTACGCTGGAATCTTTCCTGGAAATCATTCCATATCTATTTGAGAAATACAACATAGATTACATTTTGCTAAGCAAATTTCAGAGTGATAATTTGGAGGTTCGTTTTGGATCATACAGACAGCTAAGTGGTGCAAATTACTATATAACTTACTTACAGGTATTGGAAAATGAGAGGAAATTAAGATTTAAAAATACTGTGTTGTTTGCTGCTCATAATGGTAGTGTAAATTTGAAAGAACTGTTACCTACCCAACAAAATTATGATAATGATATTGACCTGAATGGTTTTTCTGATATTTTGGATGAAGAGTTTGAAATGCAAGTAATTCCTAATGATACAGTGCCAATACTGACATATTTGGGGGGATTTGCATCTAGACAAGTGCTACGTAAATCTAAGTGTAATATATGCAGTTCATGGCTCCAATTAAATAAACAAGTGGAAGTGGATTCTTCATATGACTTTGTAAAGGACTTGGACAGAGGAAAATTAACATTACCCACAGACAAAGTGGTATTCACTGTTGGTTTGGCATGGCATACAATGTCATTATTAGCAAGAGACTCTCAAAATTTCTTAACCTCTGGGAAACAGCTCTCTGTAGTTCAGAAAATTTGTAAAATTAAACTTCTGAGATCAGATGTACACAATACTGGTACTGAATGTAAATGTTTACATAAGAAGACCCTATTTGAGAAACTGGATAGTGTTGCTCTTTGTGTTAACAAAATATTGATTAGTAATTTTGTGAAAATGACCAATGAGAAATCTTGTGATTCAGACACTACAAGAAAAGTGAAAAAACTGAAAACATAAATTTTGGCATTATTTGTGATGATAAGACTTGTTCCATAAACTGTTTTGATGGATTACATTACATTCTGTACTTTGTATATACTCAGTGTATATATCAGTATTAAACCTGTGGATTTATCACTAACATCTGTAAAAATAATTATGCTAAAGTATGGAGTTTGACAGAATACAAGGATCACCTCATACGTTTGGTACGTATAAATATCTCCATATAGTGGTGTAATTGCATGTAACTCTCATTTGTTTATTTAATTACCTCACCTTTTTTTCTAGGTATTATCCTAACATTTTACATTCATAGTTCCTGATTCGATAAACAATTATTTTGGCATTATTTGTGATCATAAGACTTCTTCCATAAACTGTTTTGATGGATTACATTACATTCTGTACTTTGTATATACTCAGTGTATATATCAGTGTTAAACCTGTGGATTTATCACTAACATCTGTAAAAATAATTATGCTAAAGTATGGAGTTTGACAGAATACAAGGATCACCTCATTCGTTTGGTACGTATAAATATCTCCATATAGTGGTGTAATTGCATGTAACTCTCATTTGTTTATTTAATTACCTCGCCTTTTTTTCTAGGTATTATCCTAACATTTTACATTCATAGTTCCTGATTCGATAAACAATTAAACTGAAATTATTGTGCGAGAAATATAAGTAATTTTTTTAGGAAAAAGGGATTCAAAATGTCTTCTGAAAACTTTATTTGAAGGTGAGCGATATACTGTATCTTATCATTTATACATTATTTCTTTATTCTTTAAAGTATTATGTTTATAGATCTAAAAAGTATAATAACATAAGTGGTATATATTATAAATACGTAAGTAATTATAAGAAACGTAATATAGCTTAGTAGTACGAGCATACCAAAAATCAGTTCCGAGACATAAAATCCCTTCTAATATAATATTGCTTGTGTCTAGAATGATGAACATATGTGAAATACTGTTTATTCATAATCATTCAGTTCACTAACAAAACAATGTAACTTCTGCGCTACGCTGTCCACTCTCTCAGACTGCCTGTGTGACGTCACACGAAAGTTTTCCTGTCGCGCCGAAGCCTATCTCTTTCGTTAGCCTCGAATAGAGAGGCATCGGTCTCATCAGTCTCGCGCGGTGATAAAACTCGTGATTGTGCACAGAAGCAACGAAAAGAGGAAAATGATGAATGAATTAACCACTGAAGAACTAATTTAGAGAGCTGCTGCTATCTTCCCTTGAAAACAAAGAAGGGAGGGTATAAGCTGAAGAAGATTTTCGCTTGTACCAGTTTATATGTGAGGAATATTCCGATAAGGTTGCCTCTAAACCCTGGAGCAAGAAAAAGGCATTGTGCTTCACAAAGGTCACCGTTTTATGCCGTCTCCACGATTCTCATCCGTTCATTTGTCCCGGGACTCTCATTACATTAAGAGAGGAAGCGGAACATTCTTCTGAAGAACTGCCACAGACTGTGCTCCTCCTATTGGTGGAGCTGTGCATTGTTTGCTGAACCAGCCCGGAGCGGCTGATTCTTCGAACGGTCTGTTATTACTTACAAGTAGTGTTTGCCAGACCAGTACGTGTCCTGCTCTGTTACTTCTTGATTCAGATGATCGATACCGAAGCACACCCACCTTCGTATTTCTTCTGAAACCGTTCATAAAAGATTTGGGATATTAAAGCTCTAGTACTCTTTGCTTTAGTTAACTGACATAGACCGTATGTCAAATGTTAATTATAGAAGAATATAACACGACAGTAAACCGTACATTATAAGCACATCAACCTATAGATGAGAAGAGGGTATTAATGAATATCATTTACATTTCTAAAATAACAACTGCTATTCAAATAAAATTGCGAAATCATGAGGGGCATTCAAGTTATAAAACCTCCTATATTTTTTCCCTAGACTTGGACCAGATAGGAACTTCAGTTCTTTTTTTCTTCTTCTAAATACACGTGGACTCTTTGTGAATGTGTGACTAATGGCAGCACTGTACAGTGCATAGAACTCTAGTGGCAGTGACGAGATTAAGGACTGTTTTTGATACTTAAAATGGAGACATTTTCAGTGCAAGAGCAGCGTGTAATCATTCCTTTTCTCCGTTTTCGTGGTGTGACATCTATTGAAATTCATCGCCAGTTGAGTGAGGCATGTGGTGATGGTACCATGGATGTGACTAATGTGCGTTCCTGGATGCGACAGTTCATTGAAAGCAGAACATCGTGTGACAAACCAAGACAGTCACGGCCTCGTACCAGCCAGTCTTGACGACATGATCCAGCGAGTGGAGAAGGTTGTATTGGAGGATCCCCAATTGAGCATTTGCAGATGTTCATGCAGTATTGTGTGCATAGATCCCACGTAAATGTCAATTTTGAAGGCATGGAGGAGGGAAATAAGAGGGTTGATGAACAAAGACAGACTGATATTTTTCACAGATATTTATTACTACAGTTCAGTGTTTACATTATATTTTCCAAAGTACTCCCGTCCTACTTCAATGCACTTTTTATAGCGTATCTGGCAATCCTTGAACACGTTCTGCAGACCATTCTTTGTTAGGTCCTGGAGAATCGCCTCACTTTTCTTGAGCACAGCTTCACATTTCTCAAATCGAATACAACTAAGCTGTGTCTTTAGTGATAGGAAGGAAAAAAAGCCAAAAAGTGCGAGATCGGGGCTACAAGGTGGATGTGGTACATATGTAATGTTGAATCGAGCCAGAAACTGCATGACTTGATTTACGACGTGAGGCCGTGCATTGTCATGATGAAGTTGCCACCCAGTCGGAGAAAGCTCTGGTCGTTTCTTTGCAATGTGTTTCCTCAGTGTAGCCACTACTGACAAGTAGTATGCTGTTGTAAGAGTATTGTGAGGGGGAACTACATGCTGGTAAATTATTGCATTACAGTCAAAAAATGTAATCACCATCACTTTCCCTGCAGATGGAATAACTTTTGCCTTGTTTGGTGTTGGAGAACCTGGCATTTCCAAACTGTGCTGGCTTGTTTTCCTTCAGGATCATAATGATGCAGCCATGACTCATCACCGGTGTAATCGATTTTAAAAATGCATCCCCTCCATCAGCAAAGATACGCAGTACCTCACGGCTTTTCTCCATTCGCACAGCCTTTGTTTTGGTAGTCTGGTATGCGAAATGCACCCAAGATCTGCAAAATAGAGCATCACTACCAACCTACCAATACGAGAGTGCTGCCGCCTACCAACATTATACATAACACGCTCTTTTCAAATATTTATGATACAGATAGGAAATTATCACGGAAGCTATAGAAAAAAATCAGTCTTTCGAGCACAGCTCGAAGGTGGTTTAAAATGCTTAGAGGGGAGACAATCAATTTCAAAGAAAGGTGTACCCGGTGCTCTAGTTATTGCTCTTACGGAAAACATCAACAGTGCTGCTGCCATTGTGAGAAAGGATCGACGAATTACCTTAAGATCACTTTCTGAAATACTGAACATTTCAATGGGTGCCACCCACACGTTGGTGTCAAAAAAATTACACATGAGACATGTTTGTGTACGATGGGTTCCAAGATTGCCGCATATTGCCAATGTTGTTGCAGAATATCTTGTAAAAATCAACGAAGTGCATTCCTCACCCTCCCTATAGTCCGGATTTAGCCTCGTGGGATTTTTTTCTATTCCCTAACTTGAAGAAACACCTTCGTGGGAGGCATTATCCATCATCAGAAGCAGTGGTGAAGGCCGTGGAGGCGATTTTGAAGGATCTATCAAAAAATGCTTTCAAGCATCTCTTTAAAAACTGGCAGAAACGCTGGGACAAGTGCATTGGATTCAGGGGAGACTATTTTGAGAAGGACTACCAAAATTATGAGGATGAGTAAAGGTTCGTTGTCACAAAAAAAAAAAAAAAAAAAAAAAAAATTGACGTTTTTATGTTCATGAATTACTACCCTTTTCCTATATTGATATTCCTATTGGCCTTCGATTGCGGTAATTACTTCAGCCTTCTCTATGTTGCTGATGTAAGCTCCCATATGAATGACGTAGCTCTCATTCCGTTTAACGACACATACAAATAATTATTTACCACTTTCTCTGTAAGGTATGTTGTATAGATTTAGACTTCAATCTAACAAAAATTTTTGATAGAGGCAGTGTCCTATCCAGAACTTCATTTCATATTAATTGCTAGGTTCATTTTTTCATCTTTTCACACAATCCGCATACTTTGAAATATCCTGAGCATTTAAGTTTCATCGAGGATTGAAAGATTCTATTGCATCGAATTAATTTCCATTGCTTCTGAAAAGAGGACAACATAGTTACTTCAGACATTTCTGTCGACACTAATGCAATATCTTTACGTCATGTCTCGGTTGGCTGCTGCGTCGAGGATACTGCTACTGCATGTTTTAAACCAATTACATCGTCCTAGTTTTATTGGAAGTTAAACTCATATCCGTGGTTAATTAAAAGTCTGGCTTAAAAACGCTCATGCAATCGATTCTCCTCTTGCATAGCGGGCTGGTAAGTTGCAAGTTAGCCGAGGTGCTATCAGTAAATGCACGAATTTGGAATGTTTGATTAGTTCAATTCTCATGAGGAAATTCCTTATTTGTTCCCTTTCCATTGGAACTAAAGCTTTTGGAGCTACTTAGCTAGATTAATGCATTGTGAATAGGGCCCGGATTTCTAAGAAAAATGCTTTATAAATGCTTATAAATGCTTTTTTGTTGAAATACGGTCTTTGCTTGCTTATTTTATCCAAATCATATTAATTTAAAAGTAAATTTTCACTCCTAGCAATCATTTTATCTTCAGACAATTTACATCGTATCGCTGAAAGAGTTAGGAGCCGATGGATCTCCCTGTCTCTAGCGTGAAGAAAGTGTTTGTACTGTCGCGATTAAAATAATAAATAAACCCTGGCGCGACAGCTCTGGGAGGACCAAGGCCTACCAACCCGACTGCAGGCCTCACGTCCACTTACGCAAGGTAGAGCTGAATGATTATGCAACTGATACGGGGAGGAGATGTGGTCAGCATCTTGGCATCCTCGAACCGGAACGTTGGTTTTCGTGACCAGGGTCGCTTACCTAGCGTAAGCTCCTCACTTTCCTCACGATGCTGAGTGGGCACCGGCTCTACACCCGGGACCTAAATTCCGCAACCCATGAGTGGAATCGGGCCGCTTTACTGTCACCAATTAGAGTTCAAACATTTTATGAAATCCTTCCAAATTTGTCTTTACCTCCTCAGCCAGTTTTAACCCGATCGGGTTTTTGTTTAAAGGCTTTGTCATTCTAAACAAAACATTTCAATGAAATAAAACAGTGTTGTACTCCTTAGATGTAGACGATGCAAGCAACATCGCCACAGCACAAGAATGTTTTGCTAATATTGGCATCCAAGATAGAGTGCATCCATAACCGCTTCTCCAAAATACCTGCTATTATAACATAGTTGGAAACTCGAAATTTCAGTAACGTTGTCTTCAGACACTCAAGGTATTGTTAAAACTGTCTTTGGAAAACACAGGTGTCAACGAAAAGTCCTGGTTACGAAACACCTAAGATTTCTTCAAAACGTTCTGGTACAGAAACGTATATCCATGAGAAATTCCTTCATAAAGGACTGTAGTGCTTTTCACATCTTCCAGTAACGTCATGCGAAGTTGAGAGATGCTTTTCACAGTATAAAAATTCTTCATTAAAAACATGGGAGCATTCCTCAAGAAAATTTCAAGATAACTCTCGTGTGTACTATAACAAGCTCGAGTAAGGTAAAAAAGTCTACCAAACAATGCGTTTTATGATTCCATTTTTATTTTTATTTGCTTATTTTTTATGCTTATTTGTTTCGTTTTTCCTACTTATTTGCTTGATTGTGCTTAAAATACGGGCTCAAATTATGACTTTTCAGACAAGGAAATGCCTCAATGTTGATTAAATGTCGAAAAATAAACATTTTTTCAAACAAAGACAATTTCAAAATGTTTTAGTTTTTTGAGTAGTTTCATTGAATGAATTTTCTCTTTAATTTGATATGGAGGGGATACAATTTAATGCTAAAGCTGGTAAGATATGACGGCATAGAACAAATATGTTTAGTTAAATCAGTATATGATCAGAAACTCGTACTGTTTTCCTAATACTGAGTGCACAGGTCTCTAAATTTAAGAATACGCAGGTTTTAAATGATTTTCATTGCTTTACCATCAGTGTTAGGTTATGATAAATGTTCAAAATGAGCGCAATTATTCTCGGAGTACAATCAATATCGATGTTGTGGGAGTCCTGTGCTCTGTACGTGTGTGGTCGCTTCAAGAATTCCTGCCTTCGAGTCTGCAGGGAGCAGGATTCAATTCAATTTTCAAGTAGCCCCAGAGAAAGAAGTCTTAATGGGTGATGTTAGGGGATCAATGTGCAGGTCCTCTCCGATGGATACGACAGGTTCGGACAAGTTGTGTAAAGTGCTTCGGGGCCCCGTCGTGCTGAAACCACATGCTCTCTTTGTATGTAGGAATACCTACAATAATCGAGAAAGGTAGCGTCGTGTTAAGTGTGCAACTTGCATTCTTTAGATACCAGATTCAAGCTCCTGGGGCTAACCGAAGGGTTTTATCATGGGTTTCCTCTGCCATTAGGGGAATGATGGGTTGTATAACTTGATCCGCGAATTTTTCTATCCTTCCCTTTATCACTAAATTTCATTTCCTTTTGTATCATTATATCAGAAATTAGGATCATTCTGGATATACCTGGTGGCCCAACTGCCCCGTCTTTCGTGTGAAAGTATATCCCTTCGTGCGTTATAGCAGTTGCAGAACGCAACGAAGAAATTCAAGTTAAACGCACGGCAATGGCGTGATTGGATTACAAAGACTAGTGCAGCCACTGTCGTGTGTTTAACTAGAACTGCGCCGTTTCGTTATGCAACTCTTTAACACACGAAGGGATTTCTCCTTACGTAAAAGACGGGGCAGTTGAGTCATTTTTTACTATGATCCAAAGTTTTCTTTTTCTTGACAAACTACAGACATTGGTATAAGAGGTTATAATGTGTCTGAACGCTGTCACAACTGTGCGCAGTGATAATTTTACTTGTTTTACTGATTAAACGGAACTTCATATATAAATATAACTTCAGAAAGTCGAAGATCTTTATTAACCTGTTACAGAAACCAGCACCCAACTTCAAGATGTGGCTAACATCGTGCAACAAAACAAAATACATTTTTCCTATTTAAGTGAATTTTATGATTGTTTTGGATGAATCAGTCACATCTACACTGATTATTCCTTCTTTTATATAATCGCTTCTTTGTTTTTTGTTCAATAATATGAACTTAATAGTTACAACTATATTAGCTAAGAAACCTTTGTATATGAGATGATTAACGGTTCTATTCTGTGTTTTACTGTCTCAGATTGACATTATTGATGAATAATAGCAATTTCTCGTTGTAACATCCATTCTATTATTGTTATGTGTGGCGTCTTCCTGGGATCGGAAGTGCTAAAGCATAGAATAACCGATGCTAATAGCTTGAGTGTACCTTCATTACAGCTGGAACTCAAATCCGCATTGCCTACTTGTGCCCGGAGAGGGTCTACAAGACGAATTAGCCGAAAAACAAAAATCCCATACACCGCATCCCATTCATTCAAATGAATCCTGAGTAATTTCCGCTTCCCAAATCCTGCACTACCCTTCTTCTACAAACTGTTATAAAAACTTATTCTTCTATATTATTTGTTAATTGGGGTGAAGCTGTTTTTAAACATATTACACATTTCATTGCAGGTTCATATAAAAAATACACTTAATCGTCAATGAAATCCATGGCTATGTAATGTATTTGAAGTTTCGTTCTCTTGGCATGGCCGCAAGAAAGGAATGAATGACTTAGCCATTTAAAACCGTACAAAATCGTTGGGTCATATCCATAGATTACGTTGAAACTTGATAAATGATCGAATTTTCATGTTGCTCGCACTAATACGTGAGAACTTCCTCCCCCCCCCAAAAAAAATTAATTTATATCCACAATAAAATAGCCCAAAGATGTCAATAACCTTTTCTATTTATGTACTATCTGCTGGTGGAAATTTGGACCAGATATAGTCTCGCGCTTATCTTACATAGAAGCCCAAAGAGGCAGGCGGTCATGAGTGTGGAGAGAAACCAGCCAAGGCGCCAAACCCCTTGAGGGTAGTAAAAGAAATATTCTGGAAACCCAATATCAGTGTATTTCCCTTGATAACTTGTAATCATCAATAAACGTCAAGACGTGTAATCTATCAACCATTAACTGCTTTTGGATCATAATAGTAGCTATCTAACGACATGTTCCAAATATGATTTTTCAAAAAGTTTGCTCAGAGCTTCTATGTATTTTTTCCTCAAAATTCCACAATAAATCAGATGGCTATATTTTAATATCGTAACGAAATCCGCTAGGAATGCAATTATAGACGTGTGCAAATTATTAGACTCAATGGTGAAATGTTTAACATATACAGTTTATTTTCTATTTATTTAACAGAAATAATATTACAAAATATTTTTTTCAACTCTTAGTATTTTGTATGCATTCCTTTAGCCTTTATTGCCATTTTGATGCGTTTAGGCATGCTCTCTAAAAGGGTGGGGTACTTTTCCTTTATTTCATCTCGGGGCCAAATGCTTATCAGGCCCTCAATAAGCTGAACTTTTGTTGTTATTATTTCAATCTCTGTTTAATAATATCCCACATTCTCTATTGGATTTAAATCAGGGCTATTCCCCGGCCATGGTAGTACTTTTACATTGTTTACTCTGAGGAACTGGGTTACAGATTTTGCTCTATGGCCGGGAGCACTGTCATGCATGGACACAAAATCACCATTTGGAAACCATTCTTTACTTTGCGGAAATAGTCTTGTTTCTAATACACTTTTATACTGTTTCTGCTCCATAGATCCCTCAAATATGTGTAACTGATTTTTAATGGTGGCGATCACAGGTTACCACAGCTCCACGTTGTGCACCAGTTTGAAGCAAATATTATAGTGAGCAATGAGGTTTCTCTCAGGGTATGCGTGGATGTGTGTGAGAAGGAAATTTTACAACACTGGAATGCCCGTTTGCAAATTATTTATTCACTGCTTCTTATTTAACCTCAAAATGGAAGCTGCCGACCGAGGGTTACCAATCTCGGTTTATAGTGACTGAATGCTAACTATATTTCTCGATAAATTTTGATGACCCGACAAATATTCAAGACAGAACAAGTTGACCGTTCTAATAGGCTTGACGTCTCAGAATCCTCTTTATCGGCTGCACGCCGAAGACTTTATAATGGCTTTCTGGCCGCGACACGTCTCCATCGGCGAAACGCCGAAGAGTGCCCCCTGACCACATCTGCGTGTGTATTTTTATATAACTTTCACTCTCCAAAACTCTTTTGAACAAACAAAGTCCTTTTGTGGCTCTTTTGGTCGCCATTGTAAACGATCCAAAGAATACCCGATTCATATACGTCAAGTGACAATTCCTTTAGAAACCTTCTAAGGACACTATTCCTTTCATGGCTTTGTTATAAACACTTTCCCCAATGGACTGGCCTTGCCCGTTGTCGTAACAAAGAACCAACCTTCCTTCGACATCTATCACGACTGCTTGTGTCAAACCATAATTTCGGTATCATATGTATCATCTTCCAGGTCCATGGACAGACATACAGATCCAGACCAGTTTTGATATTGGGTGATTTACTCTTTGATTGACACACTGAGGGGGGAATGCTTCTTTATCTGTCCTTCTCACGTATTGGCTGCTATCTTCACATACTTCAAACATGGATTCATCTGAGAAAATTACCAGAAACAATAAAAACATATATTAATATTAAACAGTTTTAAAATTGCTCAAATAAAGTATAACAAAACCAGCAATGAGAGAAACAAAGTTTAGGCTGTTTATTTCATTTCCATAAAGTTTACATCTACATATTTTAATTTTATCCTATATACAATTTTTATGCTATTTACCTTTCTCCAAAATTCCACTGGATGTTTCTGCATCTCTTTGGCCCATTCTAAACGTTTTGTTTGCCATCGCAGCTGTCAGTTTAGCCTTTTTATGAGGCCTGCGTGCTGGTAAACCTGCTTCACATAATCATCTGCGAACTACTGAGGCTGATATTTCTGTACCGTACTGCTTTAGTTGATTACTGAGGTCAATGCTGGTTGCTCTTCTATTTTGTTTTGCCACCTGCACAAGTTTTCTTTGCATCCTTGGTGATAGCTTTCTTTTCATCCCCCATTTTCCATCCCTTTGTGAGGTCAACGTCTCGCCGAATGTTAAAGCTTGATTAATGTGACTAACAGATTTTTGTGAAATACACAATTTCTTAGGTATTTCACGTTATGAATAAAGTTTCCTTTAAAAGTCTCTGTTACAGATACCTTCCTTTGGGATAAGTCAGCAGTTTTACCCATAACCTCACTTTTGAATTAATGTTGGTGCTAAGCATAAGATACACGATGTTACCTGGCTTGAGATAATTTAATAATAAATATTGAGGATATATTAGCCATAATACATGCAAATATTAACAATCTTCAGTTACTACATTCACCAAATGAAAGCAATATCACCAAACAGTTGGATAAACAGACACGAAGAAAATGGCTGCTCCTAATTCAGAGCTACCACCATATTACTATAAGTAAAATCAAAATCCCCAGCTATTATTAAGAGAGAAATTTCATTTAATATTCTTCATATTATAGCTACGACAAATTGAAATAGTTTACGGTGGTAAATAACTATTATTTTGAATGTTAAACTGAAGCAAAATAAAAAAACATGAACGAGTCTAATAATTTGCACGCGTCTATATTGGAGTTTTAATCTTGAGTGCAGATTACAAACGCTAACTGCTCTGCAAAACAACCTGTAGACTGTGTTAGAGTGGGAAGGTACTACACAAAATAAGCTTTTTGTCTAGGAATAAGGCTGCGCAATAACGGAAGCGCTGCATGAACTTAATTAAAATCTGACTTTATGAAACATCTTCATTTGCCAGTCAAAATGCAATACAACTCACACGACAAACGTGAACATACTATCGCAACTAATGAGTACTGGCGCGCAATGAGAAATTAAACATTCCATCCGGTACTGTACTATACTCTTTGTAAACGCGAATTTGGTATTACCGTACCACCAGACAGACCTAAATCATATTCAATATAGCTCGGGTATCTTCGGAATACATATGACTGAAATTTCATGAACATTTTCAAAAAATCACCTGTTCCTCTTTTTAGTCTATAAAACAGTGCAGTATTACTGAATCCAAAGAATACTTAAATAGCCACCTCAAACCCTTTTTAAATTACCTAATCTAGTTTGAACGTTAAGTGAATGTTATTGCTATATATGAATTCCAATTCTTTATCCTTGTTTTCTCGCTATTGAAAATTTCAGCATTTTTCACCATTCAAGATGCTCCTTGCGTCGCAGTTTTGGTGATAGGCTAACGAAACTTGCTACACACGTTCATAGACACAAAATGAATAGAAATAGCCCTGGGTTTTATTGTGAGATGCATTTAAGTACACTTTCTTTACTTCAAAACTAAAAAATTAGAACTTTTTGGGAATAAAAGCCATATTAAAAATCTCTGGAGCCTCAAGTCATTGAGATACAGAGAAATCCAGGGCAAATTAAAAAAAAACATGGATGTATTGGGAACCAGATGTTATAATATTACATCAAATTAAGCTATTTTGTCGCAAGGGACCTTTTAGGTAACGTAACAAAAAATAAATAAATTTCACCATATTTTCCGAACTATCAAAGTGAAATTCACAAAATTTGAACTGTATCACATCTGCTTTAAGTTGCATCTGAGGTATCAATCTTAAAAAGCTAGCGTTATTAGTTCAGGATTTCAAATTTTCAGTCATAGGTCCATGTGCACTACGTTACCTCTCACTGACTGCTGAGAGATACAAACTAGTTGCACATTGAACATTATTTAATGTGTTCGATGAGAACTGTCAAATTTGCATTTTCCATCACCTTATGAATCAAACATACAACGCAAGAATCTAATGAATCTGAAATGCTTATGCCTTCTTTTCAGCAAATAGCTAAGAGGTCCCCGAAGGTCCGTTCTTTGTCCAGGGTGACTAGGGCAAACAACATATATACAACATGTTTCAGAATTAGACAAAGAACTTTAAGGTGTTATAGAGGATTACTTGAACAACTTGAGATGTGAGATCCAATGCGCATAGTTTTGAGCTTTGTGCCACTGCCCCAGTGATAAATGCAACCATTTGTTGCACTTCCAAAAACCTGTCCGTTTTATGGCTCACTGGTAACGTAAGGACTGCTTAAAGCCCATTCTCATTTTTCTGTTTTCTTTTATTTTTTTATGAAATACTGCAGTGCTGCATTTGTGCTGTCAAAATGTAATCGAGCAAATGAAATGAATGAATTCTGAACAGAAATGTACAAAATAATATCCTGCAATGTTTTAGAACTACATATATGTAATCAGAAGCCTTTATACAGGTGACTATCATGTTTTTGCATTGTTTAAAAGCCTGTGCTATATCATTCCATGAATTACTTATTTTTTATTAATTAGCTTATTTATAGTCGATTTAACCATGTAGGTCTTATCGCGACTCCTGGTTCACATGTTACAGGTTACATTTATATTAAGTTTTACAGTATTACATTACATTTACATATATTATTGTTAAACAACCATGAAGATTTCTAAAGGCATACAAAATACTAATACAGTCATAGTTTTGAAAATAATCCAGTGTCTTTTAGGAACCTAAATGATTTTATCAATAGATGATAGCGATGAGAGGGCGTGCACGGTACTGACGCTGTTGGTTGTAAAGGGGGGCAGTCGATGATGTGACTTCATGGGTTCGTAAAATTTAGTCTAGTTTGCAGAAATTCAAAAAGCTCTTTATTTCCGTAAAAAGACACGTATACGCTCTTTATATCAGGATATAGTAAAATACACCAACAAAATCTCTCGTGGCTTTACCATATATAAACACAGAATTCACCTTCAAATCACTACACGATTATCAGATCTCGACTCGGTACATTTCAAATATACACACAAAGTTCACTGGCATGCAACTGCAGCTCCCAGCCGTTCCCTGCTGACTGGCTCACACACACGAGGTACTGACGGGCTATGTTTAGCCCAAAGATTCTTGCTGCTTGCCCACCCAGGATTGGGTTTTACTAGAATAGTAAATAGTCTTTTATTAGAATAGTTAAGGATGGACTTTTATTGTATTAGGGTAGTGGAAAGACTGATAGTATATTACTCCTCTAAGGAAGACAGGGTGCTATGCCTGATGCACCCTGGCGATGAAGTAGGTTAAATATGACTTTATTTGCATAATTTTGAGGCCAAACAATTTTTGGTTCGATTACGGGAGCTCAGCTTTTGCTGCTGGTGGATTTGCTCCGTGGTTACCTCGGATGCCCGCAAGCCATGCGGGCCCCCCTTACTAAATACAAACACTGAAATTAGCACCAAATTAGGCCTAACAATTTATAAAACACTGATAAGACCAATCATAACATACACAGCCCCTGTCTGGGGCCATTGCACAAAAGCACACATAAAACAGCTCCAAGTACTTCAAAACAAAATAGTAAGGATAATTACCAAAGTACCACGGACCGCACCAGTAGATATACTCCACAACAATTTAAACATGCACACCATAGAACAATTTATTAAGCGGCTAGCTTTTAACATGTACAAAAGTTGCGAGAATCACTTTAATCCCCTCATTTCGAACCTGGGACACTATGATGCCAACAAAGCCAAACAATAAAGGTCCCTGTCGCTCTTTAACAGGACCATCTCGATAAATAAACACACCGATGACGAAGACGTGAATGACTATCTTACCCGTCTTATGCAACCAGCCAATTAGCTAACAACACGTCATCAAGACACCCTCTGCCCTTCTGCGGCCCTCCAAGTCCTTGTGCTACCGAGCCAAGGCGGACCCGTGGGTAGAGGGCCCCCTCCCGCAAGTGGTAGAGGCTCGCACCTGCATCAGAAAAGGCAGGCTGCCCGCCATGTGCGCACTGATGACGACAATTTGCACACCAATGGACACGCGTGACAGACGCAGCCGTAAGGCTAAGAAGCATATATTAGTTCCATTAACCAATAGTTATTATACGCTATACATCAATTAAGCTGGACGTTACCTCTAGATGCTTTACTATATAGTGATGACATCCCCAGGCTGATTTTTATGTCACCTGCATGTTATGTACAGTAGCATAGATACAACTTGACCCACCCGTACAGTTGAGTCCAGAGGTTCTACTCCCATTAGCCTTGAACCCGTAGGAACAAGACCCGGGCCTCTTTCAACCAGGGAGTTATCCGAGCTATCCCGTGAAGGGCGCCCGGCATCCTCCGTGGGGCTTTCCATTAGGGCAAGACCTAGTTTCCTAACAAGCCCCCCCATCTGGCCCTAGGGACACAAGACGGGACGGAAGTGGATACGCCACTTACGCGCGTCAACACTCAAGGTGAAGACTACCGATATGACCTCGGTGGGGCCGCCTGGTGATCTAGCACACCTTCTACTAGCTAAGCAGGCTAGTACCCGGAAACTTAATGGCTTCCCTCAACCCCGTCCGAAGACGTACCCAATCTCCCACGGGTATCGGGAACACACTGCCCCCTCGAGACCATCCCAATCCGAACAACTCCCGAAGGAGAGGCTCGGCTCTTCGGCCCGAGGTTCCTCTAGTAACGTCAGAGGTACCACGAGTGCTAAGGGTCCGCAGTGCCCGCAATTTGGCAGCTGAAAGGGACGGATCCCTTCCCCTACGAGGACCCACCCGTACACCAGGACAAGGAGACTTAGGTTAGACTACTAACGACGTAAGCGCTCTGCGCAGAACTGATTACATCTTGAACGCGCGGCACATCGCCTAAGATTACCAATTATGGAAAGGTGGGCATCAGGGTCCTGTGATCATGACGCCTCCCTTCCCAATACACCATAACGGTTCCCGCATAGAAATAGCTGACATCTTGTATCTGGGTGCTTAATGCGGAACCAGCAAAACAATGCCAGGTTTGCTGCCCTAGGTAGTGGAGGGTTTTTAGTAGGTATTCCGCAACGGTGCACTCCACCGAGGCGGGGACTCCTATGTCCATTTTTTTCCTTCCGCGTTAAAAAAAAAATGTGGAGGACCCGGAAAAATCGAAGACGGCGTCTAGTTGGATCATAATCACCACGAGACCTAACCAGAGCACTTCTAAGTGATGGTAAATTGGCGTATAATTTTGTAGCCCGGCACCTGATTTCATCCTCCACGTATGGAAGTGATGAGGCTTCATGAAGGAACCTTACTGGGAAAAATCGGCCTACTGAATAGATGGACCTAAGTCCTCTACTCTGAGCGCGTTGAAGATATGCCAGCCAGGTATGTGCGGCCATCCCCCCAGACCTCGCAGGCATAAAGCATCAACGGAACTGAGTGCTCGAAAGAGATATAACTTAACGCGGACTGGCATCCATCGAGAACCCAGCATAGAGTACACAGCCGTCCTTAGTGTTATTTATACCCGGCCCGCTGTTTCTCGAAGTTTCTCGAACCCTGAGAAAGCCAGACGAAAGCTACCGAGCTAACACGATCTTTCGTGAGTTAGCACCATGGAACTGTCTGTCTCTTTCCCCCTCTGTTGCTCTCTTTGGGCACGGCTTGGGCGCTATGTCTTTCACTCCCCGCTACTTTCTCTCTCGGCGTTCGCTTAGGAGCGGCAGTACAATGCCTCGTGATAGTACACACTTGAACGCAGTACAGGTTGGAGGTTGTTTGTTCTCGAGAAGATAGCTGTGAGTTAGTTTGGTGTGACCTATTCTTATTCTTGTCATTACAACTTGATTTTGCCTGCGAAGATCATTGATGCAGTACTGCCTTGCTGACATTGTTTCATTAAGCTTACTGTTGGGGGATTTTGAGCAAATTTACCTTCCATTTTTTGTATAATTTGATTTTTACAAAAGAAATAGTCAGTATGTGCTATAGCTATTTCGGTATTATATAGAGAAAGATTAGTAGCTTCCTTAGCAGCCAGATCAGCATTTTCGTTACCTTGGATACCCCTATGCGAAGGCATAAAAATTACTATAACTATAAATTACTTATTATTGCTTTTCTTCAACATTTTATAATTAATAAAATTCTCTACAAATACCTAAATCGCACTGAATAGACTCACATTGACCTTCACAATATAGCAGACGTCTAAGCATTGCGTCTCATTGTGCAAACAAGAATGCAAACAAATACGCAAATTTCTAAGCAGTTTAAACTTCTCTTGATTTAACCATGTGTAATGGGAGTTTTACTGTATTAAACCTAAGTCCTCTTTCCTTTTGATTATTCATACATTATCACTACTGTTCATCGCATATGCGTGCCCCCTTTGATCTTAAACACAAATATAAAAGCTAAAGATCTTTTACAGAAGGAATCTAAAGCAGCACCATTTTCCTATACTCAACGAGCCTAAATATTAAGTTATCTGTGCGAGCGATAACATAAGCCTTCATAGGTACATTTGAGCTTTCCTCTTGTAGGTATAGGAGTGCCATCTGGTGGTTCACTGCGGCTTCACTGTAGAATATTTTTCAGAAAATCGGAGTTCAAATGGGAATACGAGAAGGAATGTGGCTGCGATTTGCTTTTAATATTAATTACTTCTCTTCCAGACGTAACAGCACATTCTCAGTCCCAAAATGCAATAGCGTATTACTCCCAGATCATGGTATTGCCACTTGTACGTTCCTGTTGAAAATCTACTGGTTTGAGTTCCGTGATTAGGTTTAACACTAACTGTAAAGGCCGCGCCGTGGCTCAATGGTTAGACCACTTGGCTCTCACCAAGGCGGACCGGGTTCGATCCCAGGTGACCGCTAATTGAGATATTGGTGGACAACACGGCGCTGGGGAGGGTTTTCTCCGGGACCTCCGGTTTCCCCCGCCATCTCATTTCAGCGGTGTTCCATCTTCATCTCATGTATCATCAGTGCCACCGCCTGCGATGCCGTATGTAGTAAAAGCGGGCGTTAAACTCTACACTACACATTTCACTAACTGTAATAGCAAATGATCAAGTGCAGTGATCTAAATCCTTCAATCAACAATTTGAAGCACGAAAATAAGAGATTAAAAATATAAAAGCGTGCTTGAACTTGGAATGTGTGCATTTATTAGCAGTGCATCAAATCATGGCATATGTCATTAAAGTAGTGCAGTGGCGTACTGGCTCAAACATGTTGGACAAAATTATGCAATGAGCGACCATAAGTGCCCGCCTCGGTAGCGTAGATGGTAGCGTGTCTGCCTCACGTTCATAGGTCCCGAGTTTGAAACTCGGTCAGGGTGAGTAACCTGGATAAGGATTTTTCCGGGGTTTTCCCTTATCCCGAAAGGCAAAATATCGGGTAACTCTAAGCTCCATGAACCCTGGATACATTTGAGCATCATTTCACCCATTTTCATTCACCGTCCGATATAACAACGTTGGAGGACGTAAAATTACAACTACAACAAAAATCTCAAATTTTTCGCCCAACACCACTCTATAACCCCTTAGTCTCTCGGTCGAATTCTGAAACATTCTGTATATACGTATTTCGACAGGAGTCACTAAGTAGTGCATTCCACACTATGGATCCTGAAAATAAACTAGCAGTTAGGGTATGGCATCACTGACAATTTGCATCAAAATGTAAACTGCTAGTTGAGCTGTATTGCACCACAATAGAATGAATCCTAACCGCAGGTTGAAGGTCTTAGTTACCCAACAATCATCTTTCACCCCCGAAAACGCCTTACGTAGGTAACTCACACTGACAAGATTTGAACTCGGGATCTCTTGACAGTGAGGCACACACGATGCCACTTATGCTACATATGAGGGCCATCGTTCTGCTTGCAGTGGTTCATTACAATAGTCTTGAACAGCCTGCTGTCTTACCTGTATTTCACAATTTATGCTTACTTTTTTAAATTGGAGCTACTAAAAAGAATTGAAGTTAAATCTGTAACTTCTGAGAATGAAAACAGTAAGAACAGAAATGTGAAAGTTAGGGCCTGAAAGAAAATAGCAGAGCCAATGTTAAAAAAATACTCTTTTGTACATCCTGACATAAACCAACAATAAAGCTGATACTTGTCTTGATTGAGCATTGCCTGGGACCACAAAAGAACCTCCGTGAATGCAGTCATCCCATTTTATTGGAGAAAATATTCTTATATTACTGATAATTAAATACGTCAGCTATTTTAAGTAGATTCCTAGACTTAGTATACCATAACGTACTAATCTTGCAGAATAAACGCGATAGTGAATGGTAAAAGTTTCCACAAAGGATATAAAGTATATATTTGCTCCTCTGATCATGCGTTTTTCGTGTCCTAGTGCCTGCTATTGTCAGACTTCCGTATGTCTCTGCAGATTGTCTTGTCGGCGTCATGTAGTGTCCGATGAGTCCTTCACTTCATCGCTTCCTGCCGAGTGTAGTAGCTACAACGGTTATCTATAGATCTATGTCTACGATATCACCCCTTCTGTTGCACAAACTCAAGGTTGCGGCTTCAAATCTGGTTCAGTCCAACGGCTTAAAAGGACAGCTTCCCGTCGTGTACGAGGGACACTATATTTTGAGCCTTAGTAACCCTGAATGTTGTATGTGTCATCTGACGTTTCCAATAAGTTTACTGTTGACCATAATCTACTTCAGACATTTTGTCAACAGATGGCCATTTGTTTTGTTTACATTAACTTGAAAATTGGCTCTCAACATAAACATTGAATTAAATCCTGAAAGATTTCGTACAATGATTTATTACGACTTTAGACGTGGATTACCAGGACAAAAGTGCATCGATCAACTAACTTCCACGTGAAGTTCGTGAAGGTCGTACAAAATTAGTTGTTGCGTCAGAAAACATTGATGCAGTGCAAAAACTAATAATGGAAAATCGTCATTGGACATATTGTGAGATTGAAGCAACCCCAAGAATTAGCTTCACCAGCAATATATAAAATATTGCATGATTTTAGCCGTGAGAAAGGTTTGCTCTCGTTGGGTCCCACAAAATTTGAGGCAATCTCAAAACGATGCTGGATTAGAGGTGTACCAAAATTCTCAATAAATATAATGGCTATGCCTCATAGACGTATATAAGATTGTAATAGATGACGAAACATGGATCTCTGCGTATGAGCCGGAACGTTCAGTATGGGTGTTCCAAGGAAGCAAATCAAACAAAAGTTGTTCGCACTCGAAGCACTTCGAAGCAAATAGTCGCTTGCTTTTTCAGAAAAATTGGCCATTTGGCAACACTGCTTTTAGAGGAACGTAAAACGGTCTATGTCGAATGGTACATAACCATTTGTTGGCCGGAAGACTTCGGTGAAGTAAGGAGAACCAACAAGAACTTCATCAAGACAATTTGGATGCACACACATTTCGTCTAACAGAGTATTTGAGGACTCAAAAATCAAATTGTTAGTTCATCTACCATATTGTCCTGATTTGGCACCCAATGAGTTCTTTTGCTCCCGAACATTAAGAATAAATTGCATGGACAGATATTTTCGTCGGCAGAAGATGCCGTTGATTCCTTCAAAAACGATGTTTTGGAGGTGTCCCTTGAACACTAATAAATGCTTTGACAAATGGTTCAAACGGATATAAAAGTGTATTGATCATAAAGGAGAATGTTTAGAAAAACAGCAAAGCAGTTTTCAATCAGAAGTTACTTTGATGGAAATAATCAGTTCTTCCAAACAGCCGTGTGTAGGCTAAAGTTTGAATGAGTAGAGCCAGACTGAAAAATTCAATGCCATAGCTGGGATTTGAACCGCGGATCTCCCGCTCTCCGTGCAGTTGCTCTAACCCACTGAGCTACCATGGCCAGCATGCCGACATAACATTAAGTTCTCTTATATTCTGGCTCTACGCATTCAAACCTTAACCTACACATGACTAGTTTGACAGAAGTGATTATTTTCATCAATTTACCTGAAAAACACAGTGGTTTAACTATGAAGCCTGGGACTTAAGTACTTGCAGCATTGTAAGTCACCACAAAGGGTGCGTCTCTCATAGCGTATGAGAACCACTAGTGGTCTACCGGGAAACATACGAGTCAGTTGGAGAATTTTATATGGTGTCGGTATGTTGGCCATAGTAGCTCAGTTGGTTAGAGCAACCGCACAGAGAGCGGCAGATCCGTGGTTCACATCCCGGCGATGACATTGAATACTTCAGTCTGGCTCTACAAATTCAGAAGTTACTTTGTTTTAATTATTAGGCTCAAAATATAAAAAGTGCCCCTCGTACTTCTTAGCATGTAAAAGGCTCCTGCGAGACGAAATTCCGGCACAAAGGTGGCGGTCATATGATCTTAAACTTAGAACAAGTGCGTCTACATATTGTAAACAATTCACTCTCGGATGTTAAACCATTGTTAGGTATAATTTAGCATTGGGGTAGAGAGCTTCTAACACGCTCTTATTCTAACAACACTGGGCAACAATGTAGACGTTTAGGGCTTTAAAATGGTGAATTTACATGTATTTCCATCTGCTGAATTAAAAAATCACCATAAAAATGATAGACTAGCTCTTGTTTTGAAAATAGTGATATTTCATTTTTTTAGAGTGAAGATTTTAAATCTGGGGAAATTTTTTGGGAGTTGCCACACCTGTCAAATAACAAAACACAATCAGAGAGAAATTTTGAAAATTAAGTGATGCAAAAGTTAAGGAAGGCATTTTTGTCGGATCACAAATAAGAGAACTTGCAAAGGATCCTGCATTTGACCAAATTTTGGAGGGGAAAGAAAAGGAAGCTCGGAAAGCCTTCAGGGGTGTTCATGGATTTTTAGGGAGCAAAAGAGATGACAACCACAAGCATTTGGTGACGGTGCTCCGGCAAAAATACCGTAACCTTGGGTGCAAATATCCCTTAAGATACATTTTCTCCACTCCCACCTGGACTTTTTCTCTCCTAGTGATGGAGCTGTTAGTGATGAACATGGGGAGAGATTCCATCAGGACATTTCTGTTTTGGAACAAAGATATCAGGGCCGTTGGAATGAAGTAATGCTTGAGGATTACTGTTGGTCTTTGTATAGGGATTCTGTGGAACTCCATCACAAGAGGCAAGCTGAAAGACGACTAAATCAATAGGCCAACCACATGATTCTCTTCAGACACGACTATCTGCGAAGTATTTTTCCAGCAATTTAGAGCTCTTAGCATGCAATTACCAGTTTAAAAATTCTAATTCACTTTCATTGTTGTTAGCATGTATGTAATTAAAATGTATCCTTTTCTCTCAATCCTTGTGTCTATCATAGAAACTAGATATAATAAAATTTTTTTCATTGCCATATTTGTTTTTCTAAACCCAAAATTTGTAGGAATTGCCTCATGAAGTGCTCGAAACATTCAAAAATTATTTTTTGTTGCCCAGTGTAATTGGTTTATTTATTCTTTAGTAGAAAGTTACTGTATAGAAATAACGTACAAAAAATAAACGCTTTCAGCTGCAATGTAGCTAAACATATTTTTATCTATCCAAAATACAGCATGATCAAAGAGACGTTGATAATAGAATTTTTTGTTTCATGGAATGTAATAAGCACGTGATGTGAATTAAAAGCTTTTAATCTCATTAGTGCCATGAAAAATGAAAATTAAAAACGTTTTCTTCTTTCATCTTCCCAAAAAATAAATGAACAGAAGTGGAATTATAATTTTAGAATCATACACCAACAGTTGTGATGGTGTTAAATGATAATGCTTTGATTCGTTGTTCATTGGGAGCCCATATATGGATTTTTGCTTGTTGTTGCTTGTAATTAATACGTTTGTACGTGGCGCAGATACAGTATTTGTGTGTTTTTTTTTAAAGGATAAAAAAGTGATACACACTGCTTGTTGCTGTTCATTCGGGTGCTAGCTTCCACAGCGTGCCGCTAGTTTTGCTGTTCATCAGAAGAAACAATTATTGCTATTATATTTACAATTATTTTAGAATGCACACGGGAGAAAGCGACACTGAAAATAAATCCACATATTATTGTGGTAGAAATGATGCCAAGGTATGATGTTTAATTACGAAAGTGGTTAAAGTAAATGATTAAATACAAATGTAAGTGTCAATTTATTTCCCAATTCAATAAAGTATAGCTGTAGACATGAGAACATGTAGTATGCATGTATTTTATTAGATATGTCATTAGGTTCTTCCTGTAACATTGTACTCAAAATCCTTATGAACATGAAAAAATACAAAACTGAAAACTTATCGTTGAAAGGTAAGAATTTGCCACATTTCTGCTATAGGAAAAATGTTTCACGTAAATGTAATTTACAGGAACTTTTTTACAATGACCATTATTCTGACGGCATATTTCTGCTTCATATATCTACCTTCTACCACCTTCTTTATGCCCATTTTACCTTATAACAATATTTTTCTCACAAATGAATACTTCAGTAGCAGCATCCTATATTAATATGTAAGCTCCAAATAGTGTACGCTCATTACCAGACATCGGATCGCATACACCTTAGCAACCAATGTACACACACAGGTACTATACAAGATCAAGGCAACATCAACAAACGCCCGGTTACAACAAGAATACCGATGCGCTGTGTGTATACAGTCCAGTACGGATACAAAGTGTAAGCTACGTTACAATATGCCATCCTTCTCATTGCTTTCGTTGCGGGAATTACAGTGAATAGCCATGTACATTCGTAAATTGTCGAATGTGAATTTCCTGTGCCTCTTTCTTAAACAATATAAAAATATTGGGAGACATTTCGTTCGACGTCACATGACAATGGTGCATACGAGTAGTACTAATCATTTTCATAGTTTGTCCGAGACTTAGTTTATTTAATCTAATACTTTTATGTAGAATACTGGACTATTTTTTGCTCGATTTGTAGGTGGTTGCATTCTGTATGTTAAGACAGCTCGAAAGTACATTATTCAAGCTGTTTAATGGCTGTTGGTAATACCCAAAACTTTTTATTTATAAAATGAAGATTGTCCAATAATTGTTGTGACAGTAATGCTATTAATACAGTATGTCCAACACCTTGCATTCCCTGGAAGACAGATCTACCTGCCTGGGCTAGCAGTAGTTGTAATGAAACTAAAGCTACGCGTTCCGAACCGACTATCCCTGCGTGTTGTCACCAGGACAGACGTCAGCAGTTATGTACTGTAAGACTCGTAAATTTCATATCCCTTTAAAGGTGTATGGGATCCGATGTCTGCTCATTACTATGTAAATTTTATTTGCAGATCGAACTTGAGAAATTACAATACGGCAACTGATAACAAATGTATTACTTACAGTTGAGCGGAATACTATTGCATACATTCAGTAAGAGTGGAAAAATTTTTGATATCACCTCCAGATATAAAAATAAAATAAAATCTGCATATCTAATAGCCGGTTTCTAGAATCTATACCAGGCCTTATTATGCAAACTTCATTTTTAACTTTATTAACTTCTAAATCAGATTTCACAAAACAATTTACAAATTTTACAGATATAATCTACTTTCTACCTTAACGAACTAACTAAACCTACAGATTACTTTATTCCAGTAACCTTACAAATCTATTCATCTAATCTATCTTAAACAGTCTTTTTTCAATTTTACTTCTACACCAACAATATAAATCAAATCTATATTTCTACTACAGCTTTAATTCTTATAAGAAGCTACCAAAGACTATTTCCTACAATTTAAAGTTTCCTCTTTTGCAATTGGTATCCAAAGCTTCCTCCTACTGGTATCCATCTCCTAAAGAGAGTGGCATCAGTAGATGGAGCTAGTTCGTCAGTTCCAGACATCCGGGTAGTAATCTCTCCGCTTTTGCATGATCAGTTGCATGTGTTTGCTCTGATACTCTCCATATATGTCTTCTCTCTCCTGGTATTCTCGTTCTGTCTATGGCCTTCCTGTCCTCCTTCTGATATCCATAATTGACCTCTTCTTCGGCTAAGCGTCTTAAATGAGGTCTTTAAGTCTGGTAATATGTATCTTCAGTTTCTCTTGGTCCTATTTCCCTCCGACTATCTCTTAAGTAATATTCTTTTCTCGTAGATTGAAATGATCTTACATTTCTTTTTTGAAGTCTTTTGTCGCCGGTCATATATTCCTCTAACGCCTTAGCGGATATTATCTGAGACATATTCTGTAAATGTACATAATCTTCTGCATCTCTTAAGATGTTCCATAAACATTTTCCACTACGGTGCCATACCAGGATGTTCAACGTTTTTTCCGTCGCCAACTCCTATCTGCTTGGCAGCACTCCTGGACAGCTTTGGAAGGCACACAACTCCGGGCAATAAAGGAGAGCGTACAACCCTGGCTAACTTCCTGCAGGGATAACCGGCGGGCCGAGGTGATACTCACCCGGCTGAGAATTGGGCACACACGAGCGACTCATGGCCATTTGTTAAGAGGGGAACCGGCCCCTGTGTGTGCTCCATGTGCAGTACGCCTCACTGTGTGGCATGTATTGCTGGATTGCCCGCAGTACGCCCGCGTTCGCCAGTCTCTGGGCTTGGGGACTAACTTGCACGGTGTTTTAGGTGACGACCCAGTGGCCGTGGATAGGGCACTGCGGTTTGTTTTTAAAATCGGTTTTAATAAACAAGTCTGACTTTTATTTTATATTTATTAATTTTAGAGATTTTAAATTATTAGGACTGGGATGAGTTTTTATGTACTTTTAATAGTTGAATGTTTTTATTTTATTTATCCTTTTTAGCTTGATTAGTGTATCTTTTAGGTTTTAATGTTGACTTTGGACCCAAATGACCTTGTTGTCGACGGGCCCTAAAACACCACACACTCACTTCACTAAACATTTTCCCTGAAGTTTCCTATAGGCCGCGCCGTGGCTCAGTGGTTAGACCACTTGGCTCTCACCAAGGCGGCCCGGGTTCGATCCAAGGTGACCGCAAAGTGAGATTCGTGATGGACAACACGGCGCTGGGGCGGGTTTTCTCCGGGATCTCCGGTTTCCCCCGCCATCTCATTCCACCAGTGCTCCATGTTCATCTCATGTATCATCAGTGTCATCGCCTGCGGTGCCGTATGTAGTAAAAGCGGGCGTTAAACAGTACACATTTCATTTTGAAGTTTCCTTCGACAGTCTTCTACTAGTTCAATATATTTATTGCACTCCAAAATAATACGTTCAGGCGATTCTAAACAGTTACATTGCTCACATAAATCTGAGTTCTTCTTCCCTAGTCTTTTTAAAAATACATTATATGGGCCATGTCCTATAACAAAGTGAAAAAATCCTTTTCTTGGTTTTATATGTTCCAATTTTAGCCTCTCTTTAATGCACGGAAATAAATCATTTACTCTTCTTGCCATTCTTGTAATAAATAGTTTTTGACTTCTTTCTTAGTGTTGCATATTTTTCCCATAATTTTAATTGCATTCCCAAATTCTTCCTTCTTCAGCCAATAAGTTGCACCCCTTAATCTAATGATATAGTCAATAGGCGAAATTCCCGCTACTATTAGTAGGGACGAAGTAGATGTCGTTTTTGTAGCTCCGCTGCTGCGAAGTAGTACTTGACTTTTTCGGATTAAATTTGCGCAGGATTTGACCCTTAACCTAAGTGCCCATGTACTTGCGCCATATCCTATTATACCTATTACAAAACTCATGATATACCCTTATTGCTGATATACATGAAACATTACTCACTGGACGCACGTTACTTTTTAAGATTGCCCCATTAAATCTCATACATTAGGGGGCAAATACTTTCGATGCTGAGGTGCGGCAGAGCGTATTCGGATCTAGGAGACACGAATGAGAAGAGGGCAGGATCCAGATTTAGTTTACCTGGTGGCAACTGGTACAACAAGCTATGAAAGTAACCTTCCCAGTCCGAAGAAATACTTGAAAGGGCCCATAGGTTAGAAATGTCGGCTACGGAAGTCAAACTTACGACCTCTGGAATGCAAGTTGCACACATTACCGCCTTATAATTCAGTAAATAAGCTAAGACACACATACGTGCTCTAAACTATTTGAAATGCTTTTACTAGAGATTCAGATATCTTCAGGGAAGGGATTCAAGGAACTGCGTATCTGTTGAAATCGCTATACCGTATTATTACATTAGGTGGATAGACAAAGTTATAGTAAAACAGTTATAGAAGTTGTTAGATATTTCACTCAGATCAAGAGTCTATAGTAAGAAGAGGCAAATTCTCTGCCTGGTCTAAAGTTAGAGATAAGCTCGTTATGTGTCGATGACAGGAAGTCGTTATAAACGAGTGACAGCCCAAGGAGCATTTTGTGCCAAGCCTGGCAACCGATTTACTTCAACAAACGACAGAACCAGGTCTGCTCCTCCGATACTTCCACGTAATTCCCGGATCTTTACAGCTAAAATCCACGGAAAGGGATGTGGAGTAATGTTTGTTCTGCGTAACCATGTGGGAAGAGGAAAGCTCCCCTGGGAACCGGGAGCTTCATTACAAGGTTCTGCCAGAATGGTATTTCACTGTTATTCGGCAAGAGGCGGGCATTAGCGTTTGTTGCCACAGTCTTGGTTGTTCAGTATGTAACCTGCACAAATAACATTGTAGACTCAATTGCTGATATCCTGCTCTTAGCATGTGATTTAGTATTCAAATTTCATGTCGCCTTACGTGTTGCATTAGAAACAGGGTAGCATGTGTTTGCTTGCAAGAAAATCGTTCTATAAATTCTCACTTTGTTACCTGATATATGAACTTATTCCGTCTAGAAGATGGACCACAGTTTATATAAATATATTTTTCTTTGAATAAAAATAGTAACGAAAAGATGCATCACAAATTACCATAAGAGTGCTAGAAAATATCCCAGAACAGCAGTGGACAGATGCTGCGTCTGTAACGTAAGTGTAAATTGTAAGCAAAGGTAAGCATAGAGCAAGCGATAGAGCCACACATTAAACACGAACTGATGCATTAGCGGATAGTTGATGCCATAAAGGTTGGCTGTGATAATGTTTATTGAGGGTCGTGCATTTGTCCTTACTCAGATAAGGAATTACTGAAAAACTATCAACTCCCACATTGTCTAGAGTTGTTTAGTTGTTTACTAACAATCGCCAAAACGTATTGGAAGAATGGGTTAAAAATCTGGTAACAGAATTCAATGATTCACTAGTCGACAAGGTATTCTTCACAAGTAATCTGATTAGTGAATCTAGTGTACCTTTTCATACTGAATTCAGATTATGTAGTCAGAATTTTTCCATCAGGCACAGTTTTTTTGTGACCGCTACTTTTTAAAATAGGGTTTTAGCGTTTTCTTTGACCTGTTATAGGAAACTTTACCTCATATTTAGTGATTTTATCCAAGCCTTATATAAGGGAATGATTTGTAATATTCTGAAGAACCATAAAACAAGGCTGTGCAGGTGCATTCATGTTTGGATATGTACCGACCTGTTCATCTGGCTGTGTGATGTGTCAATATTGAGCTGACTGTGAGTTTGTTCAGTAGTGAAATATTTCCTTCCTTTCTTTTCGAAAGTGCATTGTGTATGCAGTGTTTTAGTGCTTTGTTTTTTCACCATGCCAAGAAAGCGTGTAAATAATGTAGACAGTTTCTGCTATATTTGTGATGAGCTGACCTTCAAGTCTCAGAGGCAAAATTTGACCCCACTTGTAAAGAAGTGTTGTCAAATTAACTTTAAAGGGAGTCGATTAATGACACTAAACAACACTTACTTTTAATTTGAGACTTTGCCTCCCTCCTCGACCGGCCATCGACTGCTTCTCATTGGTGTAGTTGACAATATTTTGTCATAGGTCTCCTCTGCCAACTACACCAATGAGAACCAGTCGATGGCCGGTTGAGGATGGAGGCAAAGTCTCTGAAACATGTTCCGGAAAAAATTTAAAAATAAGTGTTGTTTAGTGTCATTAACCGACTCCCTTTAAATTTAATTTATTATAACAACACTGTTTTCAACACTTCCAAGAAAGGAAGTGTTGTCAACTTTACTTCTCTGTCAGGCTGGTGATTTTGATAAGAGCTGGGCACCAAATACATGCTGTGTTTCGTGTGTTGGATTGCTGGCTGGGTGGAAAAATGGTACACATCGTATGCCATTTGCAATTCCTATGATTTGGAGGAAATCGAAGGATCATTTAAGTGATTGTTATTTCTGTTTGACAATTATAAAAGGAATCGCATATAAAACAAAACATACAATTAAGTATCCGAATTTGCAATCTACAATAAGACCTGTCTTACACAATGAACAGTTACCTGTACCAGTATATGCAGATAGAATCTTAGGTGATAACTGATTCTGACCTAACTAAATCCGAAAATGATTCAGATGAAAATAAAAATGATCCTACATATGAAGCCCATACCTGATCATCAGAACATAGTTTCCCAATCAGAAAGACCTTAATGACCTGATTCAGGATTTAAATCTGGCTAAACAGCAAGCTGAAGGTTTAACTTCCAGACTCAAAGGGTGGAATCTACTCCAAAAAGAAGTAAGAATATGTAGTTATCGTGGCCGCCATAGTGATTTCAAGGAATATTTCTCTGAAGAAAGTGGTATAAAGCTATGGGATGCAGCACGTCTTTAAGAATTCACTTCTTGGACTCTCACTTAGTGGAGCTGTCAGCGATGAGCAAGGTGAGCGTCTTCATCAGCAAATTTCTACTATTGAAGAGAGTTACTAAGAGGCAAGTGGAGTTCCAATATGCTAGCTGACTACTGTTGGACCAAGAAGAGAGACGTTCCAGATACAAAATGTGCCCGAAAATCACTACCTACCACTTTCTAGGTAAGTCAGAATGAGTAGTTATAATTTTGAGTTAGATAGCTAGTTACAGATTTTTTTCTAGAATAATTATAAAAATTCAAATCAATATCACACAAAACTCCTGCCTGATGGGGGAAAAAATAAAATTATATTTGAATTCAGCACAAAAAATAGTTCTAGAAAATGTTATTTTAATTCTTGTGAAAGAAAAAAGGTTCATTTTTGTCATCTAGTGTTATAAATCTCTAGTCCAATATCACTTTGCACAAAATATAAGTTTATGAATAGAAAAAATATTCTTTTAAAATGATATTGGCATGTAGTACATCTTTCAACAAAAAAATAATTCGTATTCCTTTTTATATAAATTTCCTTCAAATAAGGTTGTATGAGCTTGAAAAGTATTTTACCAGGATCCCTGGCATACTAAAATCCACGTACTTATGTTAGCAGGTACTTTACTGTATAAAGATCTGCGCACCACAAATTAGTCACCACTTAGTGAACCGAATTTGAAAAGCGTTCTGCACATGTGTTTGCCAGACTTGAGTACTACAAAAACCTTACAATTTGTCAAATTTCATATGCTCAGAAAATAGCATTCATATTGATAATAAAATTTATTACATTGTTGGAAACAGCTAAATTTATTGGAAGAATCAATTTCAGAGCCATGCAAATAATAACTTGCAAATATTATATTA
The DNA here is from genome assembly GCA_030765055.1 of Mantis religiosa. Lineage (NCBI taxonomy): Eukaryota > Metazoa > Arthropoda > Insecta > Mantodea > Mantidae > Mantis > Mantis religiosa. The sequence goes on from CM060959.1 coordinate 64,272,423, forward strand.
AATTTCTAGTAAGTGTCCCGTGTTTAAGGCGTTATTTTTAGTCTCGGCTTTCTCTGAATATTACAATTTTAGTAAATGTAGATCACTTTTTTAAGAAATTGCAGAAGAGCTTGGTATTCAGGTTTGTGGCATAACTGTAATATGGTGTTGACGCTAGCGGGAAAAGGAACAGACTGTTGAAGTAGGCGGCGGAGGAAGGAAGAAAGAACAGTGGGCTCGGTAGCGAGAGCAACTGAACAGGAGATGACTGAGGTCAGCAGTTTCGCCTGGGTCATCAGGAAATACAGGGGAATCGATGAGACGTAGTCGGTGTAGATGCGCAGGGTAACATCAAATGTCCAAGTCGCATTCTAGTGATGGAGGTGAGATCGACATCTCACCTGCAATCCTGTAGCTGGAGAACCAAGAGGTTGTGGATAGATGCGTCTGAACGGCGGCGTAGTGTTTGCCTTTGATGGACTGCGAACGAATCCAGGCATCATTCCAGCGGGAATAGGCGTCACGCTGAAGGACCGGGAAGAAATCCGTGTAGGGCAGTTAGATGCCTTGGAAGGTGCCTTGGGTGAGTCCCTCTTTTGTCAAGCGATCGGCGACTTCATTGTATCGAATTCCGACATGCCCTCTGATCCAAAGGAAGTGAATTTGATGTCCGACTATGGTAGCGTTGTTCACCAACGTCAGTATCTCGTAAAGATAACAGTGCATATCTCTCGTCCAGAGGGAAGATAAGAGTCTCTGCAGCACACTCTGCGCATCGGTTAAGACCAGCAGTTTGGGGAAGCCCTGAGAAATCCCATATTGCAAGGCGTCACGAATGGCCAGAACCTCCGCAGTGTAGCTGGAAGCCTCCATAGGTAGGCGGTATCAAGCCAGGGTATTAGTAGCAGGACAGACATATGCATAACCTACTCCATCAGCAGATTTAGAACCGTCGGTGTATATCGTGGTGAAATCTGGCCATGTGACCTGCAAGAAATGAGAGACGGCGATGTTCACGTCAGGGCTCCGCATGATGTAATCAGGAAGATAATGCACCGAAATATTCAGGAAGTGTAAGACATATGGATATTGAAACCCCGGCAGAGAGGGACTTTTCAAAATTATGGGAAAAGCGTGGTATAGATACCGAAAACCTAGTAAGAGTAAGGGCAATCGTCGTACAGCTGGAAAATCCGCGTTGAAGTAATTAGCAGTGAGATACTGCAACGTCCGCAATACTGGGTGGGCGTCCACGGAGAAAACTCGCAATAGAAAGCGCTGGGTTAAGAGGTGTCGACGGATCTCCAATGGTGGTTCTGAGGCCTCATTTTCCTCTTGTTGATTGAATACTTCTGGTGTTCCTTACATAAGACTGGCTGTCAATAACCCTAATATCTGAGGAAAGTTTAAAGTAATTAGTGTACAAGTGCACTACAGTGTAATTAAACAAAACACAATTTTTTACGAACCTATTCGTACCCGTAGATGTAGAATCGCCACTGTTGTCAGTAATCTCACTTTAATCTCCACGATGCGGGTGTCACTCTGGAAAAAAGCAGAAAAATAGGAAATAAAATTAGATGTCATAAAGTAAGATTTTCATTATGTGCCAACTGTTTATTTGACAATGTTTTCTTTTCTACTCTACCTTTTAGTAGATAAGAGAAGCATTTTATTCCTACCAAAATTTCTGTATGGAGAATAACTGGAAATTCAGGTTAGCAGATTACAAAAGCGCTTGCGTGACTATTGGTGAACAGAATAATTCATAAGTGCCAAATCTGTTTGTTATAAAGTTATCTGAATCATATTTCACAACAAAAATGATATATTTAAATGGCTGTTTGATTTTCATAGTTGCAATACACAGGATTTCAGAGTCGTCACACACCTATAACTCTAAAATTAAACTCCACGTTATCTACTGTATCCTATAATTAAATGTGTAGGTCTGAAATGACAGTTTATCTCATATGACTGAAATAAAAGAAATAGCCTTTGTAGGGGTACCTTGTCGAGTGGTGATAGAACTCAAGAAATCAGTTTTTTCAACAATAATCACGCTGGAGGTCTTGATTTACATGAAGAAAATTAAAACTATAATGTTATTTCGCAATTAGAAAATTATCTGCGAGGGCTGATTAACAAAGCATGAGACTGATGTTTATTACTGCAAAATTCAATGTTTACTTGATCTTTTTCAATGCACTTTTTATAGCGTCTCTGCCAGTTCTTGAACACGTTCTGCAGACCATTCTTTGTCAGGTCCTTGAGAATCGCCTCACTTTTCTTGAGCACTGATTCAGAGTTCTCAAATCGAATACCCCTAAGCTCCGATTATCACCAGTGATGAGTCATGGCTGCATCATTATGATCCTCAAGGAAAACAAGCCAGCACAGTGTGGAAATCGCCAGGTTCTCCAACACCAAAAAAGGCAAAAGCTGTTCCATCTGCAGGGAAAGTGATGGTGATCACATTTTTGACTGTAATGGAATGATTTACTAGCATGCAGTTCCCCCTCACATTACTGTTACAGCAGCATACTACACGTCAGTATTGGCTGCACTGAGGAAGCACATTGCAAAGAAACGACCAAAGCTTTCTCGGACTGGGTGGTGACTTCATCATGACAATGCACGGCCTCACGTCGCAAATCAAGTCATGCAGTTTCTGGCTCCATTCAAAATTACCTGTGTGCCACATCCACCTTATAGCCCCGATCTTGCACCCTGTGATTTGAGAACTCTGAAGCAGTGCTCAAGAAAAGTGGGGCGATTCTCAAGGACCAGTTTTCTGCATTGAAGTGGGAGGTCATGTAAAAAAAGGTCATGTAAAAAAAGATCATTGAGAAAGGTCATGTAAACATTGAATTGCAGTAATGAACATCTGTGGAGGAAAATCAGTCTGTCTTCGGTAATTTCCTCTAATATACGAGGGCTGATAAAGTATTGACTTAATCATATATTAAACTGTTGCTTATTCCAAATATTTCATTATATAGCAACCGTGTGTTATGATTTGCTGTTATTCTGTTAGCAGATGTGGCAAGTATTTACTGAACTAATGATGATTTACTTGTAGAGCTCTTTCCTGATTCATTTTCATTTGTATAAAAGGTTTCATTAAATACATGGTTACCGCTAGTACTATAGAGCACAAAAAATAAATGTTAGTGAAGTACAAAGAGTAAAAATTACGGAACAATGCCTATAACCCCGCTGTTACAACTCTGTGAAGTGATTGTTAGAACAGCTGTACGATATCAACAAATAAAGGATGTCAGTTTCTTTTCCTTCCCCTAAATGGCAAAATTTCAGTTTTCTGCACTCCTCCAGTCCTAAAGTCTCAGAACGTACACACAAGTATCCTTTCAAACCGCAATTTGCATTTATTAGGTCTTACTCCATGTGTATTCAGCAAAGGAAAGCGCATCATTACTTAATGGCTTAATGATGGCAACTTAAATTCTCAAATGTATTTATGCCTTCTACACAATAAAATAATTCGTTTGTGCTGCTTTATTTCCTGTAGAAGGAGGAGGAACTCAAAATAGCATCTTATTCCAGCAAAATGGTGCCCTTGCGCATTATGGAGAGCAGGGGTGAATTACCTAAATCATAAATTTTCCAGAAGATGGATTGGCAGAAGAGAAAGTATTGAACGGCCGCCATGATATCTTGACCTGAATAAAACAAAATAAAACAAATAATAAAACCTCTAATGACAAAGAAGAAATTGATAGTTTTTCAATGGATGCCCCCTCATGTAGGTATTATTGGCAATGAATTAGATTACCTTGCCAAAAAGGCACAAAACTACAGTGTGGACAAATACCTTTCCCACCAAATGCACTTAAATTAATACAAAGAAAAATAACTGAAATATGGAAGGACAACTCCAAAGAAAAAGCAACTGGGAAAACATGAAAAAACATTCAAGGCATCTGGAAAGTATACAATAACAAACCAAGGAAAGAAGCAGTAGCCAAATTTAGCTTAACAACCGGACATGATTGCTTGAATGAGCACCTAAATAGGATAGGTATATTACGAACAAGTTAATGCCTCATCTGCAGAGCTTGTCTGTCATGAATTCCTCTTACCTTCTGGTGCGCCCAGGCTTAAACGAAGATCTCCAGAAACAGGGCGATATGTGTAATCTACACTGGAAGGCCAGAAGCATTTTAAAACTGACAGTGTAAATTACCAATGTTTATTTGTGCATTTGCCTGTTTGTTTATTTGTTTCCTCATGTTCTCATGTTATATTATTTATATATTATAACCAATTCCTGTTAAATGAGTTACCAAATATAATGGATTAAGTTCCAAATAAAGCTATATGTAACAAGAATATTCTGACCTAAAGCCCTTAGACTCTTTCTTGTGATGATATTTGAAATGGAGGGTTTACCAGGACCGACCAAGAGATCCAAAAGAGTTAAAGCGAAAAATTGTACAAGAAATGCAGCTTATCAGGCGAGCAGTGTTGCTGGAAGCATTAGCTTATTTCAAAGACAGACTTTGGCATCGTTTGGTAAATGGAGGCCATTTTAAGCACCTTTTGAAGTGAATTCATCATGTACCACAATACAGCACCACTAATTTTGTTATCAATGTGTTTTCATGTGCTGCAATACGTCCTAATAAATTTAAATTACAGTTCAAAAATGCATCTACCTGTATGTTGTGAGACCTGAAGACTAAAAAGAAAAGTGTTGTCATTAAAAAAAGGTCGGCTGGCCCTGTGTCTCGGTTGGTAGAGCACCTTCCTGCCGTGGTAGGGTTCCAGGGTTCGATTCCCAGTGATGGGAGTGGGGAATTTTCTCCGACCAAGATAATTGCTCATCTTCCTCAGAGTCTGGGAGTATGAATGAGAGTGCGAATATGTGTGTGATCTAATGATTAAAACCCAACGAATACGAGTTAACACCTTCGATATGTTACAAAGGAAAACGGCCGCCGATATGACCATTGGAGTTAAATGCGGGGTATAAATAGAACAAATAAAAGGAAATCACGCCCTATTCACAGTCGTAGTAATATGAAAGCATTTTGATATCTTGCAGCTTTTCTAAAAAAATACCACTTCACAAATCTATAATAACAAAGGTAAAAGCATTGTCCCAAACTTTTACTCATATCGTATATGAAAATTTATTCATGTATCCTGTATGTACATTTTAAAATGTATTACCGTTGTAATACATTGAAGAAATAATGAGTTTGTGTGTAAATAACTTTACTTGGATGATCCCACTTACTGTGTTATCATTTATCTAGATAAGCAGCCAAGAGATTAATCTTATCACGAAGTATTTTCTTGTCACTAAGTTTCATTGTCAAGACAGTTGACTATCGAACGTAGCTGTGAATATTTCAAGTGAAATGTTGTGCTTTGAGTGCATCTGTGCAAAATGGTTCACGCAGGTAGTACGCTTGTGTTCTCATATTTTTGTGTTCTTTTGACTGGATTCCAGTTCATACTTCAGTGCAATAATCGATTGAAATAATGCGCAATAGCGGCAGGTGCACAAAAAGTAACCAAATTAAACCTCCCTCTTCTATTTATATGTACTTAATGATACTCGTCTCTTTTGGAGGTAATTTAATTTCGGAGGGAGGTATCGAATATCAGAACTGCCAACTTTACAAATGTCATTGCAACCAATCACTCTAAACATAACTGCGCGTTTAAAACGCTAAAAACGAGGTAATTAAAGGACTTAACTAATTTTAGCTTTTAATAGGCTTTTACATTTGCTAAATCATACCAGCTATGTAATTATTTGTTTTGATGCTGGCCAGAATCACAAAATCTAACAGATTATACCGTCCAGGGAAATACGGTACTGAGCATTCAATCTATAGCGACTGGAAACAGTTTAAAGCTCATTTGTAAATGTGACGATTTTTATAAAGAGATTACGGTTCAGGCTTTTGAACATTTTCAGCATAAATTTAGACTCTGGGCATTATTTTTATAGTAATTCATACATGAAACGATTACAGCGCGGTGGACAATAGATAGCACATAGAGGTTTTAACGTACTTTCTCTAAAGCATACAACCTCGGTAGAAAAGTTATTTCATACCACCCTAAAATTGGATTTCACTAGACGTACAAACACTGAGCTCATCTAAGTATAACAAAGAATTTTTATAAAAAATATAGTGTGTGTATTTGCTTGTTTGTGCGTGAACTCCATAAATCAAACAAGAAAATTGATTAAATAAGGAATTTAATATTTAATTTAAAACTACTCAAACATAAGGATTTTCAATAAATTTCCCTGAAACTACCCTTTACATGGAATATATTTCAAAAATGTTATTCTCAAACATAACTTAGTGATTTTATCAAAATAACACGTTTTTAAATATTTTCACGCAAGTTAAATGAATATATATATATATATATATATATATATATATATATATATAGCTCTCGTTTGCTATTAAGATTTTTCTAATTTTCTCTAGAGTTTGCCATTTCTGAAATATTATTTGTTATTAATTTGAAATTTCGGGTACTTGGTCTATTCTCAAATGGAAAATCGTTATTTCCATGTAAAAAGAATAAATAAAATGTTTTGACTATCATTTAAGCCAGCTGTAGTCCTTATTCCCATTATATTTACAAGAAAATAAGTTCTAAACCTATTTTTAATATTCCACAGAAGCGGAACAAGCTAGTCAGCCTTTAAAAGGCGGGTCCACTTGCGATATATCACTGTAGTCTTCAGTATTTTCCCATAAAAATTGTGTAATGAAACCATTCTGTAAATATTTTTATTAATTAACAAGCTTTGTATTGAAAAGTTTGAGTCAGACTGAAAAATTCAATTCCATAGCCGGGATCTGAACCACGGATCTCCTGGTTTCCGTCCAGTCGCTCTTAACCTTACAAAAAGAAGACGCTTGGGGCTATATCCGGTGGGTAAGGAGGATGGTCAAGCAGTTCAAACCGCAATTCGTGGATTTTCGCCATTGCAACATCTGTTGTCTTAGTGAAACAGGATTTTCTTTTTTCTGCAAATATATAAATGCATTAACCTTTCCTTTTTTTATTTAACACAATATAGGTGTAGAAAAACAAATGCCTCGGGAATTAGCGAAAGTTAATGTCATTACCGTAATACAGTAGCCTTCAAAACTTCCTCGTATATTACCAAAGGGCAGCTGTCACCTTAATCATAACATGGCAAACCTTCTATTGTGAATCTTAGTTTGCTTTTCCAAAGACTTTTCTGCATAGTAGAAACAGTTTTGATCATTCAATACATTCATCAAACGAAGAAAATACACTCTCTTTAGAATAGTATATGGCATTACAAGCGTTGGTTCGTGTTAGGAAGTACATAACTACATATGTCACGACATCGCAAATACTTCCCATACCATGCGTTTCATTTAATGACGGGCCATACATCGTATAGGCGCGCAGTTTTATGCTCTTTTATTATATAAAGACTGAAGTTGTTCTTGAGCAGGGGAAAACATGTAGTGGCGGTGTGACGTCAGCTCCGTCAGCTGTAACCGCCAAATATGCCCCCGAACTAAAGGCAGACTAGCGTGTGACATCACCGCGCTGATTTCTGAGGAAGGAAACAGTTTGATGTGTTGGGGTTCCGACAGCATAGGAAAGACAGGAAACGTATCGGGTATTAATAATATATACAACTTACATCTTGTGTGTTGTAATATTAATACTGACTGCTTTAATTACACAATTGATCAGAGTTTATAAACAATTACATTTTGGCTAAGTGCTATGAGAAAATATATAAAATTTCAACTCTTAGTTTATCTGAAAGTCAGGCATGTTATAAAGTAAATAAAATAAAATAATTTTGTTTGCAAATTAGAGGACACCCATTCAGAACAAAATTATATGGACATTTTCAGACACTTTTTTTTTTGTTTTTTTTTTTTTTTTGTTTTTCTGTAACTACTTTATCAATGTCAGGACGTAATATCTGGGAATTTCGTAAACGAAGTTTGCATGTTAGATTATGATACGACAGGGTACTTCGGGGTTTGGACTCAGCTAATTTCAAAACAGAAAAAAAATTGTTCGCACACATATCCAGCCAAATATACACAATATCCATGCGACAAGTCACTACAACCTCGCAAATCTGGTTTGGAGGACATCCTTGTAAATATCAGCCAAGTCTTTCTTGTGTGTATATTTGTCCTCCAATTAATCGTCACATTGTAAATTTAACAGTTCTATTTGGTACGTGACAGCTGCATTGTTGTCATGTAGTGCACTACATCTGACTGAACCCTTAGATTCTGTACTCACAGCGCTATTTATATAGACAACTTGGTACTACACGGCTCTTGCCTGACGTCACACACACTGCAGGACTCGCTCCCAGCTGAAATACGTCACAACTCTCCAAGCTGTCTTCCTCTATTCTTGACCATTGTTTCGTATCGTAAACACTACCTTATTGTGCATCTACAATAAAAAGTGAAAGTTTATTTTGTGTTTGTTGAAGTTCAAATTCACACAACGTTTGTATGTACGATATTATGTATGTATAAACAAGATGCAAGAATTAAAATGATATATGAACTTAGGGACACTTTAAGTTTTGAAATAACGAAAATTATACCAGAACTATGGGTCTGAATGTTAATCTAATTCGAGGACGCCAGGAATGTCTATATTGCAGATGGACACAAATTTTAACACAGCTTATAAAATGTGGCTAACATTTATAAGTAAATATCGCCGTAGTTTAACGACGGAAAACAAGTGACTGTCCCATATAGTGCACGAAAGTAATTCGGTTGTTCTGAAAATAGAATTTCAATTATTCTGCTTACTTAACAAAATATTTAAATTAACCTCTTCCATCGCATCAACAAACAGATTCCAAAGGAATGTAGAACTTCTGCAATACTTGTCGTATATCCTTCAGTACCATGTATTTCTTCCGCTTTTATTGTAAGAAGGAAAGCATCATAACAAGAAAATTAAAATCGTCTTTTCATTTCTTAATTACAATTTAATTAAGGTATTGGATAGGAATCAACCTCTGCTCTTCCTTCAGGCGGATTAATTTGGTTTTTGCTGATGCTGCCGTGGGCGTTTGAATGTAATTCAGTTACTTAGCCACCCCTATTTTTCTTTCCCTTTCATTTTTAAGTCGAAACTTAGTAAATACAATAACTTCAAGCTACACAATCTGTAGAAAGATTTTCTTTTTACATTCCCTCTTACCTATAGTAAGTAAAAGAAACATTGTATTCAACCTAAAATTTGGAAATGTGCTTTTAAGTGATTTAAACTCTCACAAAAACATCATAAAACGGTGTGATAGCTCAAACCCGAGTCTTATAAAATAACAAACAAGGTATTTAAGTTATAATCAATAGTGCCAAAGGAATATTTTAAAGAAAATTCTCTTAAACTACCTTATTAAAATAGTTTCGTTATTATTTATTTCCTCGTAAATGTTTGTTAAGACCTTGGTTATAATTTGAACATTCTGATAATAGCCCCTTTTGAATAACTTCTGCTTAAGTTTTAAACTTTAAGATGCACATAAGATCTTAATATATAAAATGAAGATCTCGTTAAAATATATATAGGTGGTCTGAAAAGCTTCCGGCCTAATAAAGATACAATATATTTTTGCAGAAACTATTTTTATTTTTCAACACAGTCTTGTAACTCTACACACTTCTCCCAGCGATGCTTCTATCTCTGTAACCCATCCAAATAGTACTCGGCGTTTTTCTCTGCAAAATAATTGTTGACGAAGATGATTGTCTCTTCATATGAAGAAAATCTTTCCTCCGAGCGCAATTTACAGATGAGGTAGAAAAATAAAGTGGCTTTGGACTAGATCTTGTGACTATGGCGGATGGTCAAGCACTTCAAACCGTAATTCGTAGATTTTCGCCCTTGCAACCGCTGAGGTGTGAGACGGTGGTGAAACAGGATTTTCTTAATCTTCAAATGTGGCCGTTTTTCCGCAAGTTCTGTGTTCATCTTATCGAGTAATGATGTGTAGTGTACTCCTGTAATATTTTTTGTCCTTTTTGAATATAAACGATTAAAATAACTCCATGACTATCTAAACAAAGTCGCCATCACTTTCCCAGCCGAAAAGTTTTTTTTTTTTTTTTTTTGCTTTTTTTTTTTTGCTTTTTTTTTTGCTTTTTTTGCTTTTTTTTGCTTTTTTGGAGCCGGTTCCCCTTTTGCTGTCCACTGTTTGGACTGTATTTTTTGTTTCGGGCGTATAATGGTGTATCGAAGTTTCATCTGCAGTAATTAATCGGCGCCGTAACTCGGATTTGTTGCACCTAAACTGCACCAACAGAGCGTTTTAAATGTTCATTCGAACACATTTTTGGTCTAACGTGAGCAACGCGGCACCGAACGCGCGGAAGGTTTCTCATGTCTAAATGTTGATTTAATACGTGACAAACACGTTCATTTGACTTGTTCATAGCCTCTACTATCTTTCCTATAATAATTCTGTGGTCATCTAGAACAACTTCGTGAACTTTGGTGATGTTTTCGTCGGTAGTTGCAGTTTTTTACGTTCCGATCATTCATTGTCGCCGAAGCTCTTACGGCCACATTTAAATTCAGCTGCCCAAAATTTCACTGTGGTACATGATGGTGCAGAGCCCCCATACACAGAATCCAACTCATCTTTGATTTGTTAATGCATATTGCCTTTCAAAAACAAATATTTAATGACAGCTTGATACTCGATTTTGTACATTTTCATAAAAACAGTCACATCAACTCACTCAAATGACTGTTACGTAACAGTTGATCGTCCAAAATGGCTGAAACTGGTGAGTTGCTGTCAACAGATTAATTAACGAAATCCACTAGTTTTATTTACGAGTGCTGTCATTTTCATGTTGAGGTCGGAAAGTTTTCAGACCACCCTCGTATATATGTCTGAAAGCTTAGTGGCATTTATATGTTTACAAAGAAAGAACGCACAGAAGGTGCCACGCTTACCAGTAGTACCAAGCTGATAGAACAAAAATTTCCTAAATATCGGCTACAGTTTCTGCACTGTAGGTGTGTAAATGTTTTGTTGTTATCCATGAAGTGACATACAATTCGTAGTAAAATACCAGTTAGCATATAATTTTTAAAACATTGAGGCGCTGCACTCGCATTTATCTATGTATTATTAAAAGTGCCTATACTATTTCTACTGATAACTTGCATATATTTACTAGTGAAAAATTAAGTTTCTCTAAGTGATACAATTGTCACAAACTCATAGGTCGGTGGCAATAATGCCCAGTCCGTAACTAATGAGAAAATTCAATTATTGAGTCAAATTACTACATTGGATTAGTAAAGAATAAACAGATCTGCCATAACATAAATTTTCTCTAAAATTTACACAATGACAAGTCATACTAGTGGGGGCTGCTGATATTTATATTTTATATATTCAAAAATTTCAATGATTGCATTTTCGTGTATGAATAAAGCTATTAATAAAATAACTAAAATACTTATAATAAACCTATAAATTCAAAAGAAGCTCGCTGTTGCTATAACCTTGCTAATATATTTACAAAATTTACAAATGTATTTGAACTTCATTACTTCAAAGGAGCGAAACGTGTTTATATCCAAAGTTTGTTTATAATTGCCTATTGTCACGTATATGATTGCAATATACGTGTATGATTGTGAAATTGCAAAATGTGTGTAGTTGTTTCTGCAATATACATACAGCGTGATCCATATAAACATGAACCATTTCAATAGGCCATAACCTTTGAACGAATAATAGGAGACATGTGCAACTTTGGGAGAATATATTACACAATTGGGAGACTACATTACACTATTTAAATATCTGAGAAAATGTTGGAGGTGTCCCAAGAGCATCGTTGGTCCCATTTTCTTTGATACGACTGTAGACATTGAAGTTTATATGAGTATCTTCAATACATTTGATGAGCAGCTGAATGATATGGAATTGAGAGAAGGTTATTGGAGCAACGTGCCATACACCTATTGACACCATGGAATTTGTAACCAGTTTCTGTTATAATCGAATAATCTCAAAATGTTTGTGATCCCCTGACCTAACTTCACTGGATTTTTTCCTGAGGGGGGTATCTAAAATAGTGTACAAGAATAGGCCACGGAGAATTTACTTCTCAAGGAATCCATTCGAACCGAAATATGTAACATTGTCGAGGATACTCTCCGTAAAACTTCAGAGAATGTGGTGAGACGAGTGCAAACCTGTATAGATGCTGGTGGAGGACACTTCCAACGTTTTCTCTGAGATGTAAATAGTGTAATGTAATCTACCAATTGTGTATTATACTCTCCCAAAATTGCATATGTGTCCTATTATTGGTTTAGAAGTTATGGACTATTGAAATGATTTGGATTTTTATGAATCATACTATATAATTATATAAAGTTAGGTGAAGGAAATTCTGGGTAATTTGGTTACAGAAGGTAAAAATTCAACCAACTGTGTTCAAAACCCTTAAAATATCACAAGATGCATCATTAATAAAAAGATTTGTAAGAAGAATTATTATAATTATGCCACTACCATAAAACGTCATAAAACTTCTAAATATTTAACATTTCGAACAAACGCCACAATTTACACGACTCATTAAGTAGGTAATAAAATACTGTACTGAAGTCAAGTGCAGAAATACAGATAAGTGTATATTCATGGAGTAAATATCTATTTAACATGATAATTGGGATTAACTTAATAAGACACAATATTGTGATACGTGAGCAAGTTTCTAGGAAGTGTACTACAGTCAGTGTAGGGCGGCACAGAAGTGGGTGCTATCAACGAGTTCTTATCAAATTGTAATGACATCTGCAGCTGAGTGGGGGATGTGATCCAGGACATCCCACGTGCGCAACAATCGATCAGTAGTAGGGCCATTGACATTGACATTTCTGCACTCTATCACAGCGCTGTCAAAGCTTCTGCCACTGACAAATGGTGCGTCAGATGTAGTTCCTTCTTTCAGTCACCTTTCCTTTCTAGCCACGCTATTAACTCCTTCCATCTATCTCGCATAGCAGCTTTTTCATAAACTTGATGCTCTATCTCTCTCCTTCTTTAGGTATTTCAGTTGAAATGAACTCTAAAAGCCTACTAATGTGTTGCTCGTAAATCCTAAAGTTTTTCCCTACTAAATGAAAGTTTTGTTGCAGAACACATGAGGACATAATGACCCAACCCATTACATGAGGGTAAAACTGTCATCGTAAACGTGTTCAAAAGGTTATACAGTATAACCTCGTTTATCCAGATCAACTAGGACCAGGACAGATCCAAGTTAACGAAACTCTGGATTATCCGGAGAATGACGGATAAACGATTAAAAAACGTGTGCAAAATAACCGAAATATTTTAATGGAGTTTAGAAATTACTATCATACTTTCACCTAAAACTACACACACTGTATAGAATGCCTATGCGTTTGCACTGTTCCACAAACATGATGATGATGATTTTGATGATGATGATGATGATGATGATGATGATGATGATGATGATGATGATGATGATGATGATGATGATGATGATGATGATGATGATGATGATGATGATGATGATGATGATGATGATGATGATGATGATGATGATGATGATGATGATGATGATGATGATGATGATGATGATGATGATGATGATGATGATGATGATGATGATGATGATGATGATGATGATGATGATGATGATGATGATGATGATGATGATGATGATGATGATGATGATGATGATGATGATGATGATGATGATGATGATGATGATGATGATGATGATGACAGTAGGCACTACAGGCCGTGTAGGTCCTTGGCTTCTCTAACCACCCTCTTCCTTTCTACTTGGTCCTCTGCTTTTCTTCTCCAGCTTTTAACCCCCAACTTTCTCAAGTCATCTTCTGCATCATTTACCCGTCTTTTCCTGGATCTTCCTCTTCTCCTTCTGCCATCCAGCTTTCCTATGAATATCTTCTTAACTAAACTTGTTTCTGGCATTCTGTGCACAGGGTCAATCCATCTTAATCATCCTTGTTTAATTTTCACTACTATATTTCTTTGTTCAAATAGTCACTGTAACTCCAAGTTAGTCCGCATTCTCCATCCGTCCAAGTCCCTTATCGCTACTAATATATCTCTCAAAATCTTCCCTTCCCACCGTAATAAGCACAGTTCTTCTGATTGTCAACACGGAACTTTCTGAGCCACACATTATTATTGGTCTCCGTACAGTTGTATATATTGTCACGGCGACGTGCACAAAGGGTTCAGTGCAGACAGATAAGCGCGGCTTGTGTACACAAAGAGCCGCAAATAAAGATAATTGAGATAAAGGACTTGCCGGCAGAGGTTAAGTTACGCTTCTGGAAGGTTGGGGTTTCATCTAGTGAACGAACATTCGTCTTGTTTATTCCAGAAATATCTAATGACTGTTACAGAACAGTCTCGAATTATCAATGAGATATTTAAGGAAGCGATGACTCGCCAAGAGTCAGTCGTAAGCAAGAGTAAACAGTTGTAGAGTGTTGTAACGAGACCTGATGTAATCAGAACGCTGTTGTTGTGGTCATCGACCTTGGTAGATTGTGATTGTGTATGTGACGTAATGCTGCTGCTACTGAAGAACTGATCCGTGTGTATTTCTACGGAAATAAAGAACATTTAGAACTTCTGCAAATTGGACTTTTAATTCTACGAACCCATAAAGTCGCAATATTTTAATTTTAGAATTCCTACTGACGTTCCTTGATATATATATATATATTCTGCAAGGCATAGAAACATCTGTCACAACTTACTATTCTTTTCTTGAATTTCCACAGATGTTTTATTATCTACTGTTACTATAAATGCTAGATATTAAATGTTTCTACTCATTCTACAAACTAGTCGGTAGTAAAAAGAGCAGTAGCTTCTACTTCCTCAGTTATTGTATGACTTACGAGCAATGCGATCTCACATCTGCATTAACATTAGCTCATTTTGTAATATTTTGGCTTGTCTCTCGAAACAAAGCATCAGTTTCTCTGTCCACTATTGCTAGTGTGTAGGTCATAGTCTTAGCTGGTTAAACAACACTGTCTGAATCTGAATTTTCTTCATTTTCAGTAAAAACTAAATTATGCATTAATGAATTTCTCTGTAAATCGGTTTATAATCTCCGTCACTTTTAATGTCTTCTTCAACATCGGAACAGCCATTGATATTTTTTAAATTGCCTAAAATTATCGTCCGCGCTTACTTTCTCTCAGTCTTGTAATGCTACTGATCAAGCAACATGGGTAATGAGGCCGTAGCTACTTTGTCACAAGCACTGAACCATCACTCATAAATTTAGTTAGTTATACTGCCTATTTTCGCAATTCCTCCATTGCTATTCATAATGTCTGCATTTATTAAGTAACTCCTGTAAACTCCATTTTTGTAATACATAACATTATCTTCTTATCCACAAATTACCATCACTAAACATAAAATTACGAAGTGTACAAATAGATATAGAACAGTTCTTGTTAAATATAAATTATTTACTTTTTATATATCAACAATGTATTAGATATAATTAATCCTGAACTTACAAAAGCTCTTTGATATTTCGTAATACCTCGTATTTAATGTAATACATTTTCTCTACTGCAAACAGCTATGAGTTAATGCTATAAATATAGCAAATATAGTATATTTAAAGAAATGATCTCCAAGTTATTGTTTGTATATTGTTTCACATTAGCCGTAAAGAGCATTGTTTCCCTTCTCACCCCGTTCCTTGTGAAACAATATCTGGACAAAAAGGTGGAGTGCCGCAAGCTAGCCTTCAGATATTGCTTGGTTGCACGAAACAGTGGAGAACCTAATATTTACAATCTTCAAACAAGTCCCTGTGTCTACAATGTATGAGATTTTTCTGAACAAGAAACAAGGAAATTAGTAGGTATATTTTGAAATTGCTAAAATCAATTGTACATATAACTGGAAAATTTCTCTTTGAAGCATGATACATACTTGGGAGTAGTAAACTGTTGTTCCTCTAAATTGTAGAACTGCTTTTATTTCCCGTAAGCTTTACATTTATCCAACATTAGTTCCCACGCAGTCCTTATTGTATATCTGAACGGCTGGCTGGAGACACATCACAAAGGAAAAAAGTATAAAGCAATAGACTGTTGTGGTGTGAAACGAAAGTGGTACCAAAATATTTCTTAATAAACTCTTTAGGCATCTAAGCAATAGAGGGACAGCTCCTTGTAGCATGAATAACAACTCAGTGTAACGGCTGTAGAAGGAAGGACGGTGGGAAATAAGTTTTATCTTCAGTACCAAAATACAAGAAGCCATAAAAATTATGCCAATAGCTTCTTCTGCAGTAGAAAGGGAAACAGGATTTGAAACTATGGCTGCCGTCTATTTTTTATCCATTAACATTTAGAAACATGATATTTTGTATAATGTGTGGTGTAAGCTCTTAAATAATAAATGGATGTTATCTACATGCAAAGCATTATCATTAAAGCCCGGAGCTATGTGCGCTCGCATGTGATACAAGTTAGCTGGATACGTATTAATGACGTCAGGTGTACAGCACGGTCATAAAATATGCAGACGTCGAAAGCAACGTAATGCGGTACTCTGCGAACTAGTGAACCGGATTGGCAGTGTATGCAGACGCAAGGTCAAGGTGTCGTATAACACAACTGTTTTGTTTCCTCTCACTGTGAGGTGGTTGTCATGCTCAGACTGTACCAATCTGCATTTGTTTACATGTGCAAGCAATAACAGTACAGTTTACCTATGTGAAAACGCACACGCCTCCGGCATTTAATTATTAATATAAAGAAAGTAAACAACAGCGGGCAGCTGTCCCTGATGGGAACGTAAAATCCGGTCTGCGTGCCATGTGCAAACTCCAAAAGACCACACGACAGGTATGTGGTTTGTTACTCGCGACGTTCTGACTATGGTCCAGCAGCAATTAAAGCGAAAATTCTCTATCCTAGCTTTAACACTTAAAATGCTTCTGTGATTATTCTTATTAATTAGTACTCAATGAAGAAACCAGTTCACTGGCAGTACTAGACATCTTTGAAATATCTAAGTACTTATTAATCAAGAGACCACAAGTAGGCAAGACGGGAGGTTGAAGAAGGAGCCTTGGAGGGGACAATATTGCATATACCACTATCTATTAACTTCAATACACTAATTCGTATATGGACCCCCTTCCCTGCTCTTGATGTATTCGCGGAAGCTGTTGTTGTTCTTTTTTTAATTTATTCTTTGTTCATTGATTCAAAAACAGAGTATTCAAGTGTTACAAAAATTTTATTCTGTAATTTAGTAACTATCGAGTTGTAATTTGAAATATCCTAACCTTATATTTTTGATACTGTCATAGTTTATTGAGAAATATATATTCAAATTTAAATTACTGTATTTCGCATTATTGCTCCGTTACAAACGTTTATCATTTTGTGAGTGTGTGTGTGTGTGTGTGTGTGTGTGTGTGTGTGTGTGTGTGTGTGTTATGAAAGAAACCTCAGCATTTTAACAATAATTGCATTTTTTTCATACTCATAAGTTCTCATATGGGTTCAGTTACCAATTGGGTATCTTTTAACCTGAACTTAACACATGGATGATAAAGCAAGAGCATCGGATGCTTCAAGTAATCATCTTCTGCTAAATAGAACTTTGGTTTTTATCCTATTATAATTTCTTAGCCAACAAGCCGCCACTGCATCACCTCTGAACTGGAGTTGATTTGACTAACAAAAATGAAAACTGCTTATACTAATAATGATTTTAACTGCCATCTACCAGTGTTACGCGTAGGCTTTTGCACTGATAGCTATTTAAACGACTCCACCCATTCCCACGAAAGTAATCCTGGGCAGAGAACTTAAGTAGGGCGATGAACTTCGTATTTCGCCCACTTTTAATCACCAAAGGTCTAGCTTTTAGCTGTTTTAGCAAAACATATTTATTTCATTATATCAGTGTGCCATAAAAGACGAGAATTTTCTTGAGTTTTCGTGGCATGTTGTGTCACTGCTTTCGAATGAAGAAAGGGAAGTGAACAGTGACTGTCTACTGCTATCAATGCATTGCTACGGTTAATAAATTTTTATTTTATTACTTGCATAATATTTAATATACACTTGCAGAATATCATGCAGTTGCAATGATTACCCAAAATCGTGCTTAAATATTTAGGTTTTAAGACAACTCAGCATGGAAAATAGGTAAAGAGTTAGTCAACATGAAAAATTCAATGCCACGGTCGGGATTTCAACCACAGATCTCCTGGTTTCCGTCCAGCTGCTCTAACCCATTGAGCTACCATTGCAAACGTGTCATCCTGATATTAAATTCTCCATTTGACACGTGTATTTCCCGGTAAACCACTAGGGGCTCTCACATCCCAGATACACCATTTGTAACGACTTACTATTGTAAGTACCTGAATCCCAGGCTTCATCACCTAACTCTTATTTTAGTTAATTGATGGAAATTAGTCATTTCCTCACACTAACCGTATATAAGCTAAGGTTTTTGATAGATAGTCAACATGAAAAGTTCAATGCCATGGCCGCAGTTTGAACCACCTATCTGCTGGTCCTATCTGGATTTATCTCGGATGCGAGAGCTCCTAGTGGTTTACTGGGAAATACACAAGCCAAATGGAAAATTTAATGTCACGACGGCACGTTGGCCATGGTAGCTCAATGGTTAGAGTGACTGGACGAAAACCAGAAGATCCGTGGTTGAAATCCCGGCCCATGTCATTGAATTTTTCATGTTGACTATCGAAAACCTTAGCCTATATACAGCTAGTGTGAATAAATGATTTAATTTTCATCAATTCACAAAAATGATAAGATAAAGAGTTGCTTTTAGACTTATGCCTTCACAAAAATATGTTTAAACGCAGCGTTCAGAACTTGTTTTCTGGTTTGATAGTAAGTATTAATTTTCAGCTTTATAATAAACAAGCTGACTGAAGCTTGTCTGTTTAAAATACTTTTGTCCACATTTTCGGTTATTTAAGATGTTCATAGCAATGACATTTCATCCAATTCATAGGAAATACTAACTAAAATAGAAAAAAATTGTGTTGAATGATTTTAAGGTTTATCTTTTGAAACAAATGGGTGTGGAAAACTTCCCAAGTTTATAATGACAGCATTTTCACGAAAAAGTAATAACCACAACAATTATGATAAATTTGTCTCATAATCAGAAAAATAGGTTATTTAAAACAGAATCACTTAAAATTTCTTTGTTGAAACAATTATATAGAAATCTGAGAATTTCAATCAATAAAAACGTCTGTGCCCAGGAAGTTAGAACCTCATACTGGATGTTTCAACATCTCGAATATTTTGGAAGGTTCATTAAGCACTGGCGAAGCCAGACTGCGGCAAAAAGTGAGTACTGTTACTACAGGAGATCTGAGAAGACTTGCGTACCGCAGTGAGTGAACCGTTCATAAAAAGAGGCTACGTCTTCTGCATTTCCTAATGCCCTGAACAGAGGTATTGAGTGAAGTGACAGTACAAATTAAACTACGAGGACTGTTCAATAAAGAATGACCACTTTTTTGACAACGTACCTTTGCTCATCCTCAAAATTTTGATTACCCTTCTCGAAATAGTCTCCCCTGAATGCGATGCAATTGTCCCAACGTTTCTGCCAGTCTTCAAAGACATGCTGGAAACCATTTTTTGAGAGATCCTTCAAAATCGCCTCCGTAGCCTTCACCACTGCTTCTGATGATGGATAATGCCTCCCACGAAGGCGTTTCTTCAAGTTAGGAAATAGAAAAAAGCCACGTGGGGCTCAATCCGGACTATAGGGAGAGTGAGGGATGCAGTTCACGTTGATTTTTACAAGATATTCAGCAACAACATTGGCAATATGCGGCCGCGCATTATTGTGGTGCAGCACCCAGCCTGCTTCAGGGAAATGTGGTTTTTTGCGCCTGATATGGACTTGCAATGTTTTCAGGACATCCCTGTAGTATTGTCCAGTTACTGATGTGTGTGCAGGTACAACATGCTGATAAACCATTCCATGAATATCAAAGAATGAGATGACCATAACTTTTTCCATCAGAAGCGACCACTTTTGCTTTTTTTAGGTTGGTAATGAAGGAGATTTCACTGAGCTTTGCTGTTTGCTCTCAGGATCAAAATAATGTAGCCAAGTTTCATCAGCAGTGATTACGTTTGAAAGAAACAGGGATCTTCCTCTAGCATTAAGTGTTACCTCCATTGCAGCGGTAGGCGATACTGAACAAATCCGAACTTACCTGGTTCTCACAGGCGGGAACCAGGAGTACCAACAATGAAACTACTACGGCGTGTTTGTTTCACATTTAGCTAACAGAATATAATAAGATTGAATTTTAGTGCGAAAATTATGACCATGCTTTATTCAACAGCCATCGTAGTTCACTTCCGGAAATTTAATTGCATTATTAAGTGACGAAGAAAACAGTAAAATAACAGTTTGAAAACTGGACGAAATCACAGTATCTATTTCACACATCAATGTCTTAATAAAATCGAGAGGAGCTCCTTATGAAATTTTGTACCCTAATAAGGTCTTGGAAATACCTTCTAGAAATCAGATTACCTTGATTTGTTGCAATTGGATAACAGAAAGAGCTTCGATCTCGATAATGAACCGTCTTAAAAGAAGTGATTTCCCATCCATCATGTAAATAAAGCTGCATTAACCTAGCACATTTTAACTGGCAGTGCACGCAACAAGGCAGATTTCCTCCTAACAGTAGAGCACATTTTTTCTTAGTGCTTTAAATATACCTACAGAATTTCTTATAAATAAAGCACAAAAATTACGGCAAAAACGCCATGATTCAATATTAAGGTATATTACATTCCTTTCGTTTTCATCTCTCTCGCTTTCAGAGAGGAGAGATACATTATAATATAAAGCAGAGCGTAATTAGAATTTCCTGGAAGGAAGAAATATGTTCCACACTTTCTTTATCAAACCGTTTGATATTAGTATAGCAAATCAGTTGTTTTTAACATACACTAAAACAAAGGCTTATCGAAATTTAAACAAACGGAAACAAACTTTAAGCGCTTTCTATAAAATTATAGGCCATCCGACGTCTGTCTCGATAGCATAGATGGTAGCATGTCTGCCTCACGTTCAGGAGGTCCCGAGTTCGAATCTCGGTCAGGGTGAGTTACATGTATAAGGTTCCGGGGTTTCCCTTTATCCTGAAAGGCGAATGTCGGGTAACTCTAAGCTATATGCACCCTGAGTTCATTTGCGTATCATTTTACCCATTTCACTCAACGTCCGATATGCCCCAACGTTGGGAACATAAATTACAAGAAAGGCTATCCGATTATTAAGGTATTTATTAAAAAAATTAACTCCTAATAAACATCAAAGAATAAGAAGTAGCTAAAATTAAATTAAGATCATTAGCAAGATGAAAATACAACCATTTAAAAATTTAAGAATAATAAAAAATATTTGTTAAATAATAAACAGTATTTTTGGCAAAAATACCTATGTGTTTTGTGGATATATAAGATAGAACAATTTGTATATTCCATAGAAAATCACTTAAACTGAAAAGAATTCGCTGGATACTGCAAGAAAACTCAAAAGAAATGCACTTCATTTTTGTTGAAATATCTCCATGTATTTTTTTTTTTCAAATTTCTTACAGCAATTTTTTGAGAAAGTAAAAGAATGAGGATAATTTTTCTTCTAAAGTAGTTCAGGTTAGGATAAGTTTGTTAAAAGCTTCTATGTCGCATTTCTGTAAGAATATTGAGCAGATACATACAGTGCGATCCATATAAATCTGAACCATTTAAATAGGTCATAACTTCTCAACCAATAATAGGACACACGTGCAACTTTGGCAGAATATAATACACAACTGGTAGATTACATTACACTATTTACATCTCAGAGAAAGTGTTTTAAATGCCCTTCATCAACATCTATACATGTTTGCACACGTCTCACCATATTCTTTGAAGTTTTACGGAGAGTATCTTCGCCAATATTACTTATTTCGGTTCGAATGGGTTCCTTGAGAATATCAATTGTCCGTGGCCTGTTCTTTTACACTTTGTTTCTATATACTTCCACAAGAAAATATCCGGTAAGATTTGGGCAGGATCTGGGAGGCACAGACCTTTTGAGTAGAGACCTTTTGAACACAGGCCTTTCTTATCAAAGAAACTGGTTACTAGTTCCATTAGATGTATAAAACGTTTCTCCATCTTGCTGGAAATAACATTCTCTCAATTCGATATCATCTCCGTAAAACTTCAAAGAATATGGTGAGACGAGTGAAAATATGTATAGATGCTGGTGGAGGACAGTTGCATTATTTTCTCTGAGATGTAAATAGTGGAATGTAATCTTCCAATTGTGTATTATGTTCTCCCAAAGTTGCACTTGTGTCCTATTATTGTTTCAAATTGAAACGGTTCAGGTTGATATGGATCGCATTATAGTTTGTTAATTAAAACCAACATTTTTATTTATGCTCTTCACACTCAAATACACATACCATGGACCTTTTTCTAAAAAGTTTCTTTATTGGATTCAAGAAGTCTCGAAACATGCGTTTAATTAAATCTCGGCGTGGAACTTTTGGTATGAAATAGACAAAGAGTAAGTTTGTACTGTACCCTGTCTGTGGGAAGAATGTTAGATGTGGTCAGGCACGAACATAGCATTACTTCGAATAGAAGCAATAATAGAAAGACTAAGCACTTAAAATGGATTGTACTACTGCGAGGAAAATAGCAGGTACTCGAACTCGTTCAGGCGGATGAAAGCTCGCAAGGAAGGGAAAGGAGACGGAGAGACCAGTAGTGATTGAAGACGAAATCGACTTCATCCTCGTAGTTATTGCTATTGACTAAGGCTGTCCAAAATGCAGGTAGAGGGTTTGAGAAACCGGAGCTAGGGCTGTGTAAAACTGATTTGTACATAAGTTGGACTAGGTTATAGCAACTACAGGATTGAATTCTTTCAAGTGCTGCTTATATTGAGAAGCAGGTATTCGCGAGAACAAAATTCAATAAAAGATTTCTCCTCAGAAAGAAATGAATCGGTGTCATTTTTCGTTCTAATTTGTTGAAGGTTTTCGAGGTTATTTTAAAAGTAATTTATTTTTAAAATTAGATCTATCTTGTTCTAAGTAAGCTTTAAAAGCAATTTATTTTTAAAATTAGATCTATCTTGTTCTAAGTAAGCTTTAAAAGCCAAACAGCTTTCTTTGAAATACTTATTTTTTAATCAAACTCTCATATATTACAATGGTGAAGTCAAAACGAAAACTTCAATCTCGTAACGGGTTTTGAACACAGATCTCCCGGGCTCTGTAACTCCAACAGCTGATTACCATGGCAACATAGCAATACGACATTAAATTCTCCAACTGACTTGCATTTCCTCCGCTGAATCACAGATCTCATAAAGATCTTAATGGCGACTTATTGTGCTAAGTCCTGGTCTTCTAATTCAGGCCACTGTAAGGTAAATTAATGGAAATGAATCATTATGTCACACTAGCCGTGCGTAGGACAGGGTTTGGAAATTTCATAAGAGTCAGTCTTTTCCTAACTCCAATAAGTTATCGAGTCTCTCAGTCAAAGGCCGCGCCGTGGCTCAGTGGTTAGACCACCTGGCTCTCACCAAGGGGGCCCGGGTTCGATTCCAGGCGACCGCAAAGTGAGATTTTTGGTGGACAACACGGCGCTGGGGCGGGTTTTCTCCGAGATCTTTGGTATCCCTCGCCATCTCATTCCAACAGTGCTCCATCTTCATCTCATGTATCATCAGTGTCACCGCCTGCGGTGCCGTATGTAGTAAAAGCGGGCGTTAAACTACACATTTCATTTCTCTCAGTCAAGTCGCGCTATACTTTTCCCACATGGTCTCATTAGCTTTAGGGATAGTTACACAAAGGTCTCTCCATGTTTCTGAGCTAAGAACCCCATGAGCACAGGATCGCCGTGACAATGGTATTGAAATTGGTGAGTCATAAGGATTTTATGTATTCTGTAATTGTAATTATGTACTCGCCCCGGAAGTATCCGCTGATAGTTGTGCCGCGCTGATGTGTTCCCCACAGTTCGATTTCAGCGGATCTAGGAGATTCAATTTCGACAATGCTCCAGTCCTTCGGATTGAGAGATTTTGGTTTCCAGAAAATTCCGGCCAGTGTGATAAAACAATTACTTTCCATTAATTGACCTAATAGTGGTTAACTATAAAGCTCGGGCCTTAAAGTACTTACATGTTGTAAGCCGCCATAAAGGTAGTTGTCTCATGTGTTTATGAGAACTCCTAAGTGGTTTACCGGGAAAAACACAAGTCAGTTGGAGAATTTAATGTCATTTCGGCACGTTGGCCATAATAGCTAAAGGGTTAGAGCAGCTGGACGGAAACCAGAAGATCCGTAATTCAAATCCCGGCTATGGCATTGAATTTTTCAGTCTGACTTTATCTTTCCATACTTTAGCCTATACACGGCCAGTGTGAAAGAACAATTTCCAGTTGTGCAGTTCAGCGTGTGTTGCTCTGCGACCAGTGAACGTCGAAAAGTTCGAGTAGCGCAAGTTAGAGTGCGACTAGGAGCATTAAACTGACGTGTTTGCTGTGTGTATTTGCAGAAAATGAAAGTGAGTGTAAGTTAGCATTGTGCTGAAGATTCTGGTGACAGTGATTTGATACAACTTAGCACTGTCGTTTGGTCGCTACTGTTTAACGGGTTCGGTTCATATGTCGAATCTCTTCTTTGCAGCCTTTCTGGATACTCCTATAATTTTGTAATCCAGCTAAAGGGACAGAAAAGGGAAAGTGGTACAGTACAATGTTCCTAAAGCAAGCACTTTATATTTAAAAAGTTCCTTGTGGTAAGAATTCCCGAGATATTAGTTGGTCTTGGTTTTCCAAATTACTATTTATTTTTGTAGAATTAAGGCATTATCGTCTTATTTGTCATGATGTTATACAAAACACATGGAATTTAAACGCCAGGGTATGATAATACGCATTTTTAGTATTTGATTAATTATTACCATGTCAGTTTCCTGCACGTCCTTGTAAAAATGCTAAAACTCGGCTGTGCAACAATGTGATGCCGTGACAATACCTAACAACTGACTGCTGTGTCCACTTTAGGTTACAAAGGGCATCATTACTGGGATGGAGTACTGGAGGGTGTTCGTAGTCTTAATCCCTTCAGATTGGTAAATTAAAACATACTATCATCATCATCCAAAGGGTTTTATGCCTATAAAGAACTGATGCGGTCTCAAACACTAGCCATCTCTTCCTTGTTCTGCCAATACTTCTTTTTCCCTTTGGGGGTTGTAATTGAACAACAATGTTGGAAAATGACGGTTGTCCACTCTTTCCACATGCTCTTTCCCGTTTGTTCTATGTTCATTTATCTTCTCTATTGAATTGGATATACAATGTTCTATTCTTCCGTCAGCACTTCCATCAAATAGCGTGTAACCTACAACATTCCTTAGAAATCTCATATCCGCAGCTTTTATTTCTCTTTCTTCACTTTTATGAAGTTTCCAACATTCTGAATTATATAAGCCTTTGTAAAATTTTACTGTTGTTTGTTTCCTAGTGGTTTTGAGACATTCTTTCATGGTACCGCAAATATTTTTAAATCTATTAACCTTATTTATATTTTCATTTTAAAATATCAAACATTGCAGTCCACATAATTAAAATTGTTTACCTTTCCTATCATATTATCTACCAATATTATTTTTGCTCTTAATTGTTTGCATCTCGCGAAAAGTTAAAATTTTTGTTTTTGCCATAGTGATATTTATTGCATACTCTTTGCATAAATTATTTAATAGTTACATGTCGTTTTGTAGATTGTTTTCGGAGCTTATACTTATTGTGTAATTGTTATCCTCGCACATTATCGTGGAGCTATCTCATACGGAATAGGATACCAACCTGATAATGAATATACAAGGGCTGTTCAATAAAAAATAAACACAATTATCTTTTGACAATGTACCTTTACTCATCCTCATAATTTTGATGGCCCTTCCCAAAATAGTCTCCCCTAAATGCGATGCACTTGTTCCAGCGTTTCCGCCAGTCTTCAAAGACATATTGGAAACCATTTTTGAGAGATGCTTCAAAATCGCCTCCGGAGCCTTCACCACTGCTTCTGAAGATGGATATTGCGTCCCACAAAGACGTTTCTACAAGTTAGGGAATAGAAAAAAGTAACATGGGGCTAAATCTGGACTATAGGGAGGGTGAGGGTTGCGCTTCACGTTGATTTTTGCAAGATATTGAACAACAACATTGGCAATATGCGGCCGCGCATTATCGTGGTGCAGCATCCAGCCTGATTCACGGACATATGATCTTTTGCGCCTGATATGCACTTGCATTGTTTTCAGGACATCCCTGTAGTATTTTTCAGTTACAGATGGGTGTGCAGGTACAATAAACAATTCCATGAATATCAAAGAATGAGATGACCATAATTTTCCCAGCAGAAGCAACCACTTTTGCTTTTTGGGGGGGAGGTGTTGGTGATGAAGAATATTTCCACACTGAGCTTTGCTGTTTGCTCTCGCAATCAAAATGATGTAGCTAAGTTTCAGCAGCAGTGATTACGTTTGAAAGTAACTCCGTATCTTCCTCTAACATCAACTTTAACTGCATGCAGACCGGCATGCGAATGTCCTTTTGTTCGGGAATCAACAGTCTTGGAAACCATCGCGCACAAACACTCTCATGTGTAACGTTCCTGTCACCAACGTGTGGGTGGCACCCAATGAAATGTTCAGTATTTCAGAAAGTGATCATAAGGTAATTCGTCGATCCTCTCTCACAATGGCAGCAGCAGTGTTGATGTTTTCTTCCGTAAGAGAAGGAACTGGAGCACCGGGTCCACCTTCCTCTGAAATTGATTGTTTCCTCTCTTTAAACATTTTAAACCAAATCAGAGTTTTGCTGTAGGGAAGAACAGACTCTTTATAGACCTCCTGTAACACTGTATAAGCCTCAAATGAAAAATTGTTGAGACGAAAGCAGAATTTCAAAGCCGCGTATTGTTTCTCGCGTGTTACCTCCATTGCAGCGGTAGGCGATACTGACCATGTCTAAAATTGTCTGGTTCTCAGTATCGGGAACCAGGAGTACCAACAGTGATACTACTACAGCGTGCTTGTTTCACATTAAGCTAACAGAATATAAGATTGAATTTTAGTGCGGAAAATTATGACCGTAAAAATTATGATCATTCTTTATTGAACAGCCGTCGTATAATTATAAGTACAGTTGCACGTTACACTAGTGATTATAAGCATTTGTTTTTACGAAGTATGTTGATGTAACATGCTTTTGCATTAAGCTTGCTGTTTTCATTTACAATACACTTTTTGCGAATAAGGTTTTGCGTTTCAGCTTCAGTGAAAAGGGGAATTTAGGTTAAACTACTTCAAGCTATGAACTACCAGCAACAGGGTTGTGCGTATAACATGAAGGGACAGAAAAATGTTGCTCATAACTGGAGAGCGAGAGGTGGCAGAGACGTGTAGTTTTATGACGTATATTAATTCCTCTGACATTTGCAGCACTTTTAACAACAACGGCGTGCTTCAAAGGTCTCGTCTATGTTCATGGAAAATAATCAGAGCAGAAAAGCATGACGCAAACAGCAACCAAAGAGCCACTCATTTATACTAATAGCTTTGCTCATATTTCCAACATTATAAAAGCTTATCCACCAAAGAGAACTACTGCCATAAGGGTGTATTAAGCTTTCCGTTATAATTGGACCACTTCATAAAACATTAGGTTTAGAATTGCACGTTTCCAAATTTTCCCTAGACAAACAAACGATGTCAGAAGTAGCAACTCGAAATTCCGCGCTGCTACTGATGCTGCTACGAAATGTTTTCCCAGAGAAGGGTCAGGTGACGCGAGGTGGTAAACTGCAGGGTGTGGTGGTCAATTGTTAAAAGTATTAAGTTACTATCACTAATACCAGTTTGTTATTTCATCAGTTTTCATAACTTAGAGAAAGTTATATGAACACATCCGCCGAGTGGGTATGTAATTAAACTGTAATTATTTTCAGAGCAGTGTTTTTCAGTAATGAGAAAGAATTTAACTCAAGATGATAGAAGCGAAGCATGTGTCAAAACCACCGTTCAGGCTGTACAGTCGGTAATCTCGATATTTGCATTCGGGAGCTTTGGATTCGGTTCTAGTCCGCGGCCAACCTGAACATCAACAAATGAGATAGGCGTATTCATCTGTCACGAATTTCCTTTCCATTTCCTGTCCCCATCATCAACTTCAACTGTTTCAACTTTGTAGAACTAGACGTTCAGTTTGTTAAGTTAGGGTGTGATTCTAAGGTTTCCTCTTTGGCGTTTGGTTGATCTAATGGATATCCACTTGTGAGATCTGCGAGAGCTGTTCAAAACAGAATGATCATCATTTTTACCGTCATAATATTTTGCACTAAAATTCAATCTTATACTCTGCTAGCTTAATGTGAAACAAACACGCTGTAGTAGTTTCACTGTTGGTACTTCTGGTTCCCGCCTGTGAGAACCTGGCAGGTGCAGACATGATCAGTATCGCCTACCACTGCAATGGAGGTAACACGCGAGGAACAATATGCGGCTCTGAAATTCTGCTTTCGTCTGAACAAATCTTCAGTTGAGGCCTGTACAATATTACGGAAGGCCTATGGAGAGTCTGTTCTTCGCTACAGCACAGCTCGAAGGTGGTTTAAAATGCTTAAAGAGGGGAGAAAATCAATTTCAAAGGAAGGTGGTCCCGATGCTCCAGTTACTGCTCTTATGGAAGAAAGCATCACTGCTGCTGCCATTTTGAGAGAGGATCGACGAATTACCTTAAGATCACTTTCTGAAATACTGAACATGCCACCCACACGTTGTTCACAGAAACATTACACATGAGACGTGTATGTGAGCGATGGGTTCCAAGACTGTTGAATCCCGAACAAAAGGACATTCGCATGCAGGTCTGCATGCAGTTAAAGTTGATGTTAGAGGAAGATCCGAAGTTTCTTTCAAACGTAATCACTGCTGATGAAACTTGACTATATCATTTTGACCCTGAGAGCAAACACCAGAGGTCAGTCTGGAAATCTCCTTCATCACCAACCACCAATTAAAGCAAAAGTGATTGCTTCTGCTGGGAAAGTTTTGGTCATCTCATTATTTTATATTCATTGAATGGTTTATCAGCATGTTGTACCTGCAAACATATCAGCAACTGAACAATACTACGGGGATGTCCTGAAAACATTGCAAGTTCATATTAGGCGCAAAAGACCACATTTCCATGAAGCAGGCTGGATGCTGCATTACGATAATGCGCGGCCGCATATTGCCAATGTTGTTGCTGAATATCTTGCAAAAATCAACGTGAACTGCCTCACTCACCCTTCCTATATTCCGGATTTAGCCGCGTGTGACTTTTTTTCTTGTCTAACTTGAAGAAACGCCTTTGTGGGTGGCATTATCCATCATCAGAAGCAGTGGTGAAGGCTGCAGAGGCGATTTTGAAGGATCTCTCAAAAAGTGGTTTCCAGCATGTCTTTGAAGACTGTCAGAACGCTGGGACAAGAGCATTACATTCAGGGGAGACTATTTCGAGAAGGACCATCAAAATTATGAGGATGAGCACAGGTAAGTAGTCAAAAACAAATTGTGATCATTCATTATTGAACAGACCTCGTATTAGAGTATCAGGGGCACAGGGCTAAATCGTGGTCTGCGAGCACCGTTTTGTGCTCAATCTGGAATCGTTAGGGGACCCATTCTTGATTGCACACGTCTTCCAGATCTGGTCGCCCTGCAGTTCCTTATCACTCCCTCACAGAACAAATCTGAAGCAAGGAGCCCTTTTGAGGCCTACATATTGTACTGTGCTCGAGTTTCTGGAAGCCTCTCCGTCTGTTCACTTCTGGTTCTTATGTTTAGCTCTTCAGTAATAACCAACTTCTACTTTTTTAATTTTACGTCATCCAACGTTAAGTCATATAGGACGATGAATGGAATAGGTGAGATGATGCTCAAGTGATCCCAGGGTCTACAGAGCTTAGTTACCTGAAATTCGTCTTTCAGGGTAAGGGAAAACCCTAGGGAAAACATTATTCAAATAGCTCACCCTGACCAAGTTTCGAGCTCGGGACCTCTTGAACGTGAGGCAGACTCGTTACCATCTACGCTACCGAGGCGGCCGCAAATCTGTACGTTCAATATCATTTCAAATGAAACAAATCACATTATTGACATATGCCCGCCTCGGTAGCGTAGATGGTAGCGTGTCTGCCTCACGTTCAAGAGGTCCCGAGTTCGCATCTTGGTCAGGGTGAGTTACCTGGATAAGGTTTTTCAGGGTTTTCCCTTATCCTGAAAAATGAATTTCGGGTAACTCTAAGCTCATGTGAGCATCATTTCACCTATTTCATTCATCGTCCGATATGACCTAACGTTGGAGGACTAAATTACAAAGCAAAATCATTAACATACATTCTGCTATACATTTTATATACAGAAAGCACGACATGCAACAATCACATTTCTCTCATTACAACTAACCGTTTTCCCTAACTCGATTTGAAGCTAGACTAATGTCATATGGGCACCAGGACATGACATAAAAGACCAAACATCCAAAGAAAATGAGTTGCGGACTTTTTATGCATAAAGTAATGTTCATTTAGCGTTATTCATGTCAAGAATGGTTTGTTATAGAAGACATTTTCTTGATTCTTTGTTTCGCGTCTTTTGAAAATACTGTCACCCAGGCACGGCCAACTGCAGGCTGAGTGAGGGTCCAGAAACATTCGGACACGCCTACCCATTTATCTTGTAGCAGTAACGAGGGATGGCTGGAAGAACATCACTGTGCCGTCTCTTTCCCCTCCCCCTGAGTTCTAGAACATCCAGGATATTTCATCTAACCCGGAACCTTCTAGATATGTCAGTTGGTCTTATACAAGCGATGCGCCGGGCCGGAGAAGAGTTCAGTTCTTGTCGAGCAGTGGTGAGGAGCGCCCAGTGAGGGAACGGACTATGTACGTGTTTCGGAGGAGTGTACGTAACTGCGTGCAGTGAACCTGTGACCGACGAACTGGTGAATTGTAATTGTGTGCATTACGTAATTCTGTGTAATCGGCAGGTGTTCCGATTGTAATTTGGTGTAAATAAAGAACACTTTTCAGTGGTTCAATTGGACTTTTAATTTCACGAACCCACAAAGTCACAATACCAAGTTTTCTATTTACCAAGGTTACTTTTTATGTGCAATGTTCATAGCTTATACACGAAAAATTTTCCAAAAATCCTTTTCAGGCTTCGCAGTGCCTGAAAATATGATTTTTCATGAGATATTGATAGTGAATTTTTGGATAAATCACCTGTTCTCTGCTTATGATAAGGTACGTTTGTACTTCAAAAGGCATATTTTTATGAAAGGTCAGTTTGACTGTATTAGCCTCAAGTAGTATCGACAGAGAATATAAGAATGTCTGTTACAGACCTACCGTATGCCTTTACAAATGGCATAGATAGACTTTACCTTAAATACTTGTAAATTCGAAATAAAGCGGTTATTCGTATTCCAAGTTCGCCAAAGCGCATTTCATCTTTTCCAAATGCAACTTTTCCAACAGTTAATTACATACTTTGCGCTGAAGCGAGTGAATGAAGGACGGCATTGAAATTGAAAATGTTTATCGCAAAAGGGCAGCGTTCTATTTCGGAACAAGCTCCGTACGTCAAGTGGAAGGGGTAATTCTGTCTTGCTTAACGTCGTCCGCTGTGCGCCAATCAGCAGTTCAGTGGAGCATAATTTCATTACGCGGATTTCAATTTTCCCTCGGGATAGTTCAGCTTAAAGAGGAGTTAAACACCATTGTCTTTCCTAGGAGAGGGAATGAACAATCCCAGAGTACCTCGTTGTAAAAACATAATCTCTTCTGCCAGTACATACTCTCAACAATATCTTCCTCTAATGGGCACTGTGCTACTTGTTGAAATTACACCATGTTAAAGATGATGGTCTTTTGTAACTGCTGAAATGGTAACTTCAGTACGATGTGCTGAATTCACATGACCTTTCCACTCACGCGTCTACAATTTATTTATGATAAAACTATATATTTTTCTATGTTCTTGTTAAGCTGACCTCAAAGCAATGAGAGACGGACACAGCAAGGAGGTGATGTTGACAATCGTTCCACTAAGGTTAAACTCCTCCTTACTCCTCCCCTTGCACTGCGCACCATTGGTCATTGCTTGTGTTATAGGATTTCCATTAAACCAATAAGATTGATTGATAGCCAGATATAAATTGTTCAAAATTTAAAAAACGGATAGAAAAATTACAATAAAATAAATAATATCAAATGGTTAAAAAATAATAATAAAAATAATAAAAAATAATAATAAATTACCAATAAAAGACCAAAAGGCATAAAAAATTACTACTCTCAATATCAACTTGCCATGACAAAAGCTACCTGCCCAGTGGTGGTCGTACCAATTTGTTCCTTTTCCTTTGGGCAGGGCTAGCACTTTCAGCCGGATTTTCCTGCCTTTTCCTCACTGTCGTTTGGGGTGAGGACAGGACCTACCCGCTCCACATCCTCAATGGAGGTGGACGGCTTCCGCACTGGTAACTTTGAATCCAGTCTCGACAGGATCGGAAACTGCGACCGGCGAAGATGGAAGTCACCGATCGGCGTCCTCTCCAGATGATTCCTCAAATGTTGATGGAGATGTTCGCGGGCTTTTGTGCTGGCTAACTTTCCTTTCACTGGTCTTATTATTTTTCTTGGGGTACTCAGTTTTTTCATAAGAGGTCTTAAGTTTCCTTGGCGATACATTATATATTACCGCTTCACATGTTCCTGAAGTAGATGCTTTCGGCGGTGACTTGGCTGAATCCTTCTTCTTAGGACTGGACTTGGTTGGCGCGCTCACTGTTGTTCGTGTTGGTGTTTGTTGCTTTGGCTGTGATCTTGGTGTAACTGATCTTTCGGATATTACTTCCCCGTTTATTTCGCTGGTTTTTGTTGCGATTTCACGTCTAGGTACCGGCTTAGCTGCAATTGCACTATAAGTAACGGTCCTAGGTACAGAAGGCTGGCGAATACGCAAGAGCTTCCACGAAGAACACCCTCTCTCTTACCCGGATCTCTTGGGGATCGCCTTCTCCTCCATAAAACGGGGACATTCTCTTGAGTTTGATGAATGATTCCCACTGCAGTTAACACGCGTTGCGGGTGAAGTGCATGCATTGTCATGCTTGACTTCCCCGCAGTCAACGCAAGTGGCAACTCCATTACATGAATCACTCGTGTGGCCAAAGCGCTGGCATTTAGAACACCTCAGTGGATTGAGTATATACTGCCTCACTTCAATAGCTTCATCCCTGCCTTAATCCTTTGCGTGAGATCTACCCGATCAAAAGTAAGAAACAGGGTACGAGTGGGCACTAGTTCACCTCGTTCTTTGCGGTGAACTTGATATACACTTGTCACACCTTGTTCTGCCAAGTTTTCCTGAATCTCCTCATTGGACATACCAACCAATACGCTAGTGTTTACAACACCACGTGAGGAGTTCAGAGTCCTATGCAATTCAACGCGCACCGGATAGCTCGGAAGCATATTGGCTGTCAAGAAATTTGCAGCCTGCGCCGGAAAAACTGCTTCGACCAGGAGCGTGCCATTCCGAGATCGAGTACATGACTTTACAGGGCCGGCAATGTTATCTAAACCCTTCTGAATAATGAAGGGGTTCACGGTAGTAAACTTTCGACAGTCCTCAGTTCTACAAATAACTAAATAGCGAGGACCACAAGACTCATCTATTTCTTTTCCAAATTTAATTTTAGGATTTACCATAAGAAATTGAATGTTTCATCCCCCAGTGCATCCCCTCCACCACGGAGCCCAACAAGGGTCCATCACACTGGGATGACAGGACTACACAGGGGATATAGCGGGCTCGCCGTCCCACTCACCCTGGATTTCCGTACAGTTCCTAGTCCTGGCCGATTGATTAGGGTTGGGTTAGTGCCTAACCTCCCGTTTAGGCGAAGCAGAAATCAAAGTAGTGTATTGGAAATGCGCACCCTCCCCGAATTCAGAAGAAGACTGGAACGAGCTCATATGCGCATTCCTCAACCACCAGGACATTTCCACCGACACGGGTCTCCACGCACGGCCTACACGTGGGTGTTTTTTCTGACTCCTCACCACTAAGAGGAACCTACATCGAGGGTGTCAGTTTGGCTCGGGACCCCGGGATCGCCAATTCCTGTACCTACCGCAGTAGGCCCCTGGGGGGGGGGGCAATAAAAGATTGACATAGCCAGGACTGTGTACAACACGAATGGTAAAATGGTTATGCCAACATTATATAGTATCAAACCAGAAGATACCAACAGCATCGGAACTTTTCCGTCCACCGGACTGTACCTTCGTGTCGAGAGCTTCTTCATGTACAGCGTCTAGTGGTTATGGGTCCATATTTATATAAAAAGTAATTACTTTTCACCACACTTACTCAAATTTGTATTAGCTGTTGGCTTCCAAATTGCATTAGGTCTGCTGGGCGCAATTTACGTCATTAAATTATTTCCTATGGAGAAACAGCGATAGGTACAGGTATAAGTATATTTAAGGGCACTTCCTTGGGGACAATCTTTTTTTAAAAGATACGTTCCGTTTATTTTAGAAAACGAATTTGTTTCACCACTATTTCGAATACTTCTAATTTTAACAAATAAAAAAACTCAATGCGTTTCCATGCTGAGAAATACAGTGTGATCCATATAAACCTGAACCATTTCAATAGGTCATAACTTTTGAACAAATAATAGGACACACATGCAAGTTCGGGAGAATAGAGTACACATTTGGGAGATTACATTACACTATTTACATCTCAGAAAATGTTCGATGTGTTCTCCACCAGCATCTATACATATTTGCACACGTCTCAGTATATTTTCGGAAGTTTTACGGAGAGTATCCTTGCCAGTGTTACTTATTTCGTTTCGAATGAATTCCCTCGGAACATTAATTGTCAATGGCCTATTCTTGTACACCCTTTTTAGATACCACCACAAGTAAAAATCCGGTGAGGTTAGGTCAGGGGATCTGGGGAGCCACAGTCTTTTTTATATTCTTCGATTATCAAGGAAACTGGTTACAAGTTCCATGGTGTCATTATATTTATGGCACGTTGCTCCATCTTGCTGGAAATAACCTTCTCTCAATTCGATATCAACCAGCTGCTCCACGAGTGTCTTGAAGATACCCATATAAACTTCAGTGCCTATAATCTTATCAAAGAAAATAGGCCCAACAATTCATAGATGCTGGTGGAGGACACTTCCAACATTTTCTGTGATATGTAAATAGTGTAATGTAATCTCCCAATTCTGTATTATGTATTCTATGGTTCAGGTTTATATGGATCGCACTATATATCCTGAGAAAATTCTTAAATGATGTCCACAAATAAGGCGAATGTAAAGAAAACAATGACACTGAAGAGGCACGAATACACAGAGTTAAAATGTTCTATTGAACTCTATTAAACCCAACGTTACTCGTGCAATTTCGGTTTTATTTTATGTAACACGTATAAATTTAATTTGTCTAAATAATGCTAATAATCTCAACTCTTTACTATCAAGATTTTAAAATATTCTGGAATTTAGATAATCCTTCTCATACGCTTCCTATTCATACGTTATTTTATTTTCAATTCAACATTTTTGGAGACAACTTCTCAAATATTGAAAAATGTCTGAAGGATTGAACAACTTGATAAGAACTAGCAGTACGCTACGTTTTGTCTTTACCAAACTGAACCTCTTCAAAACATGGATAATTTAACATAGGTAACGTTACGAGTGGTTTTGAAATTGCCGATAAATTTACAAACGACGAAGTCGCGAGGGAATTTATCAAGGCTGCATTTGTAGAAACTATTTCATGAATAAAACGAATTGTTAAAAGCAATAAAACAAGTTATTTAAATCACATAGGCCTACATTATCACATGAATGAAACCTAACCTCACAAGTCACGCCATATACGATTAATAAGTTCGGAGGTCTTGCACAAGTTAACACTGGTGAAAGTAACTTTGGTCTTAGGCCGTCAGATAACGCTGATTGATTTTAAGAAAATAATAAAGTAACATAACCTACATTTTCAAACAACAAACTTCATTTATTTTAAACTACAATAAATATTGCCATTATGTAAGTTGATTATTTCACGCATGCGTCACTAACCAAGCATCTTTCCTATTTATTTTGGCATTCTTTGGCTTTGCTTGCTAAATTAAAAGATTTATTCCGCTTCTTTTCGCCTGGCTAAATCTTTCAGCCGCCATGTTACTGTCTGAATCTCTCGCTTGTCTTCACTGCCCATGTGATCGTTAGACCAAACAGTAAATGAACATTTGATAATTGCTGAACGATAATTGTGTATGGTGTACAACTAGCGATTTAGATATCAGCGATTGGTCGGTATTTGACGAATCCTAGTACTTGATTTTTCTTTACGAGGATAGTGACGTAAATGTGTTAAATAGTAATGGAAATTTACTTGATTAGTCACATATTTAAATAATAGCTAAAACGTGTTTTCTTAATATTAAATTTCAAGTATTTCTGAAAGAAACAGTTTGCAATTATTTGTATTATTTACATATAGGTAAAACACAAGGAGGTTTTAAGTCTTTCTAAAATTGCTTGATTTTTAAATGTGTATGTCTATGATTAACAGCGTGTTTTGTGTGTCGGAAAGGGGATGTAGACGGAATATAGCCTGGGAAAGTTCAAACTCCAGCAGTCTTTTCCCCTTGGCACAAGAGCCTGTTGCTTTTTCCGCCAGAAGCTTTTAGTCTACAAAATAGGGTGCAACTTTTTAACTGTGCCATAAGTGAATTAGCAAGCCTTCCTGTGTGTGTATATGCTGTGTATGACGTGGCATCTAGTACACACATCAAACAAAACAGGAGAAAGGAGGTTTGACCTTTGAAGTGAGGCTCAGTTAATGAATACGCTGATAGGATGCGCTGTTATACTTCTCGAAGAGTAACTTACGGTTTTTCTCTTTAACGACTTTGAATTTTCAGCAGTCGGTGATGAACCTGCATTTTAATTGCGACTTCCTTTCGAGTTGTTATAAGAACATTAAAAGTTTCTAAGATCGCTATAAGCAAGCTTGAGATAATTCTCTCTGGCAATAAAAACTTCTACTATATTGTTCCCGAGGAGAGACGGAGTAGACCTGAGCACGTAATTACTACTATACTTCGATTTTACAAAACTGTTCAGACGAAATGCTAAATTAACACTGGCATTGTTTTGTTTCCTGGAGCCCCCCTTTTAAATCTTCTTGGGATGAGCTCCCTGAATGACTTCCTTTACACTCTCTATCACTAAATAGCAAAGACCTCTTGAATCCAAAGGTAGCATTTTTAGAAAAAGGGTTTTCGTGAACTCAAATATCAACACTAACCAGAGATCCAAATACCTCCGAACCGGCTGCGTGGTCTTTAATCTGCCTGCACCCTCGACGCTCGATTCGGTCTGCCGCTATCATAGAAAGGCGCAGATGTAGCCAAGCAACATTTTTAAAACTACTTTTAAATGTTTATCTACCCATGTTATTAATGGAGATGCTGAAACTGGCTACAGCTATTGTCCATACATGTTTGGCATCTCTTTAGGAAAGTATCCATCACTTCACATTGAGAAATGCTGGCAATTTACTGACAGATATTTTGTTTTAATTATCCCAGGGTGAGTGGACTTATATTATACAATTTAAATTGCCTCAGAGGTAGAAATTGCTGAAGGTTAGGTCGGGGAAAGCATGGGCTGCAACTCCCTACTAATAATTCTGTCCTGAAACACATTTTCAGTTATTCTCATCGAAATGTTGCTTTTATGAGCTGTTGCAGAGCCTTGTTAAACAGATATGATATACATTTTTACTGTGCATATTGCGAATTTTTACAATTTACAACTTTTGGCTACATTTATTTGTCGTTAACTCGTGCTACCTTGGCTTGCATGACACCCTGGTCTTCTGCTCTACCAGGTAGCTCTTAACCTCCATGCCCCCGTGATTTCTTAATTAGTCCCTTTCTGCCGCCTCATCTTTCTTTCTTATATTCTTTACATTAATGGCCCATTTTTGTTCTACTTTCTGCAAGAACTCACCAATATTTCTTATCTTCTTTTCCTCCCTGCCTGTTAACAATTTTATAGCTACTATCCTCTTCTCTACTTTCTCCCATTTTTCCTCCCAAACCGTTTTCCCCCATATTGCAACCTCCTCGCATTCTGTTACATAGTGTTCTGTGCTTTCTTCCCCCCCCCCCCCCCCACACAATTCACAAATTCCCTTTTCCCTACCTCTTATCCCTCTTAGGAATATTATTCCTGTTCTCATCTATGCCAACCCTTCTCATTCTTGTCTGTTGCAGTAATCTACATATGCTTCTCGTCCCCAATTTGTTTTTATTTTCTTGTAAAATTTTAATGATTTCATATTTTCTAGACTTCCCCATATTTTCTGTCTTTCTATATCTTCTATTCTGCATTTTACTAATTTATCCACATCGCATGTATTCCTCTCCTCTAATCTCCATATATTTTCCATCCATTTTTTTTTTCATAATTCCTTCTATCTCTGCCCATCAACTATTTGAGTTCTCTAATCTTTTTTGCAATTACATAATTTTCCCTTCTTCTTTGGCCAAACACCTATACCAAAATGTTATTATTCTTTCCATTATTATTCAATTTCTTCTTGTCTTTCCTAATTTTACTAAAGCTACTTTCCTAGGTGCTGATCTTGGTAAGCCTAGTAGCTCTTTACAAAACCTTCTGTAGTTTTGGTCCACCGTTTTGTTTACCTCTGTGTCCCCCCCCCCCCAGATTTCCACTGTATACAACATTTTGGATTCAACTAGTGCTTCGTACATTCTTTCTTACCACTTGGTTGTCATTTCTAGTTTATATTTGCATATTCTTATTCCATTCATTGCCGCCCTTCCTTTTCCTTCAATTTTTGCTTCATTTTTCTTTCTCCAAAGATCCAACACACTTTATCATGAATTCAACTATATTCTAAATGAAGCTACCCTGTTAAATGATACATTTTGTTAAACATTACTGCTTTGATTTTTAATTAAACTAACATATTTGTAATATACTGGGCCAAACCCTCAAAGTTCATCTTTAGTTTCACCAGATTTGTTAGACCTCTTTTACATACATTGTAAATATACCACTTTGACAAGTGTCTACAAATGTTTATACCTCTGCAATGTTTCTTCGTACCCTTTGTGGCGCTAGCAATGTTGCTACTATATGCAGATCCTCCGCTGATACGGAGCTATAGCCTGATTCAGAAAATAAACAATACTTCGCTATAGGTTCCACATCTCGTCGCTTCCGTACCCAGTGCCGCACCTGTAAACTGCTTCCTGCACCGTTCCACGAACTGCCGACTGCTCAGCGCGGAGATTGGAATATACCACACATCTATTCACAGCTGTCGATTCGCACAATTCCAGACTGACTCGCGAACTGCTCCATTTCGCCGATTCTCCACCACAGACGCGTACTGGTGCACCTATAACTCTAGACTCTATTACTACTGACGGTCTTCCTCCATACCTCACATCGGCTTTATATACCTTCAGCGCGCAGAAAATGTTTCTGGAACTGAAATCCTCTAGAATGACATCCCGAAAGGCTTTTGCATAGTAATTATATGACTCGATTTTGGATGCGCGACGTGAGTTACTGGATGTGCTTCAAGGGTGTCTTTGCCGTTCTGCCAGCCAACAAACAGATTGAGGCGATTACCCTACTCCCACTTCTCCATAAAGACAGACAAACCATGGCGGCATGTCTTCATCATCGATGTGACATATTTTCAGGTCTAATAAAACGAAATTTTTTGCACTCTGTGGAATTAGGAACCTTATTTATTCGGTAAGCATTTTATATATCTTATTAGTGCTGAACCATAAGAAATAAAAGTTACTATAAAATCTACTAGATCTTGCAAATCCACAACTTATTTAAATAACTTTGTGGCTCAATTTCTTCTCCTGCAGCAAGCCAGGTGAAAAGACGATTAGAAATCGACGTTCCGGGAGTGTTGAAGCAAATTATGTGGCGAGCAAAGAGTTCCACTTGGGGCGACAGTTTGATACAATAATGTTTAGCTCAGGGTGAAGCAATGAGGTTTCTCACAGGGTATGCCTGGATATGTATGAGAAGGATAGTTTTAATGACACTGGAATGCCCGTTTCAAACTGATTTATTGACCGCTTCTTTTATCAGAATATCGAACTTGAAGTTGCCGACCAAGGATTACTAATATATCACTGTTCAGAGAGACTGAAGGTGGAATGCGTATTACTCGAAAAACTTAATTCGTTCCTCACGTACATATGAACCGACAAATAGCTTCTCGCATCGCTTCTGGTCTGCCCTCGACCAAGACGGAAGAAGTGGACTGCCCTAATCGGCTCCCAGCCACGAACTGTACTCCACGGTTGCGCGTAGGTGTATCGCTTTCACTTCCTGGAAGCCCATTATTCAACCAAAAATTACCTTTGTGACCATTTTGTCATACCATTAAGAAGGGTCCTAAGAAAACCCCATTCAACAAGTCAAGTGCTATCCATTAGAATTCTTACTAAGAAAACTCTTTTTCTCCCGTGTCTTTTGTTAAACAACTCAACCAGCTGCACCTGTTCGTGTCGTAAGAAACATACAAGACTCCTGTGACATCCATCATGGTTCTTTACTTATTGCAATACTTTAATTTCGGTATCAGTGTGCATCTCTCCCATCATCAGGATATTTATTAAATGTTATAACTACAAATAAATCGCCGTATATAACACAAATATAAACTAAGACAAAACACTATCAAGATGCGCATTACTGAACAAAAGACTGTTTTCAGTAAATTAAATGCCAAGTCAGGAGATGGCGTGAGTATAGAAAATTAATTGTGTCAAAGAAACGCAACTACTTAAGCAGCACAGATCAATGCAGCTTGATAATCAGGTTAAGTCGACGGATTTCCATTTTAAGGTCAGTTTCCAAGAGGAGCTGAACTGAAATCCAGCATCACGATTAAGCGTGCTCCTTTCCGATGGAAGGACTATCGCTACTAGAATAATCGAACATGAACGGAGCATTCGTTTAATGCAACCTGAAAAGTCTGGTCTGGCAGAGCATTGTTTTGATAACGACCAGAGAGCCAACTTTCGGGAGGCGACCATTTTCGCAAAATGCAACAGTTACTGGGAGCGGAGAACTAAGGAGGCTTTAGCGATTCCCTCTGAAAGGAGCATGCTTAATCGTGATGCTGGGGTTTAGTTCAGATCCTCTTGGAAACTTGCCTTAAAAATGGAAATCCGTCGATTTAAGAAGCAAATATCAACACAGCTTGATAATCAAGTTAAGTAGTTGCGTTTCTTTGACACAATTTTCTATACTCACGCCATCTACTGGCCTGGCATTTAATTTACTGAAAACAGTCTTTTGTTCAGTAATGCGAATTTTGATAGTGTTTCGTCTTTGTTTATAGTTGTGTTATATCCAGTATTTCATTTGTGGTTATAACATTTTATAAATATCCTGATGATGGGAGAGATACACACTCCCGAAACGTTGATATCTAATCATCTTTTCACCTGGCTGCCTGCCCGAGAAGAAAGTGAGCATGGACTTTTAGTTCTACGAACCCACAAAGTCACAATATTCTCCATTTTCATGTTCAGTAACACTGCATGACGCAATAATGTCTTCCTCTGTAATCTGTTTATAAACTCTGTCACTCATTTTCTACTTTAAACCAACTGTCGATGTCTTCATCAATATCGGGACAGCCGTCGATATTTTTAAAAATGTCTATACAGTGTTCCACACTTGTTTTTTTCTTCAGTCTTGTTTTATGACACACACCAGGCCACAGCTTTTACTATGACTATCAAATTTTCTCTTCCAAATTGTTATCAAGTAGGTGGGTTAGTGGAATGAATTCGAGTAACGTACTTAATGAGAATAGCAATTTATCGTATGTAAAGAAAAACGATTTCATTTACTACGCTAAACGACATATTTATTTAACTGGTCCTGCTTAATGACGTTTTACTGTACTTGCAAGTTCCACGAGCCATGACGGTGTCAAACAGATGGTGCGGATGCTTGCTCAAAGTGAACAGTGCCCTCCATGAGCACTAGAGGGTCGCTTGGTCAACGGGTGTATCCTCTTCTTAGGCAGCTCCAGCAGTGATAAGGTTCCTCAAGACTCGAACTGTTGGTGATTTCCGAGTGTTTTTATGACCTCTATCTGCTGTGATTCCTGTAATTCATCTCCTTCTCCTGGGGAGGGGCGGGTAGTAGTTACAACAAATCCATCTATATCATGATATAGATTGAGTTTTCTCCTTCTATAACCCAAAGAATAGACTATATGATTATCAGCTAACATGAAAAAGTGCCGTAGGTTCCTAGTTAGATGTTGATATCGCTCTGCTGGTTAAATTTAGATTTCGTCTGCCATACCTCACTGGATTTGCGCAGTCTAACATTTACATATAGTTTGCGTGTTATAAGCCTGGCGTTACTGTGCTACCCTAATTACAAAATGAACTGTTCTGTGCGAGATTATCTAAATCCGCCTGAAATCAGAACGGTAGCTTGTGAATTCCTAACGTAACATAACAGGAACAAATGTAGCTGGTAAACACATACCTCCAATGTCTCACTTTACTTGCATTGCTGCTGCCAAACATGCAAGGAATTTTAGACATTTATTTCATCTCTGGATATAATCCCCTTTCATAACAGCACGTTTATATATAAAGTATACGAAAGCGAAATTGAAAATTGTAGAACATGTTTATGAAACTAAGAGATTTTTATTTGACAGCTTCCTTGTAATTTTTACGAATTGGTTGACTCGATTTTAGTTAATTGATGAAACTTAATCATTTCTCCACTCCAGCCGTTTATAGGCTAAGGTTTTTGATGGATAGAGTCAATATGACGCGAGAGCGCCTAGTGGTTTACCAGGGAAATATACGAGTCAAATAGAGAATTAAATGCCAGGACGGCACGTTGGACATGGTAGCTCAATGGGTTAGAGCGACTGGACGGAAACCAGGCGATCCGTGGTTCAAA
Organism: Mantis religiosa; assembly: GCA_030765055.1. NCBI lineage: Eukaryota > Metazoa > Arthropoda > Insecta > Mantodea > Mantidae > Mantis > Mantis religiosa. The sequence goes on from CM060959.1 coordinate 64,315,756, forward strand.
TTCCCGGTCATGGCAGTGAATTTTTGTTGATTCTATCCATGATTTGCGTGAGTTTATTCGTTTGACTCTAACAGTTCATCGTTTAAATGTGTAAGAGTAATGAGCACTTCTGAGCTATCATTTCTTCTTTAGGATATTGTCATGAAAATGCATTTTGTGGAAAAGCTCCACCTAAGATAAGTTTATATTGCTATAGCGTATTCAAGTTGGATAATTCCACTTTTGCTTTAAGGAGAGACAAAAACTATAACCACCCAGTATAAAGCTGAAAATTTTTCACATCTTTCTTATAGGCCTTATAAATTTAAATAAATCTTCAAGCCGGGATTATAGTTGAAATAGTGTAATTGTACGTTGTTAAAGCCGAATTATGGAATTTTCTTTTTTGAACACAGAGGAAGCCAGTTTTAAATTGGAACTGTCCACTTTTAAAATCAATTATGATCATGATACCATTGAATTTCATATCATTATGCTCAGTATACTGGGACACAAAATAAAAATATTTCTTAAAATACTGAATTTGTATGCTTCTGAGCTTAACTGACATATTTGTATTTACTTTTACATCTGTAAAGAACAAGGTCATCAAAATCCTCACTCTCCAACTCAGCACATTCACAATGACAATGTTATCACCACTACCAGCCTCTTCACTTTGGTCTATGACGTTTCGGTACCAGAGTAAACCGTCTATTTCTTGCCAATTATTCCCAAAGTGCTTTGCTAGGAAGTTCTGAACATCTGCAGTTTTCTTTGGGTTAACACTACAGCCTACATAGCTACAGTTGCAGTGACTTGGACTTCTTTGTTATCGACATAAGCTTATCAACATCAGTATTGTATGCAAAAAAAGTGAAGACTTTGGGTTGGCTTGACAACCACATTAGCTTCTTGTCTCCAGTCAATTGTTATCCAATCTTTTCCCAGAATATTCACTCGTCCATGCTTAGAGAAGATTTCATGGTATTCCGACACATCGATTATGGCGGTTTTCTTTCGGAATTCTTTTTCAACTCTGACCACTGGAATATAGGAGTCCCCAGAAGATTAATTCTAAGGACTCTACATTCCTAGGGGCATGTTTTAACAACCAAAAGGGCACATTTTTAGCATATTCATATTTTTGTTTAGTCTTGCCCAACGATCTGCGACAAGTCGGTTCACTTTAACTTCTTTTGTTCGTTTCCAATTTGACTTTCCAATTTTTCGCTCCCTTGCTTCTTTTGCAGCAACTTCTTCCACTTGAGCTTCGATTTTATTGCAAATATTAAACATTATTGGGTCCAATCAACAAAAATTTACTCACAATTCGCACATCACAGGCACATAATCAGACATATTGGATTTGTGATGCATGTTGGGAACAGATAGGATGAATGCCAGCTTCTTTTTGGCTACTGGAGGAGTTGTTTTACAATGGAAATAAACTACAGTAGAGTTGTCCATATTCTAATTCTAACATGCATAAATAAATGCAACTTTAAACTAGATCTATCCAGTTTTTAAGCAGAACAGCTCCATAATTTAATTCAGCGTAAAAAGTAGCATAAAAATTGGAGTTATCCAACTTTGATACCAAGCTCCTCATATGGGTCTTTTCTTAATTATAAATTTCATTAAGGATGCCGAAGAACTGCTCTTGCTCATACAAAATGCTGTCGTTGTTTCAGCAATACTGGAATCATATAAAGTTATTTGGTATTTAGTCATTGACTATCGGTATAAATCCAATTCGCAACGTTTCACATAGCGAGAGACCTTCTTGTCGATGGATTTCACAAAAACTGTCTCCCGATTTGATTGGTGCAGAGAAACTCTGTAAAAATTCCAAGGCAACACTCCAAAAGTGCTTTTGAATATCGAAATTGGTGATGAATCTTTGATTTATTGCTATGTTCTTGAAGATTTAAGTTAATAGGCTCAGTGGGTCTTTCAAACACATTTAAAATTTCGTCGAATCGCAGTGCAGGTATGATTGATATAACATATTTCTAAAATACGGGGCTGTTCATTAAAGAATGATCATAATTTTTACGGATATGATTTTTCGCACTAACATTCAATCGTATTATATTCTGTTAGCTTAACGTGAAACAAACAACGCCGTAGTAGTTTCATTGTTGGTACTCCTGGTGAGAACCATGCAAATTCAGACATGTACAGTATCGCCTACCGCTGCAATGGAGGTAACATGCAGTTGAAGTTGATGTTAGAAGAAGATCCGGAGTTTCTATCAAAACGCAATCACTGCTTATGAAACTTGGCTACATCATTTTGATCGTGAGAGCAAACAACAAAGCTCAGTGTGGAAATCTCCTTCATCATCGGTCCCCAAAAAGCAAAAGTGGTTGCTTCTGCTGTGAAAGTTATGGTAATCTCATTCTTTGATATTCATGGAATGGTTAATCAGCATGTTGTACCTGAACACACATCAGTAACTGGACTATACTACAGGGATGTTCTGGAAACATTGCAAGTTCATATCAGACGCAAAAGACCACATTTCCATGAAGCAGGCTGGATGCTGCACCACGATAATGCGCGGCCGCATATTGCCAATGTTGTTGCTGAATATCTTGCAAAAATCAACATGAACTGCATCCCTCACCCTCCCTATAGTCCATATTTAGCCCAATGTGACATTTTTCTATACCCTAACTTGAAGAAACAGCTTCGTGGTAGGCATTATCCATCATCAGAAGCAGTGGTGAAGGCTTCGGAGGCGATTCTGAAGGATCTCCCAAAAATTGGTTTCCAGCATGTCTTTGAAGATTGTCAGAAACGCTGAGACAAGTACATCGCATTCAGGGGAAACTATTTTGAGAAGGACCATCAAAATTATGAGGATGAGTAAAGGTACGTTGTCAAAAAAATTGTGATCATTCTTTATTGAACAGCCCTCGTAGGTCATTAGAAGACAATAGGCATCTTTACTGATGATTGGTATACAGATATCTGTTAACCGCAATTTTTAAGAAATATTTATGAAAAACAAGTGAAAGGAAAAACCATTTCCCATCACGATAACGCATCGTATCGTGCACCAAAACTAACAACTGAATATCTGGATGCCCTAAAGGTCAGCACCATACGAGTAAAACCTAAACAGTGACCTTACAGCTTCTGGAAATTAATTGTTCTTTCACACTGGCGGTGTGTAGGACGCGTTATGTAAGGGTAGAGTCAGACTGAAAAATTCAATGCCATAGCCGGGATTTGAACCACGGATCTTCTGGTTTCCGTCCAACCGCTCTAACCATTTTGAGATTCTATGGCCTACTGGACGAAAACCAGCTACTACTAGCTACTACTGGACGGAAACCAGAAGATCCGTGGTTCAAATCCCGGCTATGGCATTGAATTTTTTAGTCTGGCTCTACCTTTCATAGTGCGTCCTACCCACGGCTAGTGTGAAAGAACAATTAATTTCCATTAATTGTACCTAATAGTGGTCCGGACTATAAAGCCCGGGCCTTAAAGTACTTACAGCATAGTAAGTCGCCATTAAGGTAGTTGTCTCATGTGCTTATGAGAACTCCTAGTGGTTTACCGGGAAAAACACGAGTCAGTTGGAGAATTTAATGTCATGTCGGCATGTTAGCCTTTCTTAAAGGTTCTGTTTGTTACAAAAATTAAAACTAAAATGCCTGTAAGTCTTCTTTTTCACAAGATGAAGCAGTAGCATAGTACATACAAAACCCTGATTATTAAAGTGCCTCAAGATTGATACCATTGCTTTATATTGTTCATCAAATGCAAAAATATATTGATCTTAAAATTTGGAAAGCGATAAAACCATTTTAATTTTTAAAACCAATCGTTAATTTTCTAAAAGTTTTCAGAGTCGGCCTCGTATTGCTAAATATAATAACCATTGTGTAACATTTTTAGCAGTTCATATATGTGTTATACATTAAAGGCAGGACACCGTGCACTATGGCCTGGAAAATTACTGAGGCTACTGCCCCATGTAGGATGATTGACGTGAAGGATACACGCACGTAAGTCCCTAATAGTTATGGAGATCTGCACCAATACTAGAGCTACCCAGAGAGGGTGATGAATAACCCACACAACTAAGCAGCCTTCAACTGTCGATGGAATTAACTTCTTTCTTTGAGCAGATATCCACACTGCCACACATCAGAATTTGAATCACAAGTGTAATTTTAGAAAGAAAAAGAATGAGAGACAATTGTTAGATGAGAATCCACCACAGAATCTGCTACACTATAATGTCGGAGTGAGAAGTCCATGGAAATCGAATCTGGAACTTCCCTATTTTGAGCCTCACACGTTCCTGCGGAGTTTGAAGGTACTTCTTGCTACAAACAATACACAGGCGTTGACTCCAATGACACATGCAGTAAAATAACGTGAAATGGATTTTGATTTTTCAGGAAACCTTAAATTCAGTGTAACTTCACTGATTTGATATTTATAACTTAAAACCTAAGGGGGGGATGTTATGGACGGTCCAAGCGAGATTTAAATTACGAAAATTTCACGGCGGCATTTGGTGGCTGAGGGTCAGCGCGTTGTGTGTCATGCATGTACCTGTCCTAGACGGACTTAACCACGTAGTGGCGGTTTGTGGGGTTTTGTTGGGTGGCGAGTTTGATTTAGGTAGGGGGCAAAGAAAGGAGGTAGCCGTAGCTCCTCAACTGTTGCCGACTCGGGTGCAACGCCTGTGTGCACCGCTGGTGAGAAAATATTCAGGAAGAGTTTAATTCTCGGGTAGGTATAATTTGAAGTTGGAATAGCAACTTTAGCGTTACCGGTTATGCCAGCAAGTCATGCGGGGAAACCGGTGGCGCTTAAGCGGCGTTCGTTAGTTTGATAGTTTCCAAGAGACCTAACCAGGGCGCTCTGATGGTGAGACAAACTCTCGTAGAATTTTGCGGCCCGGCGTCTAATGACATCTTACACATATTGGAGAGATGAGGCTTCGTGAAGGTATCTCACGGGAAAGCACCAGTATACAGAATAGATAGCCCTAAGACATCTATTCTCTACACGTTGAAGCTGCAGCAGTTTGGATCATGCAGCCAAGTCCCAGATCTCGCACGCATAAAGCATGATGGGGAGTGCCCGAGCCTGAAAAGACGTAAGTTCAGGGGAGTCGCCATCCCTGGCCGTATTATGGGGTACAACGAATCCGAAGCCCCGCATGCCCGATGTGCTAACTCCTGGATGCGACCCCCCAAAATTAGGCCCTTTCCTACATATTCTGGACTCATTTTCGGGTACTTCTAGCTAAACTTCCCATCCAATTTTTAGCACACAGGCCACACTTACAGCAGAGATGATGCCATCAAACTCTCCAGGGAATCCAGCTATTAGCACAGTGATAGCTGTGTAAGTTAGGTATTCATCATGCATTTCTCTTTTACTTACTCCGTTGAGGTATGAGCGGGTAATGGTCCTTTTTTCCAAAAGTGTTCCTTTTTATACAGAAAATTTCAAAATATGTGAAATACATTATTTCAGGTCAGAATTCAGAATTTCAAAAGCTATCACTAGCTCTTAGAATGTTCTACTATCGTTTAAACCCACTGTATTACTTTATTCCCATCGTATTCACACACAAAAATGTTTAAATAAACATACACATATAGAAATATCTATCTCAAATAGATAGAACAAGCATTTGTGGGAAAAATGAGTAATGAAAATCATGTTAACGTAACTCATCAGCCTTTTTCCGATAAAAAAGTAGACTGCCTTTTGTTTCTTTATTTCATTTTATAGGCAGAGTGACAAACGTATCAAGCCTTAAGATAAGAGACTTCCTTCCTCCTACTTATCTTCCACATCTTGATTTACTTCCGAGTCCCAACTCGGCCTACGAGGACATTTTCTATGAGCCCTTCTTACTGTCAGAGGGATATAAACCGCAGAAGCACAATTTCCGAGAACAGATAAAACGCCAAGATCGTGGGAAGTCGGTGTTCTAACTATAACTTAATCAAGCCTTAGAGTTCCAGGAAAATCCCTCTGTTTTCTCAAACCAGACGTAGATCTCGCTCCTGAAGCAGAACTTAACGTAAGAGAAGATCTAAAAAACTGATAAAACTGATAAAACTGTAAGATACCGAACTATCCAGCTGCTCTCACACTGAGGAAAAGTATACAGCTAGGAAAATTTAATGAAAAATAATTTCCATTATAAAGTGAAACCATTGTAAGATATTCAACATAAGGTAAGTTACTTTCAATCTTGGGTAATATATTCATTAAGCAAAATAATTTTAGGGAAATATTTTTACTCATGTAAAGAAATTGCAAAATAGAAACGTGGGGTAACAATAGGGAATTAATTCAATTTCAGGTATATATTAGCTGAAAATGTTCATATTAGAATATATTTTCTGAAATATTGATAGGCATCTAAAGTATAAAATGAGTGTTCTTATGGTTTGCCTCACGTTCACCGGGTCCCGAATTCGAATCTCGGTCAGGGCGAGTTATCTGGAAACAGTTTGCTTTACTGAAAAAGTGATGGCGGCTAACAGAAAGGTAGGGGTTTAACGGTGGTTATGTTTGCTAGAGACGTTTCTCTTCTGGGGGGGTGTATATGAGTAATGAATTGGAGAGAGGAAAACTTGATTTTTAGGTTACGGTATGTGGAGGAGTCCGAGGTGTTTATAGTGTTCCCTGGGAATAATTCTTCTCCAATTTTTTTCACTTTTGGGAATCGAACCAGTTAGCAACATTCCGAGAGGACAGTTCATAATCAAATATGGAAACGCTCTTAAGATACCAGCATGTCAAATAATATTGTCGACCACATTATTTTGTTTGTACTAGGAAAGTTGATTGGAAAAGCTAGTTTCAACTGTTACGAAAACACTGGAGATAAAAAGCGTTAAACAAATGTAATCTAACTCCGGCGCTGTGTCTTGGTCGACGACGGGCAGAGGCTTGCATTTTGCAACTTCTTTTGGCCTCTTTCAAAGAGTGGCCATCTAAGCCATATCCAGGGGGTTCCTGTTGGAGTGGAGCCTCTGAGCCGCCGTCCGCCAGCTTGGGCGGATCGACTTCATGCTCACCCCAGTCAGGTGGTCAAATTAGTATATGTCAGCCGCCTATGCTCTTCTCTGATGCCTCAAACACTGCGGCTTAGTTCATCCGTTCCTCCATGAATTGTATGTCCAAAGGATCCAATTGCAGGACGAGGAGCTTGATATTCCCTCTGTGCCACCCATCTAAGAATATTTTTAATTTTAGAGTATCCACCCAGCTAAGAATATCTCATAAGCGAAACTCTGTACAAACGTTGTAAATGCGAAATAAATTCTATCAGTTTGTAAAACTGTCCAGCTAGGAATATTTTCCATAATTTTTGTTCCTGATATATCAGAAAAATCGCGAGTATAAAATTCTTTTGTTCCAGTTTATTTCGCGTCTCAATTCCATTTAGATGGACTTTTGGAACAATTTCTCATTGGAAATACTTCCACGTTTCAGTTTGTGCTAATTATTTACTTTTATTTTATTCCACTTCATATAATATTTTAGTTTACGTCTTCTCTGAAGTAACTTTTTTTCAGTTCAGGCCATTAATCTGAAACTGCATTTCTTGTGAAACCTCGATAGCAAAATTTTGGGTCAAATGTTTTTCCTTGGTTAAGTTGTAGACATAAATTATTAGATATTGAAGCATATTTGGTAAGACAAGGTTTTCCAGCCTGTAAGGTTATCTAGAATTGTATGGGAAGGACATCAGGTAGCACATAATGGATGTTACATAGAGTACACGGAGGCATATTGTCGCGAGGCATATTTTGCGGCGGGCCGCCGCCGGCGCATGCGAAAGAGAGAGATAGTGCGTAGGCGAGTGTTGAACGCTTGCAAAGAGAGAGAAAGAGCTACGCGAGCACTTGCCGCTTACCGAGAAAGGGACAGGGGTGGGGAGAGAAAAAGACAGATGTCTGGATAGTTCTATCCTTCTCTCGCTGCCCCGAGAAAGGCAGTGAAGCGTCGACAAGTTTCTAGAAATAATGGTAGAGGTATTGTGCAGTGACTAAAGGCTAATGAGTTGCTAATCATGTGCAGGTCTGCGGACGTGAGACAGACGACCTTGAGGAGTATGTTTTTGTATATTATGTCATTCTGCTGCTGGAAAAGGGCTGTACAAAGTGTATTTTTACTGGAAATAAAGAGCATTTTGAATGTCTGCAAACTGGACTTTTATTTCTACAGTCACAACATAAAGCACCAACATAATATAGTATTTTTACAAGGAATTAGCTTTTCATTCACCGTGCACATTGTAAATATTATTGATTTTTTATTTATGTTCATATATCTGGAAAAGATAAGTTCGTTTTGTATAATTTATGAATAAATACGCAATATATTCTATGACACGTGTCCGTCGTGTGACTAAGTTGTATATGACCTTGGTTGAATGTTTACGAGACGATGGTAGCGTATAACCCTGTCACTACTAACCTGTTTTTATTATTAAACTACCGAGCCATAGTGATAGTTAAATGTGAAAATACAGCTTCTATAATAATTGCAAACATGACCTTAATAAAGTGTGATAGAGAAAGATTTTACACCCTAAATGTATTCTGAATATATAAACTGCCATTTCTGCAGCAGTTCTTAATTATTCCTTCCTAATCTGTATATTTAAACACGAATGTATTTTTATCTCAAAGATTAACGGAAGAAAGAACTGGCCTTTGTATAAGTAAAACTGAAAATCCTCTTCAAGTCCCTTTTTTATTTAATTTGTACTTCGTTTCTCTTCGACGCCCACGAAAGTGTTTCTCCTTGTTGCTCCAAAAGATGTTAAATTTCATTTTCTCTGAGCCCTGCGTTAAATCAAGTCCGACATTGCAGATCCGGTTGCCATGACTACCTCTGCTGCTTTCACTTGTCCGTGATGCGCGCCAGGAGAGCTTACATTTGTGTGAACGAGTAATGCCAAAGTAGTAAATTGATAACTTTCGTTTTCAGGTTGGCAAAGTAAATGCAGTTCTTCCATAAATTTTATTGGTTAAGAAATTATGTGGTTATAAAAATCGAATATTACACTGGCATGACTTTCTCTAACCATTCTTCAATATCCTTTAAAAGCCAACACTGCTATTAACCCACATTCTCGAGACAAATAACACAGATGTTGCTTTTACATATTTTCTTAAATATTAAACAGAATACAGTAGGAGTATGGGATACTCAACTATTTTAAGAGCTATTTGCTGTGTAATTATTTTGAAACTGATATCTCCTTACATAGCTTGCAAAATTAATAGTAAATATTAAGAACGGTATAACTTGTGGAAACTTTAAGTTAATAATTATTAAATATATAGCTAGTGTACATATTTTTCATGGCATAGGCTTCATAAGAGGGAAACTACCTTTTTCCTGAAGAAAATTTGGTGTATTGCCAAGACATCCCTGCTGTCTTAAAAATGTATACCATAAACTATAATTCCAAAGAGTTAAGGTTCTACATAGATTCTTCTGAAGAAAGTCTTAAAGGTGCTTTACTTCATAATGGAGACATTCATCCTTCCATTCCGTAGCCCGCTCTTTTGTTTTAAAGGAAACAGATGAAGCTTTTCAGTTTTTTGCTACAAAAACTACAGTACAAAACCACTTATCCCTAGTTTATGGAGATTTTAAGATTATTGCACTATTATGTACTTCGTCAGCAGGCTGTTTTCACGAAATATCCTTGTTCCTTATGTGAATGGGATAGCAGAACTTGGTCAGAACACTTGGCGAAAAAAATATATAAAAATGGTGAACTTGATGCCTCAAAAGTATTATTGGTACCTCTACATGTAAAATTAGATTTAATGAAATAATTTATGAAAATGCTAGATAAAGACAGTGAATGTTTAAAATACTTTTGCTAGTGTATTCGTTTGCCCATAAATTCGAAAACTGGTGAGCCAGAGCAAGTTCAAGAATATTATGAGTGGAGAAGTGGAGGTTAACTCGAATGCTTTCAGAACTGTTGGTTTCAATTTCCTTGGAAACAAAGAAGTCCCAATTATGTTAACATAGTGAAAGTGATGCTACAAAATTTCAAACAAATTGGTTGCAACATGAGCTCAAAGTACATTTTCTTCATTACCATCTAAATTATTTCCTTGGTAATTTAGGAAATTCTAGTGAGGAATAGGGTGAAAGGTTTCACCAGAGATATAAAAAATATAGATATCAGGTGTCAAGCGATTTGGAGTGTTCGTATGACAGGGAACTATTGTTGGATGTTAAAAGAGACTGCTCTGAAAACTTGCAAAGATGAGAAATTTTGAGGTGCAATATTTGGTAAGTTGTGAATGTACTTATTATTAATGATTAATTATTGGCGCAGTTTTTCATAAATTCTTGTTGAACATAATTGTTTCAAGAAGTTTTAATTTCATTTCGTTATTTATAAATAGTTTGAAAGAATGACGTGATGGGAGAAAATGGTAATATTTTCCAATTCAGCACAAAAAAATTCATTTAGGACCACTTATTAGATTAAAAAAATCTGAAATGCAGAACGTATAATATAACGGAAATAATTATTAACTCCACTCTTGTGTATTTTGAGATCCACGTTTTTTCTATCGTAATTTTTTCTATTGTTTAACATTTACCTGTTGTACAAAGGTCTTTCGGAATGAAAAGCACATCGGATGTATTCCTGGAAAATTGAGAATATACATTTCATTTGCCCTTGAAATATTTTAAACATGCAGTAATTTAATAAAACTTTTGGAACCAGTTTTGAGAATATTAAAACTTGCGAAACGTTTGCCTTCAACTGATAGGCTATATCTGTGCATCATGTATTTTCCATGAATTCCAAAACGATCTTTGGTTGGAATATATGACTCCCTTTTATCTACTTTAGGTAACTGGTAGAGGAACATTTAAAAAAAATGTCAAGTAAGCAGTAAATCTGTATTGTCCTCGAAATACGTTTGGCGTAAATACTGAATGTTGTATTTTGTATGATCTGTCACTGTTAAGGGATTGCCTACCTGAACCCTTTCACAAAATCGTTTCAGAATTCAGGAGGGGTACTACAAATATGTGTTTCAGGTAAACCTGCCATATCGAATTTTTAGTCACGTGCAATAGCTCGAAACGTTAGGTAGAAGTAATAATACCAGATAACAGCAGTAAATTAAAAAGTTTCGTTCTCAAGTTGGAAAAGCAGCAACGGAACTTTTTTGTTAGTTAGCAAGAGATACTCAAGGGAAGAAAAAGTTGAAAAGTGGTGTAGGTTATGCATTGCTTTCTCTCTGGCAAACTTCCATGGGTCTGGGGTTTGTTTGGTTATGCGGATGTGGTACTTCAAATGTTGGCTTTGTTAGCCGAAGCGTGAAAACAATAATTTCACATGACATAATAATGGGTTGGCGACCTCGTCCTAGACATAAAAGTTTGTTGTTAACCGTGGCTATGGTTCTTTTAATGTAGCGTCCTAATGCGTACTGAGTTTCTGCTAGATGAAACAATAACTTGACCCAGGCACAACGCAAGTACAGATACAAGCTATCGCAGTATAACAAAATCTTATGAGATTAAATCCAAGCTACGAGGGCTGTTCAAAAAAGAATGATCATAATTTTTACGGTCATAATTTTTCGCAATAAAATTCAATCTTATTATATTCTGTTAGCTTAATGTGAAACAAACACGCCGTAGTAGTTTCATTGTTGGTACTCCTAGTTTCCGCCTGTGAGAACTAGGCAAGTTCAGATATGTTCAGTATCGACTACCGCTGCAATGGAGATAATGTGCAGTTAAAGTTGATGTTAGAGGAAGATCCGGAGTATCTTTCAAACGTAATCACTGCTGATGAAACTTGCCTACATCATTTTGATCCTGAGAGCAAACAGCAAAGCTCAGTGTGGAAATCTCCTTCATCACCAACCTCCCAAAAACAAAAGTGGTTGCTTCTCCTGGGAAAGTTCTGGTCATCTCATTCTTTGATATTCATGGAATGGTTTATCAGCATGTTGTACCTGCACACACATCAGTAATTGCACAATACTACAGGGATGTCCTGAAAACATTGCAAGTTCATATGAGGCGTAAAAGACCACATTTCCATGCTGCACCACGATAATGTCCGGCCGCATATTGCCATGTTGTTGCTGAGTACCTTGCAAAGACAAACGTGAAGTGCATCCCTTACCCTCCCTATAGTCCGGATTTAGCCCCATGTGACTTTTCTCTATTCACTAACTTGAAGAAACGCCTTCGTGGGAGGCATTATCCATCATCAGAAGCAGTGGTGAAGGCTGCGCAGGCGATTTTGAAGGATCTCTCAAACATGGTTTCTAGCATGACTTTGAAGACTGGCGGAAACGCTGGGACAAGTGCATCAGGATCATCAAAATTATGAGAATGGGTAAAGGTAAGTTGTCAAAAAAAGAATGTGATCATTCTTTATTGAACTGCCCTCGTATATCTAAAAGTAAATATTGTATATGAGTAATTTAAATGTAGGTTCTTAGGTCCCCACAGCGTTTTACGTAAATAAACACACAGATTTATACAGAACTCCTCTTCTGTTGGAATTATTTTAAAAATCTGATGTACTCTCATGGTTTTAATTCCAACACTTTCACAATTATTTATTCTTCCATCTCTTTACCTTTTATACTACGTGCATAATCGAATATTCAGGTTTGATCGGAAATATACACTTTGAAACTACCTTAATTTAAAAAGATACTTTCAAAAGATATTATCTTGTTTGGGGGACATTCTTGTAAAGTGTTTCTTGTGTGGGCATTTGTCCTCCAATAAATCGTCACATTGTAAATTTATCAATTCCATTTGGTAGGTGTCATCGAGTGCCCTACACCTGACTGAACCCTCTGATTCGGTACTCACAGCGCCATTTATGAGGTATGCCCAGAAAGTAAGTTCTGTTTGGTTATAAAATTAAATTGTGTACAGGTACAGCAAAATTACTTATTGCACAAAAATTCTACAACTCTTAAACTACCTTTCCACATAACTGCCGAAATTTAGCAGGCCTTTGTCATAGCGAGGCACAAGTCTTTGTATACTTTCTTCATAGAAGTTTGCCGCCTGTGTCTTCAACCAGTTGGAAACATTTTCTTTCAGCACTTCGTCATTGTTGAAGTGTTAGATTTGAGATGCAAAAACAGATGAAAGTCACTAGGAGCGAGGTCAGGGCTGTACGGGGGGTAGTCAAACACGTCCCAGCCAAATCCCTGTAGGGTCAAAAATTGAAGTGCACTACCCATCCGTTTTGTTTTGAGTTGCCCAGTAAGAATCTTTGGCACCCAACGTGAGCAAAGTTTACGAAATTTCAGTTGTTCGGTAACAATTTCATGAACTAGTGATCGTGAGATTTGGGGAAATTCCATAGCTAGAGCACTAATTTGAACTTGCGGTTTCTTGGATCTTGTCATCAATCGCGTGAATCAGTACTTCTATAAATAAAGATGGACGCCCACTTCTTTCTTCATCGTGCACTTCACTACATCCTTCATTGACCCATTTTCTCACCGTTGTATCACTCGTTGCATTTTGTCCGTAAACATCGCAAATTTGCCGATAAATTTCAACTTGTTTCACTTTCCTAGCATTCAGAAAACGAATCACAGATCTGATTTCACAAGCTGCGGGATTTTTAATCAACACCGACATTGTAAACAAGCACAACAAAGCGTACGTGGTTGACAGCGATCTCACAATGGCGCATGTTTCTTCTCGTTGATATAGAGCGTCTACCGCGCATGTGCGGAACCGTGATCGCAGCGCTGCAGTGGAGATAAATTGAAACAGAGCTTACTTTCTAGACGCCCCTTGTATATAGTTAACTTAATACTACACTGCTCTTGCCTGACGTCACACGCACTGTAGGCCTCGCTCCTGGCTGAAATACATCACAACTCTCGAAGCTGTCTTCCTCTTGTCTAGCCCATAGGAAGATCCCCTATGCCCAACGTGGTTCGGAGTCTAAGGTATAAACTGTAGGTCCACTTGCCTCGTCGTCTTCTTGGCTATCACCCTGTCATTGGAGGTAATAAACACCGCCCTCTAGGTGCCCCCACCTGAGAAATGGGCCCGGTCATCACGTGCTGGGATGAGGTTACCCCGAAGGCCGTAGTTGCCATAAGCGGAGTGTTGGTATGCATACACACATTTTAAATGCATATCATAATGTTTTAGGACATGTTTAGCAGATTTTTAGTACATAGATGCATGTATATATTCATACTTTATAATGCATATAAATCCAAGCTACGGTGATTACACATTCGCAATCAAAACTTAATAATTTGTGACCTTCCTCCACCCCTTGTTCCTTTAACTGCTATGGTCATATCAGCGGCCGTTTTCCTTTGGAACATACTGAAGGTGTTAACTCGTTATCTTTGGTTTTTAATCATTAGATCACGCACACGTTCACACTCTCATTCATACTTCCAGACTCTGTGGAAGATGGGGAATTATCTTGATCGGAGAAAAATCCCCACCCCCACCGCCGGGAATCGAACCCGGGACCCCTAGCACGGTAGGTAGGTGCCGACTGACCTACGGGTCCAGCCAATTTGTGACTTATTATCTCCTTGATGTTCCATGTTATTAGTAATCTTAGTCGCTATTCTTTTTTTTTTTTTTTTTTTTTTTCCTTGTAGTGTATTGAAGATCATAGAACTTCAAAGACACCGTATAGTGACCCATAATTTAAAAAAAGTTTAAAATTTGACTACTTATGTGGAACGCCTTCTTTACGTACTACGTACATGATCCCGGAGAAAATCAGCCCCAGCGCCGTGTTGTCCAGCACAAATCTCACTTTGCGGTCGCCCTGGATCGAACCCGGGCCGCCTTGGTGACAGCCAAGCGGTCTAACCACGGCGTGGCCTTTAAAGTTCTAGCACAGGGTTTAAATTTTCGCGGCGTGACCATTTAAATGCCCCCTTTCTACCTTACTTAGCATAATGCCCTGTTTTTTTCTAATTCTGATCGTTTTTCGGCAGCTTTTTCTCTAAAACTGCGTTCAAATCTTGCGGGATAGCTTAGTGCTACTATCTAGAGAGAGTTTGATAAATGATTGCTATGTATTCAACACAAAGTGTTTAATCAGAAACATTCAACATAAATGCCATATAAAAAGTCATAAGCGCACTTTTAGTGTTTTAGCACCTAAGAAAATACAAAACAGTTCATAATATCTGTGATTATTCTACGTTCTTTGCAATAAACTTAGCGAATACTTGTAGATTCACTCTTGGTTTGACTGCCTATGTTTCCTCCAATGTATAATGGCAACTTCCATGAGAGGAATGTTCTTTTGTTTACAGTTTGTTTTAAATAATGAAATAGGTGTATATGGAAGTTATTTGTTTTTCCTCGTGTGTAGTGTATTGTTAACTATATAAACAGCATAATGCATGCTATTTCAGCATGTTGTAGCCGGTGAACAGAAATAACGAAAAGAAGGAAGCTGTAGGAAAACATGGTACAGCTAAATGGAAAAGCAAAAATTGGGAGCAGTTTTCCATTCAATATGTACAGTTTGACATAGAGGAACATCTAATATTTCAGCTTCACATTTGCAAATAGACATAGATGAACATGATAATGCTATTCAAACTATATTTTTAAAAGCAAGAAGAATTTTTTAAGATTTCAAGGACTAGGTGCAAACTATGTATAGTACATAGTGTAAATAGTAATTTAAACAGCAGATTACATTAGTGAAAATAATAAGCAAATTTTGAATACCAGTGTACATAGCGGTAGAGATGACAATGTAAATAATACACAGAACAGTGTAAATAATGTGCAGAATAGTGTAATTACTATTTTGGTACATATTTTTAGCAAAAATGATCATTCTCCACTTTACATTTTTAATACAATATCTGCTCCCACAGATTCAGTTTTAGAGCTATAGCTCTGAATTCTTTTGAGCATATGCTCCATATATGGGTCTACAACATCAGTCTCAGGCTATAAGATTTAAGACTTGGTTTAGCTGTAACAAAATTTAAAATGCAAAAAAGTACTAAAAATTGAATTCAGTGTACTAGTGAGTGAGTGTGTGGTGTTTTAGGGCCCGTCGACAACAAGGTCATTTGGGCCTTCAGTGTACTACATAATTAAAAAAATAATTTTCCTAAAAGTAATGCATTGTTCTCTTACACAGAGACTGAAGTTGTTTATACAGTTAGTAGGAATTAAAAAATAAGAGTTATTCCACTAGCATGGTTATTAATGCGCATGCATTAACTTATATATTGCCATAAACTTTAATTAAAATGAAAATAAAAAATTAATTCCTTCAAAACTAATGATCAGAAATTACTAAAAATTTGTGTGGTGTTTTCTAATATAAAACACATTAGGCATACAAAGTTTGAAGTATGTAGGTATAGTAATATAGAAAATAGAAATTTCAGTCCCATTGTTAATTATGGCTGCTAATTTTTTTCTAGGTTGACTATACTTTACAATACAAATATGTACTCTACTAATTATCGTGTACTTATTTTTGACAACTCGTTAAAACCGTTTAAGGCTCAAGCTTCTTTTTTACAGTAAATGCCTCTAAATATTGTTTCAGTGATAGAGCCAAATGGCTTTAGAGAGGCATTAAAAATGCCCTTTAGCTACTACAAGAAAGTAAAATTCAAATTAAAACGTTGGGGCTCACAACAACCTGATCAACGATTATGTAGTTTGTTAACGAGCAACTTAAGGCCAACTATAAAAAGGGTGGTGGGGGGGGGGGGCAAGTGGAAAGAGAGAGAACAAAGTTTACTACGCTCGCTTCACCATAGCGGCCGCAAGTGCCGTTGGGGGTAGGCCCGTATCGACTCGTGAGCAGCTCTTTTTAATTACTCCTTCTTTTATTAAAAATTAACTACTATCCAGGGGAGTTTTAATTATTTTTCATGGTACTTTCTCTTTTATAACCCTTAATATTTAAAGCAAAGAGATATGATAAAAGATTTACTGAAAAATGCGTTCTTAATATCTTAGCAATGTTGAAACAGAACTTCGAGGTGTTAAAACTGTATTTGCTAGCCCACTAAACGAGATAGTTCCGCATTTGAGAAGTAACGGGATCGTTTCCCTTAAACCACTTACACTGATCTTGAGTGTGGTGATTTCTGGTGTGTCTAGTCACAGATCTACCCCAATATTCCCCATATTTACGATTTTCTTTTCACCACTTCCATATCATTCCTTTGTCGTTTAAGTTTCGCGGCGTGTGGCGCTACCAGACAGGTGGCGCGGATGGTTGCGCAAAGGAAAGAATACTACTCACTCACTTATCTTGAACACTGGAACTGCTACGAACCGCCCTCGTTAAGAAAGCCCATGTTATAACAAAGGAACAACTAAGCAAGGTTATCCATGCTCCAGTTTTACCACTTGACCATTTCACTCTGTGGCTGTTCTCTTTTGTAAGAATACTTTTGGCTGAAAATTCGAAATCCTGAACTAATAACGCTAGCTTTTAAGACTTATACCACATATGTAACTTATATAAAATATGATACAGCCCAAATTTTATCAATTTTATTTTGATAGTTTGGAAAATATGATCAAATGTATTTATTTTTGGCTACGTCACCTAAAAAGCCCCTTGCGACAAAATACTTAAATTTTGGTCTAATATTTTAACAACAGGTTCCCAATACATCCGTTTTTTTTAATTTACCCTAGGTTTCTCTGTGTCTCAATAACTTTAGGCTCCAGAAAATTTTAAAGCTATGAATATGGCGTTCTTGCCCAAAATTTAAACCTTTTTGTGTTTTGAAGTAAGCAAAGTGTGCTTAAATGCATCTCACAATAAAATCCAGGGCAATTTCTATTCACTGTTTCTCTATGAATGTGTGTAGTAAGTTTCATTAGTCTAACACAAAACTGCAATGCAAAGAGCATTTTAAATAATGAAAAATGCTGGAATTTTCAATAGCGAGAAAACAAGGATAAAAGAATTAGAATTCCTGTCTAACACTAGCTTTCACTTAACTTTCAAACTAGATTAGAGCACTTAAAAATGGCTTCCGGAGCCTATCTAAGCATTTTTTGCATTCAGGAAGGCTTAGTCTATATAATGTCATTTCGATTTTCATTTGTTTTACCAATTGAAACAATTTTTGCAAGGCTTACAAACAAAGAAATAGCGAATTTATAAGCACTTCATTTTTTTTTTCACCAGGAATGAAAACTCGTCGGAATATTTTAAGCATTATGTATAGGGTTATTGATAAAAAAAAACTAACAGAGCACTTGGCGTTTCGCCTCTGTCTTGACTTGCTAGATTTCTCCGCTACCAGCTGCCAGTTGGGCGCGGGGACTGGCGTTGTGCACTCCACTCGGCAATATTGTACCGGCCCCCAACATCAACAGGCGCTTTACGCATTGTCGTGTGGGGAATCACCAAGTCCTGTACGCACAGAGTATATTCAAACGTTCCCTGCTGAGATGCCTCCTTCCGGATTTACAGTCTGATTTTTAAAAGAAGATACGTGAAAGTCATCCGTTTCTCCACGTGGGTAGTGCAATGTTGCCCACCAGATCCCCTTTATTTATCCTATCAACACTCGAAACATGAACAAGGGTTCGAGTTATCTCACCTCAACAAAAATATGCATAGTTAATCTGTATTAGCCTACTTTAAAAACAGAAATAAGTTGTTCACACATTCACTGCGTTGTAGAGTCTTCACCTTTCCTCGTTCGGTATTAGAAGAGGGCAATAAAATTCATAAAAAGAGGCAAGTATTTTGGGCCTATAAAAGGAGATGAGACTAAATGGGAGGAATTAAGAATTTGAATAATGCTACCAACCTATGTTTTTTACGCCTAAGCTAATGCTGGTGTAAAGGCATGGGTGGACGTTAGTGTAAGGTTAGATAATCCGGATTATTATGGACGAAACGATCATAGGTATAAAATTAAGGGTAGAAGATACAGAACCGACGTAGGAAAATTTTCTTTTGTTAATAGAGCCATTAAAGAATGGAATGAATTGTCTGTAGCAGTCTTTCAGGGCTGTCCCCAGTCGCTGAAGAAATTTAGAGAAAATCTAGATGGTTTATAGTTTAACTTTTGAATTATAGTGGTATATAATATGTAAATAGAGAAGTAATTAGATATGCTCTAAGTGACTAAAGTAAAATAATATCATGTTTGTATTGTTTACTGTGTTATTGTTGTAAATCTAGTATTTGTAATTTGATCTGTATTCTTAACTCTGCCACCGGGTAGTACCCAATTGCAGTCAATAAATACATACATACATACATACATTGTTTGCCACATTAGTATCGCAATATACTATTATTAACGACTTTGTTAATTGACAACGCCACCGATATCCCGACTTTTGACCCACAGGAATTCTTTTACGTGCAGGTGTTCGTGTCGTGCTTAATTTAATGCGGAGGACCACCTTGATTTTAGCAGTAACCAAGGAAACTGATTTTGTGGACTGTACTCGATAGAGCTGTATTCATATCACAAGATAAATTTATTGCACACGCTACATTTCTTATGTGAATAATCATGAAGAAGACAACAATACATTTAATATTTGAGATAAACTAAAACGGTTCTTTCATTGCAACAACAAGCTGCACGCAGCCACACAACGAAGCACATCACATGTCTCAACATGTCTGTAACTCTAAAGGAAGAAGAAGCCTCTTTTTTGCGCGCTTGCGAGTCACATGATTGGCTGGCCGCATAACCGGCGCCAAGTGAAATATTCATACGCCCGCCGGAACAAATGACGATAATGGCGCAAACAGCAGGCATATCTACTGACATGGGGCTGTCACTTTTGAATAAAAGGAACAAGCTGTTCATTGATAAGGAGCAAACTCTCGTCTTCCTGTTGGAAGAATTTCCTAAGAGAACAGACAAATTCTCTAGCTCGACTATGCAATGTAACATCCCAACCGTAAGCTGATCTTTGTCTTGGGCCATGAATCCTCGGTCCACCTCTAATCCTACCACCACTAGGTCCTACTTTCATAAAAACGTGTTTAATTCTGTTTTAACAAAGTAGGCTAACACTACACAGCGCAACTGAATGCTCAAGCAAACTGTTTCCCGCATACAACTAGCGATAACTGACCTGAGGAGTACGTAATTCACCAGTGTAAGCAATCTGGCAATCTTTGTTTACGTTTCCATAGCAACGACCTTCCCTTCGCGTCCCTTGCTTGATGACCTTCACGTATCTTCTTTTAAAAATCAGACTGTCCAGTTCACGAGATTATGAAGAAGTTCAAAGACGCAGATTCTGTGGCAAACAAAAAAAAACAAAAGCGTAAACGTGCAGTGTTAACAAAGGAACCATTAGACCACATAGGTGCATGTTATGTTTCACACCTTTCCTTTCTCTATTTAATCGCCGAGATTGTGTTGCATGATTTCGAAAATAAAACCACTTTACCAATCCTTGATTTAAAGTAAGGAAAACATCGCACACGAAAACAAAGCAGTTCGGATATACTCAATCTTAAACTGATAACTTGGATCTCTTGTACTAGATAATATGTTGTTTTCTGTTGACACAAGAAGCAAAACATTGCCAAGTGACCCAGATGATATCTTGAATGCAACTGCAACATGTGTCTAGATACAATTTAATTGGCCCATATATTTTAACACATTTTGGCAATTTATGTTGTCATCCCCTTTTGCGATCGTATCTTTAGTATTACGATAGAAGAAAGTATTGTAGAAGCAATTGCCAAGTAGTGAGATGAAATCTGGAGTAAAAACAAAACCATTATATTTGTATTTGTGTGTGAGAGATAAAGCAGCGTAACTCTAACGAAAAGTGGACTATATACCGAACTTTAAATATAACTGAGTATCTTCAAAAAATTCTCCATTAAAATTAGCCTTTTTGGAAACCAGCTTTGTTTTTGCTTTCTCAGGTATAACTAATGATATTTATTAAACTACAATTATGTTCAAGCCATTCCTATAAATGGTAAGTTCAATATATTGAACATCTGATGTAGTTTTGAAGGGAGCTGTGTAATTTTCTCTGACTACTAAACCATAACAAATATATAAAAGTAGGTATGTGCAGATAATATAGATCTAAGCCTTAAATGCACAATTTATATAAAATATGTAGCTGGCATATGTCTGATTCAGAGATATTCTTGGTTATACGAGAGCTGTTCAATAAAGAGTGGTCACAATCTTCTTTTGACAACATGGCTTTACTCATCCTCATAATTTTAATGGTCCTCCTCAAAATGGTCTCCCCTAAATGCGATGCACTTGTCCCAGCGTTTCTGCCAGCTTCAAAGACATGCTGGAAACCACTTTTTGAGAGATCCTTCAAAATCGCTTCCGCAGCCTTTACCACTGCTTTTGAGGATGGATAATGCTTCCCAAGAAGGCATTTCTTCAATTTAGGGAGTAGAAAAAAGTCACACGGGGCTAAATCCGGGCTAAAGGGAAGGTTAGGGATGCACTTCACGTTGATTTTTGCAAGAAATTCAGCAACAACTTTGGCAGTATGCAGCCGCGCATTATCGTGGTGCAGCATTCAGCCTGCTTCACGGAAATGTGGTCTTTTGCGCCTGATATGGACTTGCAATGTTTTCAGGACATCCCTGTAGTATTGTCCAGTTACTGAAGTGTGTGCAGCTACAACATGCTGATAAACCATTCCATGAATATCAAAGAATGAGGTGACCATAACTTTCCCAGCAGAAGCAACCACTTTTGTTTTTTTAGGTTTAGTGATGGAAATTTCCACACTGAGCTTTGCTGTTTGCTCTCAGGATCAAAATGATGTAGCCAAGTTTCATCAGTAGTGATTACGTTTGATAGAAACTCCGGATCTTCCTCTAACATCAACTTTACTGCATGTTATCTCCATTGCAGCGGTGGGCGATACTGAACATGTCTGAACTTGACTGGTTCTCACAGGCAGGAACCAGGAGTGCCAACAATGAAACCCCTGCGGCGTATTTGTTTCGCATTAAGCTAACAGAATATAATAATATTGAATTTTAGTGCGAAAAATTATGACTGTAAAAAAATTATGATCGTTCTTTATTGAACAGCATAATGCTTTATTATGCAGTTTCTTAATGTTCTGAGACACAATTATTTGTATCTCTTCAGGTCAAACAGGAAGAAATTCAAACTGGGGATAGAGTGGCCTCTTTATTAAAATTTGACTATCAATTTTTCTGTACCCATATGCCTAAATCGAAGTGTGTATTAAAACCATTTAAGTAAACATTTATTTCGATTAACCTGACCTATTTAAAACAGCTTATTTTAAATAAAAAGTAAACAATACTGTAGAGAAAATCATGGGTATGTTTAAGGCACAGGATTTTTATTTCCGAAACATCTACCTGTATCAGGTAAGAGGAAATGTTTCCATTTAAAATTTCAGTTCAACATTTCATAAAAATGACATGTTTTGAGGCTTCTGAATAAAAGAATATTTTAGGAAGTTTTACTTTTATACTTGTATATTTTGAAGAATATAATTCCAAGAGGATCTTCAATAAATACTAAATCTGGTAGTTCAGTAGGTTACAAAGATGTTTTAGATAGGGTTTTTAAGATAGCCTTCACCCCAAATTAAACTTTAAATGGAAAATGTTTATAATTTGTTTTTAATTTCTCAAAGTGGCTTTCAGTTTATTTTAAAATATCATACCTATATTTAAGATAATTGACAAACTCTATGCCTTGAAGGAGAAAAGTATTTTGTATAATTATTACAATTGTTAAACCATAAGAGCCAAAACAAAAGCTTACTGGCCCGCCTCGGTAGCCTAGATGGTAGTGTGTCTACCTCTCGTTCAATAAATCCCGAGTTTGAATCTCGGTCAGGGTGAGTTACCTGGATAAGGTTTCTTTCAGGGTTTTCCCTTATCCTGAAAGACGAGTGTGGGCAAGTCTAAGCTCTATGGACCCTGGGCTCATTTGAGCATCATTTCACCACTTCCACTCATCGATATGACTTAACGTTGGAGGACGTAAATTTGAAATAAACACTTACTGCACAGAAAAGGTAGACACACTTAAAACAGACGAATGTCGGGTAACCCTCAGCTCCATGTGCCCTGGGCTCGTTAGAGCATCATTTCATCCATTCCACTCATCGTCCGATATGTTGGAGAACGTAAATTACAACAAAAAATCACTTAAAACAGAACTTCTTTCACATAACTATTCTATGGATTCAGCCATTTCTGAGATATCCCGTTTTATAGTTTTGAAGTTTTCAAAACTTCGTCATTTTTAGGTACTGTCCCTATTCAGTTGTTTTTGGTATTTTGTGGAAACGTCATTCAGGTACTAGATTTTAAACATCTTGCCATTCATCTACAGCTTATATCTACAGTAAAATGGATAATGTAATTATATCTGTAGAAGTTCATTTAGGCTAATAACGAATAATTGGTAGAAATTACACAAATAAATAATAGTGGGAGATACAGTGATGGGATGACTTTTTAAATGACTAGCCTTTGAGAAATAACCAGTTTCAAGTATGATAACTAAGTTAACTCTTCTGGGATGTTTTATGTAGTCTACCACGGTCTCAGTAGGTGTGCATGATGGATGATGACAGAAGAGTGCAGTAAGGCCAGTGTAGATCAGCTGATAGATAAAATGAGAAAAGATAAACCGTCACGTGCTAAATTATTATCGGGAATGTTTATCCTATTTCGTTATCGCACTCGATTGGCGTACAGGTTTTCACAAAGTCGGCAGCCGCAGAATTTAATTACTCTGTCGTCATTCGCAAGTCGGTAGCTCTATCGCATATGGCAGAGAAAAGTAATAAATGTTCTGCAATCTTCGTCAATACATTCCGAAAGTACAAAGTAACGTTGAGAGCTTGGACTACAATCCTCTCCAAAATGTTATTAACTGATATCTTTGAAGAGAAACAGTTCTTTTCTGCTAATGCCTGCACTGCTTAGCTCGTCGTTCTTCTACCTCCCCCCTTAAATAATAAATTTAAGCATTTGATTGACAAGTTACGTAAATCATCTCAGAAACGGACACAATCTAACAATGGCAATCGTGGACAATGGGCCTTTTTATAGAACACTGTCCTTTTAGAGGGCACCTATTGACTGGAACCGAAAGTGAATCCTGCCTATCCTCCTCCAGGAGTATGGTTCCCAAACCAGAGAACCTTGCACAATCATTAGTAATCAAAACTGACGAAGGGTGATGGATTTTTTCGGACTTACAATTCCTTAACATTACTCTCTGTGAAAGGGAAGTAAAGTTGGTTCGTAGTCAATGATTCACGGAACGTAAAAAAATGTCAACGTGATAGAAGTCCTGGCCAAAATTAAAGAGTTTTCATGTTCAACAGCAATGAGTCACTAAAAACCACAGCAACTAATTGACGCTCATAATTAAAACTGAGTTCAAATAACACAGCTGCCCATCTGTGTTGTGTGTGTCAAGCACTTGCTCAACAAATAAAAATCTCATACATATTTGAAGCTACCCCCAGAGATAGAAATCACAGATGGTTAGATCGAGGGATCAAGGGGGCCATAAATCTCTACTACTAATTCTGTCCTGAAACATTTTCTCGTTGAGGGATTGGCTGTATTCGTATGAGCTGTTTAAGAATCTTGATTTTAAAAAAGGCAAAATCATTTTCCCTGACTGTTAATTCTATAGAAAAGGGAAGGGGATTGTATTCATGTACGAGGGGGCATTGTTGTAAAGTTTTAATTATTGCCCTTTAAAAGCTCTGATACAGAATTTGTGTTGATATGTGTTTATTAGTTCTTCTCTACTACACATTTACACATTTTTACCAGCGTTTCTTGCCCCCTCCGAATACCTTGATTCTAGAATTCTGCAGAATTCGCTTTAAACCACTTTTCCACCTAATTAATGAGTCATTTGTTTTGTCAAATCGGCGACCGTGCAAGGGATTCTTCATTACCGGGAACAAAAAGAAGTCACTTGGTGCGAGATTGGGCGAAGAAGGAGATGCTGTAAGGTCTGAAAGCCACATTCTTTTGTTTTGTCAACTGCAACTTGAGGTGAATGAGCTGGTGCATCGTCAGCCAGAAGACGAACACCTTTGGAGAGCATACCACGTCGTGTCTTAATCAGAGCTACTCGTAGCTTGTCCAGAAGATTGCAGTAGTATCTGCCAGTGATAGGTTGACCCTTGGCAAGATAATCTAAGGATGACTCCACGACAGTCCCGGAAAACTGAAAGCATGACCTTCCCAGCTGACTTTGGCACCTTTGCCTTTTTGGAAGGTGGGGGGAATCGGCATGTTTCCATTCCATGCTCATGGTATTTGTCTCTGGATTATACTGATATATCCAGGACTTATCCATGGTTACCAGACGATCAGAAAATCATATTTATGCTGTTCCAACAGCTTCAACATCTGTCTTGAAAGATCACGCCGTGTTTGCTTTTGGAAAGGGGTTAGCAAACGTCGAATCCATCAGGCAGACACCTTAGACATGTGCAGTTCGTTATGAATAATTTTTCACACACTAAGATGTGTCTCATTCATGATCATTTGGATGGTTTCTCGTCGGTCTTCCAGTATTAAACACTCCACTTTCTTCACTGTGACGGCATCATCTGTCATTGACGGTCTACCAGCTCTTGGCTCATCTATCAGGGACATGTGACCAATTTGAAAATTCCTTTTCCACCTTACAATAGTGTCATTCGATGGGCAGTCATTTTCACAAAGAGCTGTCATCTCATCACGGATTTCTCAGGCAGTTTTGCCCTTTAAGTGCGGGAACCTGATCACATTACGAGCCTCAATTTTCTCCATCTTATACCTCGGTCACTTCTGAGAAACACAAAAGGACTCAAATCACTGAAACTACCAACATTATGTCCCGAGAGACCAATGATGGCAGTGAAAAATTTTCATCGCTCTAACATAAAAATACGGGTTATTAATTAAAACTTTACGACACACCTCGTACTTAAGTACGGACATTAACTGTTGATTAGAACTCTATATCCACTAATGGAGAAATGCGTGTATTTCTGCAACACGTCGCAGCCAGATCGGATGTTTTTGGGTCTCTCGGTATAATATAGTAAACGGCTATGGCCGTAGGTCATTCGGAGTTCGCCACTGGACAGTTGAAAGAGATAAGTAGCGCTCTCGCTCGGCTTAAAAACGGAAGCACTGTCGATAGATAATATAACCTTTATTTTCTGGAATTTATTCTGGTTTTTCGCTTCTAAAACGTTCTGGAATTCCTGTGATGCCGTATTTATCAGCCGTATGATTGAATACGATTTTAACAATGAATAAAATGATAATTAAATTATAATGAGGAAGTAAGGTGAAAGAATTTAAGATAATGAATATTACAGATGGATAAGTTCATGAAACGAAGCAACAGCAGTTAAATTCAATTACTAGAATGCGAATAAGTATTTTAACCCAGAGCTATGTAATAAAGTTGCTTCTCTATATGGGTGAAAATGTTCCGGCGAAAGGCTGTGGTCACGGGTTGGGTCGTTACCTGGGTCATTAGTAGACCGGTCCAAACCTGGCCCAAACCAGTATTTCTGGGAAATGTCCGCGTGGTTGTAGCTCGCTAACTACAGTTTTTCAGAGAAATCCAGCTGGAGGCGAGGCTATATCTGTTTTGGTAAGGAATATTAGGTTTTAGCGTCGGTCTTCTGGTCTGAGACGTGATACAGTGTAGACGTGTTTTGCCTGCCGGGGACACAAACGTCGGATTGCGCCGAGAAGTACAATCAGTAATGAGAATCTTATTAAGGGAACAAGATCTCCCAGCAGTGAATTAAGCGGCGAAGTAAACTTTCAAAACAGTGTTAGTAATTTATTCCATCGCGATAGATTTCAGCAATTCAGTATAGTTGTAACGTGATAGTGGAAATCTAGAGTAATTCGATCTAAACGCGGCGTCAACTCCTGGTGAACTGTAAGCACGAAACGAACTGAATAGTAAAGCTGATAGTATGAACTGTGTCGTTTTTATTTCGTCAACCTATCTCACGCATACCCTGTAGATAGCGTGGTCTCAGCTCTAATGACTAGCCAGGGCAAAGAATAGTCAACTCATAGAGCAATCTACTAGGCGACCAGACCACCGGGATCCAGGCTGCTAAGGTCACATCCAGAGTGGCTGATACCAAAGACAGAGTATCAGCAGATGCAGACCCCGCTGGAGGAAATGGCTACACCTGTTAGCAAATCTAAAGCTGTATCATTGAGCGTGTAAATAAGTAAAGAAGTAAGTGACTGAGGAAATTTGTTTCTTGTGTTACATATAATGCAATTCTCCGAGCGTATCTGTGACAACTGAGAGATACCTACTTCGGTTAGATATTAGAGAAGTCTCTGTTCGACTCTCCTGCGGAAAAAGAGGCTACATTAGGAAATAATACAAAAACTAGGTGACTTTAACTGAATTGAATAACTCACATCCTGCCTTTGTTTATAATCTTTTTTCTAAATTCTTTTCTACAAAGCACATAGGAAACAAAACAGAATATATTTCTTCAAGTGTCAAATACAAAGTTAACTATAAAATAATTATTATAAAAACTTCTCAATATTTAAATTTCAATTTAATTTTAATAAAATATTTAAAGAAAGTAAAGAAGTATCGGTAAATTCTCCCCTCAAAAATGTATTCAAGTTTCTTTGACATCTATTGCAAGAACACTGTTATACGTTAATAATTTATAAATTCTTCTTATTCCATATGAAGTAGAAGTAGTAAATAACTTTATTTCACATCAAAAGAGGTTACATTGTGGTAGGGCAGAGAGCCAAGAATAATATTGTTTAAGTGTGAAGTTGACAGGCCCTCTTCCTGTTGTAAAGAGGAAGAACGTTGTAGAGGTGGTTTTGAATCCCATGCCATGAAATTTTAATCCACTCATCTGAAAAGTGAAAGGAAGCGCGCGCGCTTAAAATGTCTGTTTAGAACACTACTTCGTAAACAGAAAGATATATTTTTGTTTAAGACGTGGTATAAAATACAGTTTTAACTGATATCTAGAAGGATGAAGTTATCTCAATTCTTACCTTAAAGGGCACCCATTTGTGACATTTCTAAACACTGCAGTTTTTATCTAAATGTCAATTTATTGTCACATGCTGCTCTCGCAATGATAAATATTTTTATATTTCATTTAAGTAGTCTGATATTTTTCAAAAATAGCATTTTATTCTTATAGAAATTTTTCAGGTGCTGCACACAAATTGAACTTTTGATCAAACTAAACTATTATTATTTTGCGTAAGTGCCAATACACAAATTTTGCGTGTGGAAATTTTCACCCTTTTGTTTGCTACTGAAAATGATTACCAATGAAATATAATTTGTGGAATAATTTATCATTTATCATGATTATGAAATATCATAAACAATTTAAAAGTGAAACAAAAACATGCCAGCTTTTTAATGAATTCAAATCATGCTAAAATTTCCTGTGATATTGTGTAAAAGCGTATACGAAACAGTTTTAATGTGCAAAGGTGTAAGAAAAATCAAATGTCAGGTAAAATACATGGAAATGAGTTCTCCATTTAACTGCTTTAACTTTAAAATACTTAAAGCAGTTGACCACTCCATTGTTTCATAATCGATATTGTCGTATAGCATTGTTTCAAGGCGGGCTGCGGCCTGGACATATGCGAACGCCGTGTGTGTGTGTGTGTGTGTGTGTGTGGGGGGGGGGGGGGATAGAGAGAGAGAGAGAGAGAGAGAGAGAGAGAGAGAGAGAGAGAGAGAGAGACAGAAGCGGGGAAAGAAAGAGACAAAGCGCTCAAGCTACGCCTACGAATGGGATGAGAGTGTAGGTACTTGCCGAGAGAGAAAGAGCCAGAGAGATGTCTGGAAGTTCCCTCTCTCGGCAAGCAAGCGCTCTTCCGCTCCATGGGCGTGACTTTGGCGTGATCTGGCTCTTCCACTCACCGCTTCTCTTTCTCGGCGTTTGCATAGGCACGGACATCTGGGCGACGACTGGACGTTCGCACGATAACTGAACACCAGGAATCCTGACCGCACTAAGATGGTCATTAACATGGATGTCCTGGGGGAGGTCCTCAGCTACAGGGTAACAACCACACCAGTGTCGCCAGGCATTGTTTCCTACCGGCCCGTGCCTATGCGAACGGCGAGAAAGAGAAGCGGGGAGTGGAAGAGACTGTTAGCGTCCAAGGCACGCCCACAGAGCTGAAGAGCGCTTGTTACTTGCCGAGAGAGGCAACTGTCCAGACATCTCTCCGGCTCTTTCTCTTTCTGCAAGTACCTACGCGCTCATCCACTCCTTGGGCGTCTGTCTCTTTCTTTCCACGCTTCTCTCTCTCTCTCTCTCTCTCTCTCTCTCTCTCTCTCTCTCTCTCTCTCTCTCTCTCTCTCTCTCTCTCTCTCTCTCTCTCTCTCTCTCTCTCTCTCTCTCTCTCTCTCACTCTCACGGCGTTCGCATATGCGCTGGCCGCAGCCCGCCACGAAACAATGCCTCGTGACAATATAATTCATATTTAATTTTTGTACCTTAAGATCGTTTTCTGCCTAGGCAGTATATGGGTTAAGAACTGTGTACAAAAAACTAAATCAGTGTTTTAACTTACTAGAATTATAAATGTTTCCTGCACACATACAGGGTAATATGTTACTCAATGTTCAACACCATCAATATCTTGGAGTGAATGGAGTGGTAGAAGTGATCACTTTACGAATTCTTTAGTGTTTACACCTTAAAATGTTCCATTCGAGTGAAAATGTAAGATGCAGACTAAGGTGTGTTTGAGATAAACAAAGGAAGGTGTAAAACGGCTTCTTGAGGCGAAACTGGCCATGACGGTGATGTGTACTATAGAAGGTTAAAAAGTTCCTTACATTTTCAAGGAAAAGGAAGACAGACAGGCATAAGGGGAGTTTGTAGCTTGTCATGTGAATACACCAGGCAAGTTGGCTAACTTCGAAAGTTGTCAGAACAAGGGACTTAAAGTTGCTATTCTATGAAGTACATGGCCCTTAAATCCATAAATTATAACAGAGAAGCAATGATCTGTAATAAGTTTTTATTGACGTGGTTGGCATCTATGCTCATAATAGGGTATTGCACTTTCTTGTTGAGTTGTCCATGATTTGAGTTCTGGTGATGAAAAACTTCATGAGGTTAACTTTGACTCCATTGTGTGACTACAGACTTGTTGTAAAATAGGATATCGTCTATATGAACTGCAGAACTTAAAAAAAAAAACGTAACGAACTCTCAAGGAGAGGTCCCGAGTTCCATTATCGTGAACGTCGCATTCTTTGAGTCGTGGTTTCCGTGAGCGTTGGCAGATACTGAGGTGGGTTCTAGTCAGACACTATTTCCTTTTTACAATTTCCATTTCATTCGTTTAACGTGTCATTTAAGTTTCCTGGCCTATGGCAGTGCTGGAAACATGACGCGGATGTTTGCTCAAAGGAAACAATGCTCTCCGTGGTCCGTCTCGGTAGCGTGGTGGTAGAGTGTCTGCCTCACGTTCAAGAGGTCCCGAGTCCGATTCTCGTTAAGGGTGTGTTATCTGGATAAGGTTTTTCCAGGGTTTCCCCTTATCCTAAAAGACGCATGTCGGGTAAGTCTAAGCATAAAACCATAAAAGTATTTTGAGCTTTATAGTTAAATATTTTAATGAAATTATTTAAATGAAGTATACTAAATGGTACAAATAAAAATGGTTTACATTACCTTTCAAGTCATGTATAAACAATGTCATGTTTTATGTCATTAAAATTTAAATACTTATTTTCAAAACCGTGGAGCTCTTTTATAGATATTATCTCAATATGAAGGGCCTATTTACTGCTACGAAAATATAGATATCCTTAAAATACAGCTTCTTAATGGCATAAGAAGGTTTACAGAATTATCATTTCGAAATTTTAGTCATTAAATATTGCCTCTTTAAATTCTGTTAGTTTTGTTTTCACACACTAGGAAGACGAAATCGTGCATCCATGCCAATGGTTGATGTTTGTATTTTACCAGAAATTTTTGTTTTCAGAACTCGACAATTTTAGAAATGCATATTGTGTAAACATTATAACAAAAAGATACACGATATATATTTAAATTGGTACTTAAATTTAGTACTTTTAAATAATAAGATTTTCAGGAAGTGCCTCCTTTCATTGTAAACTCCCCTTTACAGTGCTGCTTTCTTTTCAAACGAAGTTCTAATTACTTTGATCGATATTTAGTATTTGCACGACGTATAAAATCACATATATATATATAATATAGGAAATAGTTTATAAAGTTATATTTATTTTGTAGAATTTTGCATAACTGGTTAGCGTTAAGAAATGGACTACCTCACAGAAATTTGGATCGTTATGACACACGATCTATTTTATATAGATTTCTTGAGGCATCAACCATAAAACAATATATCCAGCTATAAATTATCCCATTCTTTCTGTTTAGAAGTGCTACCAACCTTCATCTTTTCTTTGGATTTTAACATTTTTAAACTTCTCACAGTCACTTTTTTTCTTTTCACCTTTTCAGCCAGGTATACGTCAATTATAAGTTATATATTAAATTAAAATTATTTCAGTGAATTGAACAATTCTTACAACAATTTGTTGGTAAAAGCTCGCATTAAATAAGAAACAGTTGGTCTCTGCACTTTGCACTGTACTATTAATGAATTATTTTTATTTGTGCATATTCCAAAATTTTACAATTTACAACTTTAGGCAACATTTGTCTTTACCTTCTTGCTACCTTGGCTTACATGAGACCCTGGTATTCGGCTCTGCCAGGTAGCTCTTAACCTCCATGCCGCCTTGTTACTTACTTAGCCTCGTTCTTCTCCCTGATCTTCCTTTCTTGTATTCTTTACATTTCTTGCCCATTTTTCTTTTACTTTCTGCAAGAACTCGCCAATACTTCTTACCTTCTTTTCTTCCTTTCCTGTTAACATTTTTATAGCTACTATACTCGTCTCTACTTTCTCCCACTTTTCCTCCCAAACCTTTATTCTCCATATTGCAACCTCCTCTCATTCTGTTACATGGTGTTCTATACTTTCTTTTACCACCACACAATTCACAAATTCCCTTTTCCCTAACTCTTATCCCTCTTAGAAATATTGTTCCTGTTCTCATACAAACTAGCCCTTCTCTCTCTTGTCTATTCCATAATGTACATATGCCTCTCGTCCCCAATTTCTTTTTATTTACTTATAAAACTAACGATTTCATATTTTCTAGACTTCCCCCATATTTTCTGTCATTATATATATATATATATATATATATATATATATATATATATATATATATATATTCTACATTACCTGTATTCCTTTCCTGTAATCTCCAGATATTTCCCATTCCTATTTTTCCATACTTTCTCTTATCTCTACCCACCAACTATTTGAGTTCTCTAGCCCCTTTTTGCTGTTTCATTCATAATTTCCCCTTCTTCTTTGGCCAAAAACCTATACCAAAATTGTGTTATTCTTTCCATTATTATTCCATTTCTTCTTGTCTTTACTAATTCTGCTAAAGCTACATCCCTAGGTGCTCGTGTTAGTAAGCCTAGTATTTCTTTACAAAACCTTCTGTTTGCACTGTATTATACAGTTCATGGCTACACATCATGGATGTTAATATCAGTTAAAGCTACAAATAGCTATTTCATTGATTCTGTACCATGCAGGTACAGCACTGCCTTGAACTATTAACTCCATTTTCTAATGCATTCGAAAATTCTCCATGGACTACAGTTTCAAACTCACAGGTTTAAATTTAAAATAATTTCAGGAATAATGGATTTAAACATTTTTGTGCACTATTAAATATACTTGCAATATTTGAACCGCAAATCAACTATATATTTAATAATTCACATTGAAAACGTTGATCAGTCTAATATCTTGTGAACGACCAGTTTTCTCTTAAAATAATTTAAAAAAAGAAATTCATTCCCAAGGATTTCATACAAAGTTTAACTTTTAAATATGGAAACTTGACGATAAACTGTAGGGTCCAAGGAACATTTAAAATAAATTAAAATATTACGAAGAAAAGCTGTTATAATTAATGAAACTTAATATATTGTCAACTATTTAACATAAACCATTAAATTTGATGTACACTTTAACAGACAAGAAAAAACTCAATAAAAGATAAAAATGTCTTCAAAGATGCTTTCCCCTAATGACCTCTATCATGAAATTATTTATAACAATCTTTTACCTCAAGTAATTGTCGCCCAAGATATCGAAGATGCCGATTGCATGAGTAGGAAATTACAAGAAGAATTAAATTTCAATAAAAGTGAACATCTGACAGCTGGTATTGAAGATAAAGAAATTGAAGGGCAAAAAAAATTAAAGTAAAAAGTGTCAAGCATTTTGGATCGATATGTTGGCCATGGCGAAAAAATTAATTTAAAAAGCATTGGTGGAAAGTGTGATACTCTATGGAGCAGAAACTTGAACAATTAGCAGAATACAACAGTATAAATTAAGAGCAATGGAAATGGATTTCTGGAGAAGGTCTGCCAGGAAGACAAGAACGGATAGGATAAGGAATGAAATAATAAGAGAGTTTTAGTTAATTGATGTAAGTTAATCAGTTCTTCACACTAGCCGTAGGCTAAGGATTTTCATAGATACAGTCAACATGAAAAATTTAATGCTATGGCCGGGATTTGAACCACGGATCCCCTGGTTTCCGTCCAGTCGCTCTTACCCTTTGAGCTACCATGGCCAACCTGCCGTGCTGACATTAAATTCTCCATTTGACTAATATAATTCCCCGGTAAACCACTAGGGGCTCTCGCATCCGAGATACACCGTTTGTGGCGACTTACTATTGTAAGTACTTAAGTCCCAGGCTTCACCATTTAACTATTATTATTTTAGATAATTGACGGAAATTAATCATTTCTCCACACTAGCCATATATAGCCTAATGTTTTTGATAGAGTACTTACGATAGTAAGTCGCCACAAACTGTGTATCTCGAATGCAAGAGCAAGTGGTCTACAGGGGAAATATGAGTCAAATGGAGAATTAAGTGTCAGGACGGCACGTTGGCCATGGCAGCTCAAAGGATAAGAGCCACTGGACGGAAACCAGGAGATCCATGTTTCAAATCCCGGCCATGGCATTGAATTTTTCATGTTGACTCTATAAGAGTTGTTGAATGTGGAAAGAGATGTTATAGAGGTCTTAAATGAGAAACGATTACAATGGTATGGACGCATTAAGGATAGATGAAGGCAGATTACCAAAGGAAGTGCTCAAATGGACGGCAGAAGGAAGAAATAGGAAGGGAGGACCTAATGATTAGTGGATGAACAAAGTGAAAAATTGTATGAGACAGAAAGGACTACTTGATGTAAATGCATTAGATAAGGAGAAATGGAGGAAACGGATTGCTCTATAAATTTTATATTATGACACAATTTTCTAATTGGCTGTTGGTCTGTTTAAGGTAACCTACAGCATTGTAGAAAGCCCTTAATTAAAAAAAAATTTACCTCAATTAACTTAAAGCAATTAAAAGGAAGGGGTTGTGCTATAATCTATATAAACATAAACTGAGGGTGAATGGAGAAAGTCCTCTGGATCTAATACGACTTTTTGTAGCGTAAATTTTCCATTCCGTGTTTCTAGTGTTACACTATGAGTGAAGTTCCAAACTAGCACATACCGACTCGCTTTTTAAATAGTTCGTTACTGTCACGGCTTCTTTTGTTTGTTTTACCTAGAAGGAAAACTGCATTTAAAATATTATTGCAAAGTTCATATTGACTAACCTCAGTAGAAACAAGAACATATATAAAACAGTGGGTAGAAAGATTCTTGGGATATGACTACTGGTATAGTGCTAAATTCAGTACCTATTAACATTTCTTTTATCCTTCATACTTGTGTTTTTGCTATAAACAGCTTTATTGAGTTTTGAATTAACTTCGGCAGCCCTAGAAGGATTATAAATTAAAATTGAAATTGGTTAAGCTAAGGCTTGAAATCCCATTGCTTGATATTGGAAGCAAATTTTACAGCAGAGCTAAAAGGATTTCCTAACAGCATTACCGACGTTCTCTTTCATTAAAGAGCACATCGGTTGGTATGGAAATAACTGCTATGGAAGACGTTAAAGGAAATATTGCTGAAAGCTGGTTTTACCGATTAGGAAACGGAAGCAGATCTGTCTTCCAAAGGAGGGAAGCCTGGCTGCGCCGTGTTTTGTTTTTGTTACCAGCATGTTCTGCTGTCAGATTTAGCTAGCGGCAGCACTTTACTATTCGAGATCTCCGAGTAATCGATTTTACGTAACCTAACTTCCTAAACTGCACTCTTCTCACTCTTAGTTCATTATTTCTCGTCTGAAAATTAGTAACGTCGTTAGCAATTTAGCAGAAGAGCTCTAGGTATTGGTTGATTGATGAGTGGGAAGAATATAAAGTGGAAATCTCAAGGTTTGACATTTCCTTGGGGCTTCGTGGTCTGGGATTAGGAGCTGGAAAATTATTTTACCACTTGCGGTAGTCTTGCATTAGTTTTAAAGCCAGGGTAACTTGGAGAAGTGATGGAGCGAGATATTGACTACCTAGCAAGAGAAACTTAGAAATTTATCTTCTATTAAAATAATGTAGCTAACATAAGTTGTAGCACGTAATAAATCTATCCTAAAAGTCAACATTCTAAAGGTGCAATCGGGTTTCAAATTCTCTTTGCTCTTCCAAAACATGCAGGTACATCAAACATGTTGTTTCGATGTTCAGTAGGGTAGAAAAGCAGATCGGTAATTTTATTTGAATCAAAATACAATAGAAACCAATTTGACAATTATCATAACCTATTATGCTTGAAAAGTAAAGGTGAGATACACCATGCCAAGTGCATACTTTTGTAATTGCCTAAAAATTAGCAGGTTGAGTAACAATAAGCACTTTCGGAAATCACTTTTGGTATAACGGATTTGTAAATTGCCTTTTCTCTCCAATACAACTGCACTCATTTATCAGGTATAGGAAGCTCTAAACATTTAAGACAGGATAAAGGAAATAAGGTTCAATTGTTCATTGGACTATCACAGATAACAAATTAACTCCGTCTCTCGGTAGCTTGTTGGCATACACAGTCGTCAGCAATGTTTACCTGGAAATTAATTGTTCTTTCACACTGGCCATGTGTAGGCAAAAGTATGGAAAGATACACTCAGACTGAAAAATTCAGTGCCATAACCTGGATTTGAACTACGGATCTTCTGGTTGCCGTCCAGCTGCTCTAACCTTTGAGCTACTATGGCCAACGTGCCGACTGACATTAAATTCTCCAACTGACTCGTGTTTTTCCCGGTAAACCACTTAGGAGTTCTCATAAACACATGAGGCAACTACCTTAACGGCGACGTATGACGTGTTAAGTACTTGAAGGCCTGGGCTTTATAGTTAACCACTATTAGGTCAATTAATGGAAATTAATTGTTCTTTCACACTGGCCGTGTGTAGGCATTAATCAAATCCCGGCTATGGCATTGAATTTTTCAGTCTTGAGTCTATATTTCCATACCACATACTATCTTTCCTGCACCACTGTTCACGTTGAATATTGGTATGCAGCAATGTAAACAGTCCACTCCATATACCTAGGCCCTCTAAGGCTACTATCATAAGTAGATAAAACGGGGAGAGGTGGGTACGAAGTATGGTTGTATCATTTTGCAACAGTCAAATGGTCTCGTGGTCAGTTTACTGTAAGGCAAAGGGGTAAAATGCTTCCGCCGATTGTCATTAATAAGTATAGGCACATAATCTGTGTTGCATTAGATATATCTGTACAAATTCATTAGATACTTCTGTCGCTCTACAGCCGAAAATCGGGATGGTTGTATCATTTTGCAACGCACTTTATTACGTGTTTCAAGTGGGATGATATTTGACCTAGAACGCCTCTCGGCCAGAAACCAATTGGAGTCCTGCGGTGTTGTACTGTTGCATCCCCCGTAAGTGGTGTGAGACCAACGCCAACTGAATCCATCTATAATAAACAAAAACTCAAATTTTGCAAATATGATATCAGAGGAAGGTATGGAGTAGTACGTCTAACATAACCCCATACTTTTAGCTCAAATACTTTTACTAATACAAATAAATATAAGTATCAATATATTAAACCAGTGCTTCAGACATAACCACTGTTTTTTAGTTTACGTCCTCCAACGTTAAGTTATATCGGACGATGAATGAAATTCGTGAAATGATGCTCAAGGAGCCTAGTGCTACCCGACATTCGTCTCCCAGGATAAGGAAAAACGCCGGAAAAACCTTACCCAGGTAACTCAGCCTAGCCGAGATTCGAACTGGGCAGCTCTTGAGCGTGAAGCAGACACGCTACCCTCTACGCTACCAAGGCGGGCTAACCACTGATATACACATTATTGGTTGGCACGTATTATTCTACGTATATTCGTCGTTAATCAGAACTGAAATATAAACGTTTGATACGACGGGATAAAAGAATTACTTTGAATAAGCCAAAGTATTTGTTAAATTCCAGAGAGCAAACAGTTAACTTCCTGCTGGTCTGTAGAATGAGGATCGGGAGAAAGTGAGTAGTCACATGTTTATGAATGGTTCGTAATCTCTATTTACTATAGAGAATTCAAAGCAGCATTATTCATGGAAATTAATTTTCTTTCACACTGGCCGTGTGTAGGCTAAATTGTGGAAGCGTAGAGTCAGCCTGAAAAATTCAATGACAGCCGGGATTTGAACCACGGATCTTCTGGTCTCCGTCCAGCCGCTCTCACCATTGAGCTCAATAGGCCCTAAAGTACTTAAATGTTGTAAGTCGCCATTAAGGTAGTTGTCTCATGTGTTGTTATGAGAACTCCTAAGTGGTTTACCGGAAAAAATACGAGTCAGTTGGAGAATTTACTGTCATATAGACACGTTGGCCATAGTAGCTCAATGGTTACTGCGGCTGGACGGAACCAGAAGATCCTCGGTTCAAATCCCGACTATGGCATTGAATATTTTAACCTCTCTCTCTTATATATAATTTACGTCCTCCAACGTTAAGCCATATCGGACTGTGAATGAATTGGATGAAATGATGCTCAAATGATTCCAGGGTCCATGGAGCTTAGAGTTACCCAATATTCGTCTTGAAGAATAAGAGAAACCCCCGGAAAAACCTTATCCAGATAACTCGCCCTGACCGAGATTCGAACTCGGGACCTCTTGAACGTGAGGCAGACATGCTACCATCTACGCTACCGAGGCGGGCAAAAAAAAATTTCAGTCTGACGCTACGTTTCCACAGTATTATTCAGTTCTTCGTTAAAAAAGGTAAGGAAAATTGCAACAGCTGGATCAATTTGCAATTGAAATGAGACACCTGGTAATTTGCATTCCCCCTACACACTTAAGGTTAAATACAATTGAGTTAATATGTCCTCAAATTATGTTGCAAACGGAAATAATACCTTTAAACTGACTGACGTTGAACGAATTATTCACGAAGAAATTGACACGGAAAAACAAGAATCGGAACACTGAGCGAGATATGCAATAAGCTACAAGAAGACTCCTGAAAAGGTATAGCATGTCACGAGATCTTGACGCATATTTTCATTTGCAATTCTCCGACAGTGAATACAATGGCAATGACGAATTGACTCTTGTTTTAAGTGACATTCACAGTTATATGCACGTGCCACTGACAGTTATGTTGGATTAGAAATATAGGTAATTCATAAACTATAATTGTAATTGTAACACTTAAAACATCTGCATAATATGCTAATATCTATGTTGCAATTGTGATTTCAGTAACTGCATTCATCTTTTCGTTTCACCCTCTTTGGGGTACGATGAATCAATGATTTCCCTGCGTGTTGTTCTTTTCTTAGTTCCCAGTATATCTTCTTCTACCTGATCGTGTTTTCCTTTGTTTTGCCGAGATAACGGATATGGATTTTAGTTCAGATTTATCTTTGAACCTTATTTTTTCGTTTTAGTTATTACGAGGGCTGTTCAATAAACAACGATCACACTTTTTTACGGTCACAATTTTTTTGCACTAAAATTCAACTTTATTATATTCTGTTAACTTAATGTGAAACAAACACGCCGTAGTAGTTTCATTGTTGGTACTCCTGGTTCCCGCCAGTGAGAACCAGGCAAGTTCAGACATGCTCAGTATCGCCTACCGCTGCAATGGAGGTAACACCCGAGGAACAATATACGGTTTTGAAATTCTGCTTCCATCTCAAATCTTCAGTTGAGGCCTATACAATGTTACAG
Source organism: Mantis religiosa (assembly GCA_030765055.1). NCBI lineage: Eukaryota > Metazoa > Arthropoda > Insecta > Mantodea > Mantidae > Mantis > Mantis religiosa. The sequence goes on from CM060959.1 coordinate 64,355,080, forward strand.
GAAGCCTATTGAGAGTCAGTTCTTCCCTACAGCAGAGCTCGAAGGTGGTTTAAGATGTTTAAAGAGGTAAGCCAATCAATTTCAAAGGAAGATGGGCCCGGTGCTCCAGTTACTGCTCTTACAGAAGAAAACATTAGTAATACTGCCGCCATTGTGAGAGAGGATCGACGAATTACCTTATCACTTTCTGAAATACTGAACATTTCATTGGGTACCACCCACACGTTGGTGACAGAAACATTACACATGAGAGGTGTTTGTGCGCGATGGGTTCCAAGACTGTTGATTCCCGAACAAAAGGACATTCGCATGCAGGTCTGCATGCAGTTAAAGTTGAGGTTAGAGGAAGATCCGGACCTTCTTCCAAACGTAATCACTGCTAATGAAACTTGGCTACAGCAGTTTGATCCTGACAGCAAACAGCAAAGCTCAGCGTAGAAATCTGCTTCATCACCAACCCCCAAAAAAGCAAAAGTGGTTGCTTCTGCTGGGAACGTTATGGTCATTTTATTCTTTGATATTCATGGAATGGTTTATCAGTATGGTGTGACTGCACACACATCAGTAATTGGAAAACACTACAGGAATGTCCTGAAAACATTGCAAGTCCATATCAGGCGCAAAAGACCACATTTCCGTGAATCAGACTGGGTGCTGTACCATGATAATGCGCGACCGCATATTGCCAAAGTTGTTGCTGAATATCTTGGAAAAATCCCGTGAAGTGCATCCCTCACCCTCCCTATAGTCCGGATTTAGCCCATGTGACTTTTTCTATTCCCTAACTTGAAGAAACACCTTCGTGGGAGGCATTATCCATCTTCAGAAGCAGTGGTGAAGGCTGCGGATGCGATTTTGAAGGATCTCTCAAAAATAGTTTATAGCATTTCTTTGAAGACTGGCAGAAACGCTGGGACAAGTGTATCGCATTCAGAGGAAAGTATTTTGAGGAGGACCATCAAAATTACGACGATGAGTAAAAGGTACGTTATCAAAAAGGTGATAATTCTTTATTAAACCGCCCTCATACTTTCACTGTCCTATCAAGTGATGAATTCTCTGTGAATTTTAATTTTTCTAAGTCTTTTTCAGTTTCTTTCTCCAGAAATGACTTTCATCAATCATGAAAACATGTGATATAAAACAATCCACCCCAGGTGGACAATCCACCGTAATTGCCTTATTATAAAAGTTTGGTAAATTTAATTTGGTTTCCATTACGTGTAGCGCCAAGAAGGTCCACTTTCTCTACGATAGTGAGCGAGAAAAAGGGTTATATGAAAATGGGGGTAACGAGGTGGTAACTCTAAGCACTCTATCGCATCTGACCCCATTTGACACACACAATGGTGTGTATTCTTTCCTTTGAGCCATCATCCATCGGCCACGAAAACTTAGAAACTAAACTGAAAGTTGAGAAGTAATCATAATGAAAAAACATGATGAAAGGAGTTTGTACTGTAAGAGAAACTATCCCACATTCTCCTACCGAACAGGCACAACCAGGAAAAGCTTGAGGACCTCACGAGTGCAAAGCATCGAACTTGTTGCTAAGCTATCTCGTTCGTTTACCAAAAGGGTAAAGATAGGAAGAGTACAAACGTCCACAATCACATGAATAGCAGATCGTGTAGCTCTTAGTTTAATGACACTAGCCCCGCCCACTAAAGAGATTGCAGCGACAGATAATTAATATAAATGCAGCTCATTGACTTGGATGTGATGCGCAGCGTGGTCAGCAATGCGCATTTCCACTACACAATAAGGCAAATGAAAGAACAATAGGAAAAAAGGATTAAATTTCAACGATGCCTGGGGTCGCAGTTCTGCGGTTACCAAGCTCTCGTATTGGTTCAGCTTGGCCACCAGGACAAATTATAAACCTTCAATGTAATAAATCAACGTGAAGACATCTGCACGCCCTGGTAATCCGTCATCACACCCATCAACGGCAACCGCACGCGCATCACTTAAGGTCTAGGATTATTAACTTTGCTCTCTAGATGCTCAATTCTATTTTGTGTTTCGCCAAGTTGTGTTCTGTGTTTATTCACCGTAACATTTCTTTGTTTAACATTTGTTTCTGAAAGCTTATTTTACGTGACACTTCCCCTTCCTTAGGCAAAGAAAATATTGGATTCAGCGAACGTTCTAGCTGTTCATTCACTTAAAATTCTGTTTTTTGGGGCATCTTAAACTCCAAATTACCATTTTACTCTCTACACTGCTACCTAGCTGGTAGTGAAGTTACTGCAAGTTGTCCAAAAGTTCCGCATTTCACGCAAATGCTTTGATGTGCATGAAACAAAAGAACAAATAAAAACTTTGATACGTAACAAACTTAGCAATTAAGTTCAGCATCCCTTCTAAAGATACGACATGGAGGAAATGTCTCCATCCTTTAGTAAAAACTTTACAGATTATGTCAAAATGATATCCTTTTTTACTTTAAATAATCTCGTGTAACATGGATTTGACAATAAGAAAATGAAAATCGGGAAGCCAAATAAGGAAAATTTCTCATCACTTAAGGTAGTTTATAGACAGTTACAGTTACGAGATCTACCCGAAAGTCCGAAAGACCCCGTCCTCTATCACCCCGGGAGCGATGGAATGCTCCGAGGGTCTTTCCTTGGAGTCCTTAAAGCCTACCCCCATTCAAGATGGATGGAAGTGGATACGCCACTTACGCGGGTCGACCCCGCAGGGAAGACTACCGAAAACCGCGGTGGGGCTGCCTGGTGATCTAGCACACCTTCTACTAGCTCTGCAGGCCAGTACCCGGGACCTTTTAGGCAAATCTTTGCCCCCTCCGGGCGGCCGAGGCCTGGCCGGAGGTACCCGATCTCCCGCGGGTAACAGGAACACACTGCCCCCTCGAGTCTAGCCTAATCCGAACAACTCCCATTCAGGGAGGGGCTCGAATGTTAAGCCCAAGGTTCCTCTAGTACGTCAGAGGTACCATGAGTGCTAAGGGTCCGCAGCACCCGCACCATGGCAGCTGAAGGGGACGACAGCATGGGGAAATTGAAAGATAAATTGAAATATATTTTAAAACAGCTAAAGATTAAATTGCAGGTCCCATGCAGCAAGATTTTTTGATCGGAATCCTCCATTAGCTGCACATAATTATGCATGATCATTTTGAATATGAAAACCTAATAGCCTATTCACAGAGAGTTCTGAATATGCATCTCGTGCAAATACTCGAATCATAAATAAAGGAGAAATTTAGTTATCTTGTTCAGGCACCTCGCAAGGTTGTTTATTGCTCAGAGGCCTCTTTATAATGCTTCAGGCTCTTCCGTTTATACAATTCAGGACCTCAAGTTTTACTCCGATTCGGAAGAAAGCCGTTCTAAGGATTCTTACGCCTTTCATCGTCCTACACCGGGTTTGCACCGGAGCCCTATATTACGCAGGACTACTAAATGCATTGATATCACCTTTCATCTAAGCAGTGAAATGGTATTTTTCACTATAATTCAAGTAAATTGTGTGCTGATTGCACCTTTCCTTTACGAGGCGTGTGCCTCAGTTGTTTTGTGTTTCCCTTTTTCTCCGTGTGAGCACGTGAAGGTTGCTTTGGTTCCTCTCTCGAACAGCTCTCCGAGCTGACGAGACAGAACTGTTGGGGCTTTCCTTTCATAGCGCGCGCACGGTGATCTATAACTGTCTTAGCTTCCGGGTGCAGTTCAAAATCATGTAATAGCAGGTGTTAAAGTGAAGTTATAATGTGTACAAAGTTTAACTTTCGATGAAGTTCAAGTTAAGTGTAATTGTGCAAGTAAGCTGCCAGTGTGAATAAGAGATTTAGTAAAGCTTTTAAATTATCAAAGTAAGTTGTATAATTGTACTTTAGCCTCCGGGTACAGCTCAATTGAGTAAAATTAATTTCTTTGTTAAGCATTTTTAAACGAATTAACAACAAAGCGTCAGTTTGAACGTGAAATAGGGAAAAAAACTGATGTACAGTATTGCTAAATCTCTTCATTCCGAACGTCAGTTTAACTGTTAAAGCATGTATCAAAAGATAGCTTTAAATCAATGTAGCAATCCTTCATCAACAGCCTAAACTGCCCCAAAAGACGCCGAATTGCTTTGAAATACTTTAATGCACTCGTGCAAGTGGAAATACACTGCCCAAAACTGTAATAACGTCTTATCTGCTTAAATAAAAGTTAAGTGTCTCACTCCCTACGCATAAAAAATCTATATATTTGCTAAAAGTTTTTAATTTGTACCATTTATGCTTTGCACTTCAGTGTATAACCTTAAATTACTTTTATTTTGAAGATTTGCACCTTCATATGTTTTGGTTACTCCGTTCTCGTAACTATAGGCATGTAAAATTATAGATAAAAATGCTTTTACAGATACAAATAATTTATTGTTTACTATTGAATAAATTATCTACTTATGGTATTTGTAAATTTTAGTTTGGCTAATGTAATGGCACAATTTTTTCCCCTCGAGATTTGTATAAAAATGGATGAATATCCGCACAAATGAGGAACATAACAGAGGAATGCACATTTTTCGACGCTACTGCTGGGAATTGAAGTAGACAGGTCTTTTATAAACTTACTGTTACCAAGACAACGCTTCCACTTACCGTAAAAGGCTTTGTTTTGAAAGTAATGACGCTAAGCCAATTTTTACGTCCTATGTGCTGGCTGTTTTGGACTTCATCCAATCTACAGTTGCTACTCATATATGAAGGAAAACTTCAGCTCATCCTTTGGTTATTATTGCATTGGTAATGTTAATATGTGATGATGGGTGAGGTGAATAATTTTTATTTTGTAGAGGTTTGTTGGAATAATGGTAAAAATTAAAACATTGTGGTTAAATGTGTACTGAGGAAAAGTATGGTATACCAGTGGCGGTATTCAAGAGATTGTGGGTTGCTATTAAATCCACAATAAGCTGACGGATGCTATGTAACTGAAGCAGCATACCAAGGAAATTGTACAGAGAGCCACCGAAGCAAGTAAGTGCATCTGCTACGTATACCAATGAGACATTTATACTAAAAGTAGTGACTAAATATGAATGTTGTTAGAGAACCTATTTGTAGGACTTGATCCCAAACACTGCGGGCTACTTACTCCGAGAGGGCTATAAAAAGAAGAAAAAGCACCACATCATACTAAGACATATTGTATTGTATAACACTGTGTCAATTCTACACGCAACCTACACTACTGCAACGATCACCGGTATGCATAACTACCAGGTGACCTGTGAAGGAAAACCGAGCAAGTTAACACGTGTGACTCGCTTCAGGAGGTTATGAGTTCGCCATGGCTAGGCTAGGAAAACCCTTTATTCGACAACCAAAAAAGTTTTCATAGTACAATGGAGCCTCTTGTACAAGAATGACCATGGAGATGAACAGTAGGCACAAAGCTAGTTTAGAAAATCAAAAACTGCAAGAGTAATTTGATTAGGATTAGGATTTAACTAAGGAGGGGATTGTGCCTATGCCCTCAAGTGAGGCACCTCCGGGAGGAAGGATCTGGCGAGAAGACACAAATGGGGCCGCCCAAGGAGCCACGACGGTACAGAGGGCAGGGTCCCTATAGTTTACTTAGCTAGGAACCTCCTCCGACAGTCAAGAACACGGACACGCTCCCACTTTACGGGACGGCAAAGAGCCCAGCAGGCGAGCCCCGAAGGTCCCTGGCTGGTGGTCCTAAAATGGTCCCAGCAGGGGAGTGGAGACCGTCAAACTGCCGGAGCAGGAAGTAGTTTACCTCAGAGCATATCATCCCGCCATGCACCGCCGAGACACCCGCCGACACTTCTACCCTGAAATAAACCTCCCGATGAGAGATAATATGAAATAGTAATGGAGATAAAATGGGACAGGAAATTCGGGGGGGGGGGCGGAATAGTAAATATGTTGACTTCTTTAGCGAGAATCAGTACAGCTGTGTTTCATTATAAATAAACCAAGCCTTCTCATGAACAATTTTTCAGTAGTCATTTTATTTTTATTTTATTAATAACGCTATTCATATAGGTAATTAGCAACAAATAATTCTATTTACTTAGAGAATAATAAATCTTTAACACTTTGGCATAAAGAAATATCGTTTTCAAAATTAAAAGTATTCACATTCTTTTAAAACATTTAAGTTTGAAAACCAACTAATTTTTACTGTATTACCACATATAGTATTAGGCACTACATATATAAAAATTTATCTCTTATTTTAAAATATCCCACAACACAAGCCTTGGGTCAGCGATCTGTGAAAACGCAAGCAAACTTTGATTCATACTATATCCTGTGGATAGGTAATCTTCCCAGTATGGCAGTAAAGAATAAAACGAATTATAATCATGAAAGAGATTATAATAAAGTTTACGGATCAAAACATATAACGCAGCATTTTCTTAACGAACAAGAAAAACGGGATGAAAGAGCCTTTGGTCGACGCGGGAGGTAGAAAATACTTAAGAACTTCTATTGTTAGCGACGTTTTCAATTTCCAAAAACATCAGTGCTAGTGAACTGGAATTTGTGCTGCAGAATTTTTTAACATACCACTTAATGTGCTACTTTTAACACTAGAAGGACTGGTGGGTACGGTCTACCGAGAAGGACCAGCCCGTCATTTTGACGGGTGCAGTTTTATTTGCCCTTTTTAAAATAGTAAACAAATTTGAATGCATACCAGTTTATTTAATATTATTTACACAGTTTACGAGTATATAATTTCACTTTTGTCTGAAGAATTACGGGGTAAAATGAACATTTTAAGCCTAAAAATTAATCCGAAGATATATGATAACCAAATGTGAAATGGAAAACTTTCCTTAGCAAACACGCATGTTTCAACATAAAATGTTGAATACCACAGTATATAGTTGAAAAAACTTATAAACCTGATTTCGCTCATTCAAAGCCAACTGCAGAATCGTAGTACCTAACAGACGTGTATTCAGCGTTGCCTAAACATGGTCCACAAACAAAATTGCTGCACTTGTTATCTATATGCTTGCTCCCATTCTTTCCAGGTAAGAAAAGCCATTCACCAGATACTTTGAATTTGCATCAACTGCAAGCCAAAATTTTATTCCAAATTTGTCCGGTTTATTGCTCATATATTGACTGAAAGAACATCTAGTCTTGCAAGGAAACAGTTGCTCATCCACAGTGATATTTTCACTTGGAATGTAACACTGCAAGGAATTGACAATAAAAGGATTCCAGACAGGAGTAGCAGCTGCAAAGCAATTTGTACTTAGTCTTTGAGAACGTGTGTCCTTGTCATGAAATCACCTAAACCACACATTTTCAGCGAATTTGTTTCTGCTCATTGTGTTCCTGAAAAATGGTGGGCCCCAGGGATTCGACCTTAACACCTTCAATGGAGAGCCTTTGCTCCAACACCTCGTAAATATATAAGTGGTAGCACGAATTGCGCCACTTGGACAATAAAGCTTTCTAACTCATCGACAAAGAGTCTGCAGAGTACCATAAACCAATCAGGAAGGAAAACACAGATGTGGACAAATCCGAAGGCTATTGTTCACACTTCCGTGCCCGTCAAAATGATGGATGGCGGTTCTTCTAGTAGGAGTTGTTTGTACCAATTTTTATAAAGGTCCAAAATGCTTAGTTCCTTGTGGACGTGTTTGTCATAAGTATTTATTTAAAGTCGTAGTACATGGGAAGTTTGGAAAAAAACATAAGCAAGAAATGTCTTCTAAACCAGCGCATCCGCCAAAATGACGGGTGCGGTACTTCTAGTGTTAAGCACGCCTAAGTAGTGTCTGATCACCCACTACCTCGGGATCAATAGGCCAGCGTCCAACCACTGAGACATCTAGGTTGATATAATTAAATCTATCACAGTCAGCAACACGTAAGTCCGAATAATAGGATAGGTTTGTTTGAATGAAATGTATTGAAAGGGATTAATAACCAAAGAAAGATGAAAATAAGATACATGTTGAAAATTATAACCTTCTGTAAAAAGTTTTTAGTGTCATAAAAACAAAAATGTTATAAAACAGAGAAGCAAGGAGATAGATAAAGATTTTGCATCTATTACCTATATAAAAGAAACAAAATGCTGCATTACATACAACAAATGCTATCAGGTAACATCCTTAAGCTTTTAAAATAACAATCAAATAATGGAAGGAAGTTATATCGGTTCAATTGATTTGATTGCACGGAATCGCCTGGAAGCAGTTCTGTTACATCAGCCATCAATTTCATTTCCGATATTCTGAGAATGTAAGAGCTGAGCTACGAAGGGTAGAGTGAAGTATCAAAAGCACAGGTAATAAGGTCACGTGCTGTTAAATGCTACAGAGTAGCAAATTATCCATTAAATCCCTACAAGCGTAAGACTCCTAAGATCCTACAACGACGTCAAAGAAATATCTCAACAGGTTAATTAACTTAATATGTAGTTAGATTTGCAATAGATACAACTTCCAAGTATAATTAGATTTTGCTACCAAACACTTTAGAAGACGTATGTGCACTATATTGAAGATAAAATGAGGTTACTTAGATTGACGAGCCTTTATAAATGAAGTTCAAATAGTAAGCTTCACTTCAGTGTTAAGAAAGTCGTTAATGTGTAGGTAGCAGAAGCTAAAAATAGACTAAGGTTGACACAATTCCTGTACTGAAATCTACGTGCCAGCTTTGGTAGCATAGATGGTAGCCCCACGTTCAAAGACGTCCCGAGTTCGAATCTCGGTCAGGGTCAGTTATCTGGATAGGGCTTTTTCCCGGGTTTTCTCTTATCCTGTAAAACGAAAGTCGAGTATATCATCCTTTTCATTGGTCGTCCGATATGGCTTATCGTTGCAGGGCGTAAATTAGGGGGGGGGGAGGAGGGCATCTGCAATCTACATACATAGACCTACTGAGCCGTATTCATAGTCAGACTTGGTCCGGAGCAACTTGCTACTTCCGGTGGACTAACGATGGACCATCGATTTTCTTATTCATAAACCGGAATTAGCGATAGTCCGGGAACCAAACACGTTGGTCCGGCTCAAATTTTGGTCCGCCTACGAAGGGTAGATTAAAGGCGGACTATCTCTGCAACTTGGACGATAGTGAAGTGATGAATGTAGCTATGGTGCGTAGAATTCGTGAAATAAGACGACGGAGGGAAACTTTTCTACCACGAATAGAAGTTATTGTGAAATATGACCACCTAAACTTCAAAACCAGATACAGGTCTAGTAAACCGAACGCCAGAAAGCTGATAGAAATGATTCATCCTAACCTGTACGTCAGGGACAATAACCGAGGCCTGAGTATCTCTACTGACACTCAAATCCTAACAACACTTCGGTATTATACAAGAGGAGGATATCAATACAACTCTGCTGACCTGCGCAATATTAGTCAGGCACCAGTAAGCCACATTATCAGCAAACTCGTTGTAAATTTCCCTCCATGCCTCCTCCTTTCTTACATTTGTATTCGTCGACAAGGATTTATTTTCTATAATGTTCATTCTTTTTTGGACTAGAAAAAACATTGGTCTTCCTCTGACCAGTTGATACCACGCTTCTTCATATTATCCATATTCGCAGCACACCAGACTTTGTTACCTAACCTCAAACAGCAGCAGCAACCGTAAGAATGATTAAGAAACAGCTGTGAATCTACCACAGAGATTTATAAACTTGTAGCTACACTTTGTTTTGTTAAATACTCTATGGGACTCGCTCATGCGCAGAAGAACATTTTTACGTCGTGTAACAATGTCTCCGTGCTAGTTCACGGCTTAACTTGGTCCGAGGCTTTTTATTGTCTATGAATACCAAAACGTTAGACCGCCCTTGGTCCGGACTAAGTTAGTCGGAAGATATCCTAGACCAAAATAAGTATGAATACGGCCCATTGTGACTAACACTCTCTGGGAGTAAGTGAAGGAATCACAGTAAGCTACAGCCACTGGTACCTAAGAGCTCCAGACTCGAAGAGTTCAGTGAGCAATGAACGACCTGTCGATCAAGCAGAACGCTTTCCTTCGAACAACTGTCGGCACCGTCTGTCTGGTATTACCAAACCCACGTAATTATACCTGAGAGATAATTAAATGGAATAAAAGGAAAATAGATACCACACCAAGCTTTCGCGTACCTCCAAGATAAACCCAGGAAAAACGACGGAACCCCCAAACGCGAGTTTCATAGAGTGATGCGGAGCCGCTTAGCTCGGAAGAGCCAGCAATACTTATAATATCGCTGTTACCCAAATAACATTTCAATAGTGTATCCTACATCAGAGGTTTTGGTACAAATATCACCCAAACTTCAATTTTAGCAATACATAATCATTTTAATCTGTAGCTTTTGTGATACACTACACTTGTAAAGACTGTTCTTACAAACCTTTATTGCTTTATCCGCTTCATTAGATAAATACTTGTAAAAATTACCCTGTTACTTATTTTCTTGTAGATCAGGGAAATACAGTACGTTCAAGTGGTGGTTGAATATTTAAGATCACAGTTGGATCCTACGTCATGCCTTTGAAATTCAGTTCTCGTTGAATGACCAAGAAATGTGTTGACCTAAAATTCTCTAAAAATGAGCTATAAAATGCTCTTAAAATATAAAAAATGCACATAAAATGTAAAAAAATTACCTAACAAAAATGAACAATTTCTTTCATAATAATAAATTAACTGTCGCAGACAAATAATGCATACATGGTTCGAATAACCACATTTTAAAATTAAATTTCTTAATAAATAATACAATTATTGTTACCAAATACCAAATAAATTCAAAATTCATCAGGTCATTGCCAATCACATAAAATATGCAAAAGTAAGTTAATGTATCCACTAGCCAAAACATACCTTACATAGATCATGGTCATCAAGTTATCAAAAGTAAAGGAACGGTGGTTGTCAACAAAAAATTATTTTATACTTTGAGAAACTTCTGTCCACTTCCACAGATGTTACAGATGCGTATTTGTAAAACACTATGTCACTGCCTGTTAAGTCCTGTTCAAAAATATCAGTTCTGAAGTTTTCTCCAGACAAGATATCGGCAATCTGACAAACTGTTTGGTATTCTTTATTTTTGTCCAACACAAATTTTAGTGTCGGTCTTATTTTGTCCCCAATCTTACCCTTTGCTTTTTGTATCCTCTTATTCGCAATCCTCACTAACTTAATGGACTTATCCAATGTCATGCCACTTTCTTCAAGGTGGGTTATGGTATCCGTCAAAAATATAAAATTTGATGTAATCGGCGAATCATAAATTCGCCAGCACTGTTAGGACGCTGAGCTGTGTTAATTAGAGGTTTACCACACTTACAAATTTACTATTTCATAAAATATTATGATATAAATTAACTTTTAATCACAGATTATTTAAAGAAAAGCCCACGGGAAACGAACCCGGCCTTCCGGAATGCGGGCTACAGATGAAAATGCTCAATAAATTCGTGAAAAATGCAAATGACCGGAAAATGCATCTAAATGTTAAAAAATGATTTTGTTGTAAAAATGTGGAAAATATGCATTTTGATGAATTATATAAACCATATATATATATAACGTCTTTGTTCCAGAATGCATTTAACTTCCAGTAAGCATTGTCTGACTACTCAGAAAAAAGATGACTTTTCATAAAACTCCGGGCCGTACTAATAACATATTTATACTTTAAAAACTGTAAGAATCACTTCAGCTTCCACATATTTGCATCTTATATGAGTAATTGAAGTTTTACATGGAGAAGTTGCCAACCTCTCACATAATCCGCAGTCTGAGGAACCGAAGATTGTATTTAGAGCATACTTCTTTAAGATGTGTTGCATTTACTATAGTTTCCGAGTCATCTCTTTTAGCTTTTGTTCAAAGTAGCCTTCTCGACACGTTGCCTTCAAAGTGCCATTGTAAAAATCTTTTGCTACGGTACCAAAGTTAAAACTATGGAATATCCTGGAGACGAAAGGAATTCCATTGCACATAATACCACCAGCATCTATACATGTTTGCACTTGTCTCCCTTGTCTCTGAAGTGTTTACAGAGAGTATCCTCCCTAATGTTACTTATTTCGGTTCAAATGGATTCCTTGAAACCATCAATTGTACGTGGCCTATTCTTTTACACTATTTTTGGATACCCCTAAAAGAAAAAATCCGGTGAGAACAGGTCAGGAGATCTGGAGGGGTGGCACAGAGCTTTTGAGATTATTCGATTGTCAAAGAAACTGGTTACAAGTTCCATGGTGTCATTAGATTGCTCCACCTTGCTGGAAATAAACTTCTCTCAATTCGATATCATCCAGCAGCTCCACAAATGTCTTGAAGATAACCATATAAACTTCAGTGTCTACGGTCGATTCAAAGAAAATGGAACCAGTGATCCATAGATGCTGTTGGAGGACACTTCCAACATTTTCCAACATTTCATTTTCTACACTCCTATTGAAAGAGCGTACATAAAGGAACAAAGATTAAAATAAATCAGCGAGAGCCAGTTACAATTACAGGTGGAGTTATACAAGGACGAAATAATACAATTAGGGATAAAGAGGACTACAGGGGGAACTACATTAGAAACCACAAATGTAAAAAAAAAAAAAAAAAAAAAAAAAAAAAAAAAAAAAAAAAACTATTTTGTTTGTAGACGATCACATTTTTCTGGCAAAAAGTGAAGATGAACTACAAAAGATAAATGTCAATCATTAAGAATATATAAAACAGCAATAAATTATAAGGCACAAGGTAGAAGAAAACCAGGAAAACCCAAGAAACGGTGGTATCAACAGTTTGTAGCCGTAACGGGTTTAAGTCCAAAGGGTGAAGAAAAAGAAAAAGAAGGCTATAAATACTGAAAAATTCAAACAAATAAGTAAGGTGTAGGAAATGACCCACTTCACAAAAGTGATTTTGATAAATGACGTGTTTTATTAAGATCTACATCAGGTTAGCCCATATGGGCAAAACAGATTAGAAAGAGTGAAAATGAAAACTTGAGACTACTAAATATGCAGGGTTATGAATGATCGAAAATTATAAAAGAAAGAGGATAAAGCAAGAGAGAGAGAGAGAGAGAGAGAGAGAGAGAGAGAGAGAGAGAGAGAGAGAGAGAGCGAGCGAAATGCTCTCTTAAATAAAATTGTCGACCGAAAGGGAGTGGAAAGAACTCATATCCTCTATTGACTCATCCCCTGTGTGATAACAATAGGTCATGGACCTCTTAATGTCGAAGAGAAGGAGAAAGAAGAACTAAAATTGATTCTAAAGAGTGAAACACATTTAGCCTTAAGGATAACCTTTTTAGTTACTCATATTCCTTAAAAAGTAAGTGTGGCGAAAACGAGACTCGCAGGAATCGCTATCTTTGTTTGTAGCTGTCTATTTATTTTCCACATGCTGGCCAGTAGTGTAACGCGTGTTGCACATTTGGTGACTCGCGGAAGTAAGGCACTTAGGCCAACTGCGTTAGCTCTACACACTTAACGCTGATCACACAAGGCATTGTTGTTTTGTCCACTGTTTTCGTCCATAGCCTAAGCCAACAGTATCTATTTTTATTTCCCTAGCTCTTGTTTGTTTGGACTATACTCACTTTCTCTGGCTGTATTATGCAACTTCCTTCCCTTTTTAGTTTGACGACCAAAATACATCTTCATTTATTTCGACGTCTTTAAGGCATGTCTCCTTTCTGTCAAGTCGTATAAAGTAAGTTCCTTATATTTACCGATGACAAAGGAAACTTTAAAAAGAGTGTTTCTTTCTTTACTCTCACTTCTAAAATCTAGTCTTAAAATACTTTATTCTTCTGTTTACTTCTGTATCTTGTATATTGCTCATTTACTCATTCTGTTGTGGTTATCAACCAGCTAAAGCAGTAGTCAAATCTTTTCAAAGCTATTCCTTCCTTACATGATGACTTCGTGATGATGGAGAACTGTAATATTTAAATTTATCGTTAACTACAAGTATTATTATTTCTATAATTTAGCATAAACAAACGCATTGATCGATCCACTGATAAGGTTTTATCTTTTTTTTTTTTTTAAATTTACGTCCTCCAATGTTAAGTCATATCGGACGATGAATTGAATGGGAGAAATGATACTCAAATGAGCCCAGGGTCCATGGAGCTTAGTTACCCGACATTCGTCTTTCAGGATAAGGGAAAAAACCGGAAAACCCGTATCCAGGTAACTTACCCTGACCGAGAACTCGGGACCTCTTGAACTTGAGGCAGACGCGCTACCACCACGCTACCAAGGTGGGCTAGGTGTTGTATTCGCCGACTGAAGTGAAGCTGGGGAAAGGAAGTTAAACTTCTTTATGAAACCATTACATATATTACAAACTGTTCTGTGATGGTACCATGGATGTGTCTAATGTGCGTTCCTGGGTACCACAGTTCAATGAATTCAGAACATCGTGTGACAACAAACCAAGACAGTTACACACTTCGCCTCCAAAAATTAGCATTTCCGTGGGATCTGTGCAGATAATCCTGCATGAAGATCTGAAAATGTTCAATTAGCGATCCTCTAAAACAACGTTCTCCACTAGCTACATCATGTCGTCAAACCAGCTGGTGTGTGGCCGTGACTGTCTTGGTTTGTTGTCACACGATGTTCTTGCAATGAAAACGTCGCCATTTTAATTATCAAAAACAGTCCTAACTGTCGTTGCTGCCACTAGAGTTTTATGCACTGTACAGTGCTGCCATCTGTCACCTATTCACAAAGAGTACACGTGTATTTAAAAAAGAACAGAAGTTGCTATCTGTCCCAGTTCTGCAAAAATAGTTGTTATAACTTGAACGCAACTCCTATAATAAAATTCTTACAAATTGGCGTTTCCAAATTATAAAACAAATTAAAAATAACATTTAAAATTTGTGACCCAATATGTCACGAATATTAAACGAAGTCATGTATAAATAAATTACTTATTTCAGCACTTTTGTCTTGAGAAAAGTATAAGTATTTGAAAATTCAAACCAATACAAAGAACACCTCAAGAATGTCAATTCCAACATTCTTATTTGGATGAAATTGCATCTTTTAACGAGGTATATATTTTTAACTTTGTCTCTTACAGTTTACTAGTTATGTAAGTCATTCAAAATGAAGAAAATTTCAGAGGCTATTCCTAGAAACTTACGCTATATATTTTACTTGTCATGAAAATAAACACATGTTATTTTATTGAAATACTAGTCATTTTGAAAAAAGTGCTCCATTTTAAGAGTAGTTTTCAGTTGAAAATTTACTTAAAAAAAGCTTCGTTTTGCATCCTTAAAATATACGAGGTCTGTTCAATAAAGAAGGATCATAATTTTTTACGGTCATAATTTTTCGCACTAAAACTCAGTCTTATTATATTCTGTTAGTTTAATGTGAAACAAACACGCCGTAGTGTTTGTGCGCGATGGGTTCCAAGACTGTTGATTCCGGAACGAAAAGACATTCGCATGCAGTTAAAGTTGAGGAAGATACGGAGTTTCTTTCAAACGTAATTACTGCTGATGAAACTTGGCTACATCATTTTGATCCTGAGAGCAAACAGCAAAGCTCAGTGTGGAAATCTCCTTCATCACCAACCCCCAAAAAAGCAAAAGTGTTTGCTTTTGCTGGGAAAGTTATGGTCATCTCATTCTTTGACATTTATGGAATGGTTTATCAGCATGTTGTACCTGCACACACAACAGTAACTAGACAATACTACAGGGAAGTCCTGAAAACATTGCAAGTTCATGTCAGTCTCAAAAGACCACATTTCCGTGAAGCTGACTGGATGCTGCACCACGATGATGTGCGGCCGCATATTGCCAATGTTGTTGCTGAATATCTTGCAAAATTCAACGTGTAGTGCATCCCCCACCCTCCCTATAGTGCGGATTTAGCCACATGTGACTTTTTTCTATTCCCTAACTTGAAGAAAGGCCTTCATGGGAGGGATTATCCATCATCAGAAGCAGTGGTGAAGGCTGCGGAGGCGATTTTGAAAGATGTCTCAAATGGTTTCCAGCATGTCTTTGAAGAGTGGCAGAAACGCTGGGACAAGTGCATTGCATTCAGGGGAGACTATTTTGAGAAGGATCATCAAAATTATGTCAACAGAAAATTGTGTTCATTCTTTATTGAACAGCCCACGTATTTATCCACATACAAAATATGATGTTTATCATATTCTTATTTTTAGTTAATATTGTATTGATATACAGTTTCTTTGATGCCTTTTCCATAATAACTGATTTCGGGTTCAGATATTTCAATATCTGTAAAAATGAAATTTCAGTGCATTGTCAGAATGTAAGAAATTTTCCTATATGAAAATGTTAGAGAAGAAGTAAAAAATCAACATCTTTGTCAATGCATTATATCAGGATACAGAGCACAGATGTACTCCAGAGAAAGCCCAAGCCTCAGCCGCAGGTATTACAAAGTGTTCGGAGCTTATTTGAGAAACCTGGAAGTATAGGTTCTACTTGTATAAGAGCCAGTACTGTATGCCTTACGACAAGAAGGCTAGAGTGGTATTAAGAGCAAAGGAGCTTGAACTGTTGATCTGCTACGGTAGCGGATCTGTTTACTACTCTGTTTCATATGACCCTGCCCCGCTGACATGTATCACTCCGCCTGCAACTACCTTCCCCCTCACTCTAATTGGCTAATGCTTTCGCGCCATAGGCCATAGGCGGTGTCATCCCGTCACACTTAAACCTGCAGTAAACGTGATAATAATTGCCAGGAAGATAGATAAAATCATACAAATAAGGAAATGAAGGCATGCAAAAATACAAGTTTGTAATGAAACTCCACTAAACTGAGCCTTTGGCCTTTTCCACTGAGATTGTTTTAAATCAGCACACATACCTTGCAAGGGTGCTTGTCTTTCAGTCTTATAAGATATGTCACACCATAATTTACTTTTCGTGTGTCCTTCATTCATCCAAGTCTCGTCAAAGTAGTATATTTTGTGATTTGTATTCCGGTACAAACTGATTGTCCTTAAATAACGTCTTCGCCACACAGCAATATTGCTCTGTCTCTTAGCAAATATTTCTTTCCCCTTTTGAATTCACAAACCCCAGCTGTATAAGAAATCTATACAGACTAGATCTGCTCATATTTGGTAACTCTGCATCCTCATTTACAGCAGACAAAATTTTATTTATGTTAGGGAGTTTGTTTCTAAAGAAAAAACTATGCACATGACGACGTACAGCACTTTTCACGAATCGCATTCTCCGAGCACGCGCTTTTGTTTATTCCTGCTTTTGCCTGAAGTGATAAGTTCTCCTGTTGTCTCAATTTCACATCGTGGTGTTGCTACGGACCTAACACTCACACCTGTAAGTTCAGAGCGCAGCTCACTCTCTCACTCACAAAGACGGATTCTTCTCTGTGAGTGCATTAAACACATGCACCACAATTTCTTCGCTGCTTTGTAAAGGTTTTCTCTTGCGATGCTTCAGCGTAAAACTGGCGGTAGACTGCTATTATACATATAATAAGTACATGCGCAATAAACGAGCAGTAAAATAATTTAGCTCTCGCACTCGGCACAACACACCTTCTAATGACAATATATGACTAATCCAGTTCAAAACAAGGTCAGTGGTAAACGTCATATAAACAAATATGTCACCACTAGCACTAAATCACGTACTATTGTGTCCTGAATGGGTGGCTAAAGCAAAGGAACCTCCTCTTTACTTCGTTTAGTTATTAACATGCATTTCACATAAATTAACACTGTTACGTAATATATTTAATTCAAACAGTTACGAAAATATAAATTTGACAGTTCTCTTCCAAGATATGCAGATATATCACCATGTTAAATAACGGACTAATTTTTACCGCACAACAGTCTATACCACAACAGCCAATGAGAGGGGATCAGGTCACGTGACCGTTAAAGAGGTACGTGGCAAGCTTTAGTGAAACAAGGATTAGGAAATGAGTGAATGAGAGTGCATGTGAGTCACCCATGCTGCCAGAACTATTGTTTGTTGCAACGTTAGGTATTATGTATATGTGAGCTATGTATCAACACTTGTGTAGTTTAAACGAGTCTTCAATACTTGTCATACTTGGAAGGCGAGCATACACCCCGAGGAGGCAGCAAAAGTGATTACGTTTAACATTCCTCCAGCTTTCCTTATTGTCTTGGGTAATCAGTAAGCACGCAAGTTGGAGACTTCATAATCTTTGAAAAATACATTGTCATGGCTGGGAGTAGAATCACGGTTAAATTGCATTCTAAATTGAACCGATACATTTGCAAGTGCACCCATGTTTAATTTGGAGTTTCTGGTTAACCATTTTCTATTATTATTTATTGATCTTTCTCAATAGCCATAAGTTTGGAAGGTTCAGACAAGTTTAATCCGGTGAGATGTTGACCAGACCATCTGTTCTGGATAGTCATGTCTCTCAAAGAGATAAAAACATGGATATAGTTTGGCTTTGCTAAAGAATGACTCTTTGACCAAGAACATATTGCACTCTGGTGGGTGTCGGGCCTTGGAACCTTCAAGTAATTTGTCACTTCTATGTTACACACACCAGCAGCATATACGAATAGCACTGTGTTAGAGGCATTCAACATTAAACAACGCAGTCTCGCACATAAGAGGCTTCTGTATACCTCAGTCGAACCGAATGCACAAGCTGGCTCTGTTATTAGACCAAACGTGCCTTGCACATACAGAGACTCTCGTAAATAATCGGACAAAGCAGAGTATAATCAGCATTTGATGTGCTATTTTATTGAAATTAATGATAATCGACACTTACACTCTTCGTTGTTGTAAGAAACTAAATGTTATTTCGCATGAAAATTATATAATGCGTGCTTTTTTGAGAATTAAAACGCAATATGGCATTTTTGGCCCTCAAAATTAATCGGACATAACTTGAATGTGATACAAAATATGGTTTAGTGTTTTGTGACTCTCCCTCTTCTTTTCACTACTTCTCGCAACCTATTTGGCATACTGTGAACCAGGTTTTTCAGGTAGGCTGTAGAAAGTTTGTTCAATTCTCATTGCAACCTCTACTTCAAATGCTGATTGGGGCTGATAGGGGCCTTCCGCATGGCTTTCTCCAGTTTATCCCATGCTGCGTCTATGGGATTAAGATCCGGGGACTGAGGGGGTGTATGCATGCAGTACATGAGGACAGTTGTACAGTAACCATAGCGGCACAATGTGGGACGTATGCTTTGAATCATTATCCTGATAAAATGAGAAGCCTTGTCCAAAATACCCATCATTTCTGCACTTTGTTCTCAATTTTGCTGTAATAGTCTCAGATAGACTTCCCTGTCCATGGTTGTGTCTATGAACACCAGCTTTCCCACTCTCGTATAGGAAATACAGCCCCGGACCATTACACTCCCTCCGCCGTGTTTGACTGTGCCTTGTAAATTGCGCTGCTCCAGCTCCGTGTTTGGTTTCCTCCACACAGCCACCCTGCCATTGGAACCAGCAAGGTTGTATTTGCTCTCGTTACAAAAAATAACTTGGTCCCACCAATTGGTTTTCTTGTTACAAAACGTTTTGGCAAACTGTAATCGATTCCTTTCATTCTTGGTGGAAATGTATGACTTTTTCCTGCGTAGTTCCATTAAAATCTTGTTTTCACATGGCCCTTCTGACCCTTTCAGGGCTAACTGTCAGTCCCAGTTCTTCCTGAATCTCAGCACAAATCACCGGAGCACTATACGCGGATTCCGTTTTACCTTCCGCATAATATGACTCCTGTCTATCGGTAAGAAGTTTTGATCGCCCTGGCTTTGCTCGAGATTCAATTCGTCTTCATACTTAAACCGGTGCATTATGTCAGTAACTGTACTTTTGCTACGATTCTCAATATCTGCTATTTCCTGGTATGTTTTGTTCTTTTCATAGTGATAAATCACCAACTGTCTCTGTTCAAATGTACTCTGCTTACCTCTGGGCCCCATACTATGTTCTGCCTTCTTCTTGGTGCACAGTTGACGTATGTCTTCTACCATGTCGTTTTGTTTACTGACAGACATCACCTACTCGTTTGTATTACATTTCATTTGTGCTATCCGATTATTTTTGTGTTGTAAACTCATGATGTAAACAACGTCGACTGGGAAAGATCTTAGTTTAGCCACATTTTCAATTTCTAAAATGGAATTAATAGCAAATGATTTTTGCTTAACACAAGGAGTACCTTGAGATTGATACAAATAATCTGCCCTGCTTTATAGAGCACTCCATAGTGAAATGCAGTCTGTTCGATTATTTATGGGAGTCATTATGGAACTCAAGATCTTAGTTGCAGGAGCGCGAGCCCTCTTCACACACATTTTGTACGTGCGTGGCTTTTGCTGTAATTTTATATACCTCTACAACTTATTTTTGCGCAGAGGTTACTCAATGTTACACCTAAACTGTGGACCTAGAGTAGGCACTGTCAGTTGCTTGAAATAATGTACCTTAAAGGCGATTTGCGGGGTTTCAAATGCTCTTGGATCCGGTTCCTAATTATAACAGCTATCTGAAATACATTACCATGACTGGGTATGATTTATTGATCATTTGCTTACGTCAATGTCGGCCAACTGAATGTTTTATATCAGCAGGATCACCTTACTGGACCAGACAGAAGTTTACGTTGACGTCAGTGAATGCGGTTCACAGCCGACAGCGAGGTAAGCCAGCATGCTTTATAGAAGAGTTTTCGACAGTCAGATGTCTCGACTGATAGCACAGCGTGTGTATTGTGATGCCTTTTTCTATAATTCAGGTTTTATTCGGAAGGTTAATCTAGCTGGCGTTCCTGGACGTAGAAATAATTAAAATTGGAATTCTCTCTATGGTACTACTTGCAGGTATACAGAGGAAATTAAAACATTTTATGTGGCTAATACTAATTCGTATAATTCATAAACTCATTGGCACTCAACTGCTACTATCAAATGAAACTTAAAGGTACATATCACGAATGAGCCGGGGTAAAGCACCGCACGTAGGAAAATGTGATTCCTTGTTGAATCATGGAAGAAGGGATGAGGGAGACACTTAAACGGCGGTCACCGAGTGGGATGGCTCAGGTGGTTTCGTCTGTGTCACGCATTCGGGAGGCCCGGGTTCGATTCCCGTGGCTGACCCATGGGTTTTTGGGGTTTTTTCGGGTCGCTAGACGAATACTGGGTAGGTTAATTACATCCCCCGAATTTCCTGTCCCTCCATTTCTTCTCCATTATCATTTCACATCTCTCATCTGGTAGTCTCTATCAGTGTAGAAGTGTCGGCGGAAGTCTCGGCGGTGCATGACAGAATGATATGCTCTGAGGGAAACTACTTCCTCCTCCGGTAGGTTGGTTGCCGGTCTCCACTCCTCTGCTGGGACCATTTAGGGACGGCCAGCTTGGGACCTTTGGTACTCGGCTGCTGGGCTCGTTGCCGTAGAGGAGTGAGTTCGTTGTCCTAGCCTGTCGGGGGAAGTCTCCATCCAAGTAAACTGTAGGGACCCTGCCCTCTTTACTGTCGTGGCTCCTTGGGTCCGCCGCCCTCTGTCTCCTTCGCCTCATCCTTCCTCCCGGGAGTACCCCCACCCTTGGAGGCATAGGAACAGTGGGCCCAGCATGGTGGCCTACGTACCGAATCCCCTCCGTAACGAAATCCCAATCCCAAAGGGTGGCCAGATGTGAGATAGAAGTGAATGTGGCACCATCCGCCGACGTTCAAAACCGCTCAAGTAAACAATGGCGGGGACCTCCCGAATGCAAGCCTTATTTGTTACCATGGTCACTAACAAATGAAAAACTCATCCCTGTTCAGAACATTAATTAAATCAACACATCAGTTATCTAACTTATATAAATTAAAATGACCTACACTAGTTAACTGCTTGTAACTACTGATATATACATTATAAATACTTCCACTACAGGTACAGACAAATGGTATTTGCCTGTCAAATTACCTTCAACACGACAATTTTCACACAAGAAAGCAGCATACATAGCTATACTTCGATTATATCACTTCCTTTAAGTTAATGAACCCCCGCTATAAAACGATTATCTTGCATAGTTAGTAAACAAAATGAAACCAGTCAAGTATTGCGCTCAGTCCACATATGCAATGGTCTATACGTACATACATCCATCAGAATCTTGTGTATAAGCTAATGAGTTGTTATTGTGTGAGTTCATTGTTGATTCGGGACGGCGCAGGCAACGAGTTCAAAGAGACGGACAGTGTAGTGCGGAGATAAAAGCTCGCCGAAACGGTGAGGGAAATGAAACGGATTTCTAGAGAGTTCCACTTTCTTCTAGCACCGTCTTGATTGTTTGAGAACATTCCTGATAATGAGTAATCTATAAAAAGGGAGCCGCCGCCTCCACAGGGAGTCAGTCGATAATTGGACGCGTGCGCGTCATCAGCTGTGTGAGCTGTGGTTGTGCTCGATGACCCTGCAAGTTGTATTGTGTATGTGACATAATTCTGGACTGTCATATTGAGAGGTATGGAAATAAAGAGTAATTTTTGGTGTTTGTAACCTGGACATTTAATTCTACAAACCCACAAAGTCACATTATAAACCCGATTTCAGAATTGGACGTATTCTACATTCTCTATTGTTCAAGTTATAAAGTGATATACTAATGAAATGAAATGAAATGAAATGAGTACTGTTTAACGCCCGCTTTTACTACATACGGCACAGCAGGCGGTGACACTGATGATACATGAGATGAGGATGGAGCACCGGTAAGATGGCGGGGGAAACCGGAGGTCCCGGAGAAAACCCGCCCCAGTGCCGTGTGGTCCACCACAATTCTCACTTTGCGGTCGCCTGGGATCGAACTCAGGCCGCCTTGGTGAAAGCCAAGCGGTCTAACCACTGAGCCACGGCGTGGCTATATACTAATGAAAAGTGGTATAAAAGGAAATGTCACGTCTGAATTGGCAGTCTATATTTAAACATCTAATACGTATTACATTGTTTTGAGCAGTTGGTACTTATTTACACTCCTGGAACACTGTTCAGTTACGGAGTGTTGGCAATGCTCATAATGTTACAACTATTACTCGACAGTGTGTTGAGGCGTATTGACCTTCAGGTGAATGAATGACACATTGTTATCCAGAAGACATTATTATATCGGAACAGACTATACATACACTGGACTCGCCGTGTATGTGCGATAGGCTGACGTGAACACCCTTGTGTTGCAATTTTTTTCCGATACGCCTACTCGCTTTGCCATGTAGTATGTATGGTTTGGAAACTTTCTAAAACGCCCTGTACTCAATTATGAACACATTGAGAAATGTAGGACAAGTGAGGCAGGGGCAAAGACGGTGTTACTGTCAGCGAAGGGTTAGTGGAGTAAAGAGTATGTGTGCTGTGCTTTGTATTCATGTGATTGTAAGATACAAAACGCGCCTTTCTTAGCCAAAGATTATGGAATGACCTCAGAAACGGTATTAGGTCACATGACTGGAATACGTCACATATATTTGACCTGGCTCGGTATGACTGCTCTATCTGAGCACTTGCATGTACCTGGAAGACTATCTTGCTGAATTTCAAATGTTTTAAACTCTAATACGATTTTAATTTCTAGGCTTCTGGTTAGGGGACATCATGGCCGAGTGGTTAGACCGCAGAGCTTTCACCAATGTCACCCAGCTTCGACCCTAGGGGTCAGTACTAGTCCAGCAACGCAAAGGTTCCTGAAAGGAATGTGCCCCCTTACACAGTGGGGCAAGGACAGCGAATGTGTGTGTCAGGGAACGCATGCTACGCAAGGAGCAGAACCATGCAGCCTATTCACTCTGTAGTCAAAAAACGAGAAGATTCATTCACAAAAGTAGAAGCCATCAGAAAGTTTTTGAATGGTCTGTAACTGTACTGACATGGGGTGTCATAAACCTGTCCAGGGAGGGCGTGGGAACCTTCTGTAATCTCCCTGCGTCTCAGGCCGCGGAGGCTTTCTCTCCTGTGCTACACTGTATGTGGGATATCTGATGGATCTGAGCGGATTTTCTCCGGTTTCCCCTATGCACCTGCATCGTCACCTTTTCGTTCATCCATGTCACTATAATTTCATATGCGTTCTCACTCTCATATTAGGCTGCGGAGTAATTTCTCTCTGTGGCACTGATACACGGATGCCCACTTTAGGTCCTGGATGATCCAGATTTTTGAAGGTAAACAGAAGTTAAACACAGATATGTATCTCATTTACATTCAATAACTATTTTTCCACAGTTATTTGTTTACATCTCTTGAGGGTTGCGCTAGTTGGTTGGTTGGTACTTCTCGGAGATTACATGTAATTGTAGATGGCAGTATCTGCAGGCTGGCTCGCGTCGGTTCTCAGGTTCGAAGCTTGTTCGCAGCGTCTCTTCTGGTCCGGATGGCTGTCTCGGTAGATTATGTTCTATGTGTCATGATCTCATTTTAATCTATTCTTGTTTTTAAGTATATAATCTATGTATGTAGATATATATTTTGCTTACTTAACCGTTGTTTTATTGCTTCCGTTTATTTTACTGTCTGTTTCTGTAGTTTCACGTATATACACTACACACATAGAAACTCATGCCCAAGGCGGGACTCGAACCCGCGACCATCTACGCGGCGGAACGCTAAAGACTTACGCTCTATCGACCATGGCTGCGAGGGCCGTCTATTGTTGACTTTACTGCTACATTCAAGACTCCAATTACCACGTGACACGGGATCTTCCCTCAGAATGCGAGTTTCATACTACGCCTACTCCAAGTCGCGTACAGCATGTCAAAGCGAGAAAGCGTATCGGGAAAAATTCGCAACACAGATGTTTACCTCAGGTTATCACACAGACACGGCGAGTCCAGTGTATGTACAGTCTGTTCAGATGCAATCATGTCTTCTGGACAGCAATGTGTCATACATCGGCAGGCGCGAGAAAACATTGTCACCTAATTATCGGAGGGCCCGACCAGCTAGTGGCCGGGTGGGCGACAGGAGGCATTCAACCCACGCCTACCCATTTATCTTGTAGCACTAACGAGGGGATAGTTGGAAAAACATCACTAGCCATCTCTTTCCACGTCTGGAACAGTCGGGATGATTCACTGAACCGCAAGGCTTCCAGAAACAGCAATCTTCCTATATAAGGCTGCAGTGGATGAGTCATTGCAGTTCTTGGCGACCAGCCGTGAGGAGCGCCGCGTGAGCGAACGGACTGGAAGACGGTGTACGTGTATCAGAGGAGTTGTACGTAATTGTGAGCGTGCAATGGACCTGTGACAGACGAACTGATGGATTGTAATTGTGTGCGCTAAGTAATTCTATGTAATCAGCAAGTGTTCCAACTGTAATTCGGTGGAAATAAAGATCATTTTAAGTGTGTGCAATTGGACTTTTAATTTCACGAACCCACAAAGTCACAATATTATATAGACACACGCAGCTTCCAATCGCTCTATTTGTTTCGTAACTTACTGTTCGTCAACTTGATAATATTTCACTCTTCTAATCGACCAGATAAGACCCGATAAGGGACGATCACAGCGCTGGTCACCTGATGTTCGATACGGCTCAACGCTCCGTCGAGTAATACTCTGAACACATCAAAATACACAATACATTTTTGCCTTCGTTTTTACCTTATAGCTTCCAGCTTTCAGTTTCGTCCACCACGGAACTATAAAGTTTTCGCATAAGCGAATATTTTCTACATGAAAAAATCATAATTTTATGAATTATAGTATTGCAATTTCAGTTAACAATTGATATGACCCCTATAATTCAATACAGCCTATAAAATTGTTTCCGAGATGAAATATGGTCTCAGTATATGGATCAAATAATATACATTTAAGGTTAGGACAAAATCACTATAATATGTAATGTATTAGCCACTTAAGCCCAAGATCGTTGTTCGAGTACTTTATTTTCTCAAGTCTAAATAAACCTTCCAGTCTTCGCCCACACACTTCAAGTATGAAAGAACAGTACATTATTTATATAAGAGAAAGTTTCTTCACTTCTACTTTCAGTTTTAATTTATAGAGCTATTTACGTAAATCAAACAGTTTTATTTGACATTTTCAATTTGACCCTGACGCTAAAGCTCGTTCGGCTTCATCCAGTGCTTTAATTCACTGACACTTTAGGACCTACGTCCGAATTCCTCGGCTCCTCTTCCACGTCATTAAGCCAGCTGAGTTTAGGTCTCTGCTCTTCCTTTCCTTCCTCCTGAATTACCTTGAAGAGTCCTTTCACCGCCTGCGAGCGTCTGCTCTAATAAAAGCCCATACCAGTTCAGCTCGCGCAGATATTTTAATTACAGAGGCAGTTGCATGTGTTTAGTGAACAGAAGAGTTGCGTTATCTGCATTAATTTATTGACTCCACCTTGAGCTTTCTCTGCATTATTCAAACTTTATCTGTGCTGAGAGAAAAACGCCAGAGTTGCGTGCTACCTGTGATAGGCGAATCTCCTTTTTCTTATGAAATTGTATTCTAGTGCACGATGTTTTAAAATCCAACAGTTGAATAGAAAAATCTATTGTGTTGAGCTCAAATAACTTTCTCCATTAGATAAACTATAATTACAAATGCTTATTCCTCTATTTTCTGTTGATCGAGGAAAAAGTTTATGGAAAGTATATCTTTGCTAATTTTTTTGAGGTACAATCAGTGGTTTAGTTGGGCCGGAACGCTGGTCAGGAAGATATTTTCCCGCTTTAGAATGACGTAACATTTTCCATTTGGAAATTGCTGAATTAATACGGCGAGTTCCTGTTAATATTTTGTTACAACTAAATCACTGGGTACAGTGGAAAAATGGGAATACTAGGCTTTAATGATTAGTCAAATCTTTAAGATCTGTTGCTATGTGATGACCTTGGAATTTCCTTCACTTTGTATGGCAAGAGATAAAACATTTTATATTCGACAAAGTTATATGTAGTGGAAAATTAAAACTAAGAATGGGTCCCCGACCCTGGCCAGGGAAAGCGGCACGGGTTCGAGCCCAACCATGGGGTGCGGATTTTAGATCCCGAGTATAAGACTGCCCACTGAGCATCGTGAGGAAATTGAGGAGATTACGCTAATCCATTTTCACATAAGATTGCC
Organism: Mantis religiosa; assembly: GCA_030765055.1. Classification (NCBI taxonomy): domain Eukaryota; kingdom Metazoa; phylum Arthropoda; class Insecta; order Mantodea; family Mantidae; genus Mantis; species Mantis religiosa. The sequence goes on from CM060959.1 coordinate 64,382,206, forward strand.
CCGTATCTCTTAACGGTCACGTGACCTAATCACCTCTCATTGGCTGCTCTTGTGGTAATGACTGTCGTGCGGTAAAAATTAGTTCGTTATTTAATATGGTGATATATCTTTATATGTTGGAAGAGAATTGTCAAATTTATATTTTCGTAACTATTTGAATTAAATATATTACGCAACAGAGTTGATTTATCTGAAATGCATGTTAATTCTTAAACGAAGTAAAGAGGAAGTTCCTTTGCTCTCAAGCACATGGCACGATAGCACGTGATTTAGCGGTAGTGATGACATATTTGTTTATATCACATCTTGCTTTTACCTTGTTTTGAACTGCATTAGTCATATATCGCCATTCGATGGTATGTTGTGCGAGAGCTAAATTATTTTATTGATCGTTTATTGCGCGTGTACTTATATGTATAATGGCAGAGTCTACCTTCAGTTTTTCGCTGAAGTATCGCAAGGATAATTCTTTACAAACAGGCGAAAAAGAAATGTGGTGCATGTGCTTAATGCACTAACAGAGAAGAATCCGTCTTTGTCAGTGAGAGAAGTCGAACAGCTGTGCTCTGAACCTACAGGTGTGAGTGTTAGATCCGTAGGAACATCACGATGTGAAATTGAGAAAACGGGAAAACTTACCACTCCAGGCAAAAGCAGGAATAAACTGAAGTTAGTGCTCGGAGAAAATACGTGAAAAGTGTTGTGCGTCATGTGCATAGTTTCCTCTTTAGAAACGAATTCCCTAACATAAGTAACATTTCATCTGCTGTAAATGAGGGTGCAGATCTACCAAATTTCAGCAGATTGCTTATACATCTGGGGTTTGTGAATGAAAAAAGAGGCAAGAAAAATGTGCTAAAAGACAGAGGCGATATCACTGTGTGACGAAGACGTTCTTTAAGGACAATCAGACTGTACCGAGATGCAAATCGCAAAATATACACGAAGAACACACGAAAAGTAAGGTATGGCGTGACACAACTTTTAAGACTGAAAGACAAGCATTTTTTAAGGTATATGTGCTGGTTTAAAAAATCCCAGTGGAAAAGGCCAAAGGCTTTCATTATAAACTCTTCCAGTTTCATTGCTCAGTCATTCAGTTTCAACTTCCTCAGTTCATTATAAACTTGTATTTTTGCATGCCTTCATATCCTTATTTGTATGATTTTATTTATCTTCCCGGAAATTATTATGACGTTTACTGCAGGTTTAAATGTGATGGGAAGGCACCGCCTATGGCCTATGGCGCGAAACCATTGGCCAATTAGGGTGAGGGGGAAGGTAGTTGAACACGAATGTGTGTAAATGTGTATAGTGTTTAACGCCCGCTTTTACTACATACGGCATCGCAGACGGTGACACTGATGATGCATGAGATGAAGATGGAGCACCGGTGGAATGAGATGCCGGGGGAACCGGAGGTCCCGGAGAAAACCCGCCCCAACGCCGTGTTGTCCACCACGAATCTCACTTTGCCGTCACCTGGGATCGAACCCGGTCCGCCCTGGTGAGTTGAACGCGGAGTGATACATTTCAGCGGGGCAAGGTTATATGAAACAGAGATTAGGTAAGCGGCCATAGTCAAGAAAGCCAACTTTCCGGCTGGGGGTGTCGAGATGCTGACCACATCTCCTCGTATCGGTTGGATGATCGCCCACTTCTGCCGTGCGTAGGTGCACGTGAGGCTGGCAGTCGGGTTGGTAGTCCTTGGCCCTCTTAGGTCTCTCACGCCATTGGTTAGATTTTATAATGGGTCCCCGATACTTCGGACACCTCGATACTCAGGATACTTGCATGGGATCCACATCGTAGCATACTTCAGAGAATTCGTTTGGTACTTTTTAAATACTTCGATGGTTATTCTGTAATTTTTATTTTATTTTAAAGTCATACAATATTATTGTCCTAAGTACAGTAATGTGCAAGAAAGGAATTGTGTCAGATTCACTGCTAGTTAAGTTCCCAAGAAGATATCACTGCATATTCCAACGACGATTTGCCACCTCTTTTTAGTGCACTGTATTAGTGGAAAACAAGTTCTGAATTGCTACACTAAAAACAATCTGCAAATATTTGCGTATTCCACTTTCAGGAGTTTTTCTGAGAGATTATATAGCACAGCAGAACTTATAATGACTCAAAGAACTAAGAATACTCTTCAGTACTCTTTCTATTGTACAGTCGCACGTAGGTGCAGCGTCGAGGTGTGACTTTCATAGTGAGGGAAGCTCCAAATAATAATATGTAACGAAAAAATAGACGACTCCGAAAGAGTGAGAACGCTAGTATTTTTGAACAAAAACTTATATAAATTGACTGCTTCAGAAACGCATTTTGCTTTTAAATGTCTAAAGTTGTAGCAGGATTCCTCCGTTGTTGTGAGTTTCGATGCCCCAAAGTTGCGGCAACATATGTAGCAAGATTCGTGCTGGTATCTCGTTTCCCGTCGTTGGTCTTACTTCGTGCAAAATATTATGACTTGATGTAGAAGATGTTCCCCAAAGTTATCAGGAAAATCCTTAATTATGTGTGTGTGTGTGTGTGTGTGTGTGTGTGTGTGTGTGTGTGTGTGTGTGTGTGTGTGTGTGTGTGTGTGTGTGTGTGTGTGTGTGTGTAGTGTTTAACGCCCGCTTTTACAACATACGGCACCGCAGGCGATGACACTGATGATATATGAGATGAAGATGGAGCTCCGGTGGAATGAGATGGCGGGGGAAACCGGAAGTCCCGGAGAAGGCCTGCCCCAGCGCCGTGTTGTCCATCACAAATCTCACTTTGCGTGGGATCGAACCCGGGCCGCCTTGATGAGAGCCAAGCAGTCTAACCACTGAGCCACGGCGTGTCCCTTAATTATGTCTCGGCTAGCTTATAGTACTCTTCTGTTAAATTCTTACTTACGAGCAATGAAAACTAAGTGACAAGGGTGGTAACGAGTGAAGAAATCATTAAGATTTTCAATTTGAATTTCTATAAGAAATCAATCTTTTGTTTATTTCTTTTAACACCAAAACTTTATACTGTAATCTGAATCATTTTAATAATTCTAATTGAACTAACGCTTAAATATTTTCGAGCAATTTAAAAAGCGTCCGATCTCTTCAGCGTTCCAGAAATAAGACGAATTTTCTTTCGGTTTCTACACCAAGATTATTTAATCCTTCAGTACCATCGCTACCCATATATTACTTTTATGTGATTGGCTGATTTACTACTACGTCACTACATTATGTAATACAATTATTACTACTGCCAATCACAAAATTACATATATTACCCTTTTTTTTCTTTTTTTTTCTTTTATATATTTATAACATTTTTCAAAGCCTTTTCAAATATAAATCAAAACAACTGTTACAAAGTAGAGTTTAAAAATAAGTACACTGAAATTTTAAATGTTGCATCATTAAATATTTGCACTTAATTGGATTGGCGTTACACAGTTCTCCCAACATTTTCTTTTTGTTTAAACGAGAAGTAGAAATGCCGGCACCGAATATCGGATTTCGTGGAAAATATCGTGTATCGAGAACAACTTTTATCGAATCATCCCCTAATTAAATCTAATAAAGGAATTCTATGAATGGTTCATTCCAAATTGTAATTTACATATTTGACAAATTTTCTGTTTTAGTGAAACATACTTTGTAGTAACATTTTGTTTATCTCTTGGGTTCACCAGCTGTGCAAGACATTCAGAATGAAAGGACTTCTGAGGACACTCTTAGGAATTGTATGACACTATTTGGCATGAAATCCAGCATCAGTTTAGCTCCTCTTGCAAACCCACCTTAAAAATGGAAATCTGTCAACCTAAAGAGCACATATCTATACAGTTTGATAATCAAATTAAGTATTTACGTTTCTTGGACGCAATTAATTTTTTATACCAACGCCATCTCCTGACCTGGCATTTAATTTACTGAAAACAGTCTTTTGTTCAGTAATCCGAATATTGATAGTGTTTTGTCTTTGTTTACATTTGTGTTATATCCAGTGATTCATTTGTGATTATAACATTTAATAAATATCCTGATAATGGGATATCATCGTCGATTTCTAATCGTCTTTTCACCTGGCTTGCTTCCCGAGAACTTGAACATACTCGTCGCCAGGAAAGCTTCAGGTCTTATGCTGAGAATATTAGTTAATTTTAATGATTTTATAGTAGTATTAGTTACCGAGCGTGTTAGCTAATGTGGTTTCATCTATGGGCCGCGTTCGGGATAACCGGATTCGATTTTCGTAGCCAGCCTACCTAACCCATTGGTATTTTCGGGGTTTTCCCAAGTCCCCAGAAGAATTCTGGGTAGATTAATTTTCTCTAATTTCCTGTACCTCCATTTCGGCGGCCCCACCGAGGTTTTCGGTAGTCTTCCCTGCGGAGTTGACGCACGTAAGTGGCGTATTCACTTCCATCCCGTCTTGAAGTTGTCAACTTGGGGGGGGGGGCTTTTTAAGAAATCAGCTATTGCCCCTATGGAAAGACCCCCGGAGTTATCCATCGCTGCCGGGTAGAAGGAGGCCAGGGTCCTTGGACTTTTGGGTAGATTCTCTGCACTTAACTGTACCTCCATTTCGTCTCCATTATCTTTTCACATCATGTCCCATCTGGTGGTATTTTCAAGGTAAAAGTGTCCGCGGGTATCTCGGCGTTGCATGGCAGGATGATATGCCCCTGGTGAAATACTTCCTCATTCGGTAGGACGCTTTCCGATCTCCGGGCCGATCTGGTGGCGGTTTCTGCACCATGTCTGTTGTGTTGGCCTGTCGGAGGAGTTTCCAGTTAGTCAATAGTAGGGACCCTGCCCTCTGCACTGCCGTGAGCTTTTGGATGGACCGCCCCTTGTCTTCTCTTGCCTCATCCTTCCTCCCGGGGATGTCGCACTTATGGCTTAGGTGTAATAAACCACAGTTTTCGGTGCCGAATCCCCTCCGTAATAATCCTTTTCCTAATATTAACAGTTCCACTTTTTTCTAATAGTATTAAAAACTAATATTGTCGCAAAGCCATTATCGCGATTGGAGGCCGACACACACAAAGGGGCAGATAGTGCAGCGCGGAGATAAAAGGCTTGCCGGAACAGATAAAGTCAGGTGATCGAAAGGTTCGTGCTTCGTCTGGTAATTTCTGGAACAGTGAATAGAAAAAATTCCACAAACGTCTAGAAATAGGGTAGAGGTATATAAAGGAGGTCAGAGTCGTAATGAGAGAGTGGTTATGGAAGTGATTCGTGTGCTTGCAGCTGTGTTTTGAAAGTGAACTCTTTGTTTGTGGTCAACGTACTTAACGATTGTATTTGTGTATGTTTTTAATTCTGTTACTGTAAACGTTGACCAAAGTGTGTTTCTACAGAAATGAAGAACATTTGAACTTTCTGCAACTTGGACTTTTAATTCTACGAACCCACAAAGTCACAATATGAAGAAAGTGAACGTCAAAAAACTCTTCACTTGTTCTTTTTGCAAAATTATGTTAATGTGCCTTTAAGACACATGCACTTGAGAATTTAAAAAATAAAAACTGCGTTTGGAACTTTGACTTTCCGCCCGCTAATGAGCGTTGTGAATTTACTGTTGTGCTTTTCTAAATTGTTACGTGGTGATTTTAATTCTTAATTTCTCTGGTAAGGTCCTGTGTGGTCTCTTAAATGATTTTACTCATAGCATTGAAGTTCACATTTCTTCATACCCCACATTTTAATAACTAACATAAGTTTTCAAGATTTAGAACACTGCAAGCATAAATATGTTTTATTTTCAGTGAAAGCTTGCTATTTTTTGTTCTAATTTTTGGATGACTTCTTAAAAATCATATTTATTTAATTGAGGAGTGCAGTGAGGGAGACAGTGTTTGTTTTCTTAATCTGATTAATACGTATAAAATAAATGTACAAATAATTTCGTTTAGGAAATAATGCAAAAGGAATGAAACTTTTCTTTTCCGTATTTTATTTTTTTCTGCCATTACTTTCTCTCTTTAAAGCGGTTAATATATCCTATGATGTATGATACATGCTTGTTTCCATAATGATCTTATTCTAAATAACAAACAGACACATATATAGGCGAAAAATTTGCTAGTTGACTTCATTTAGAATAGTATCAAATACAAAATGAAATTTACTTCCTTTACAACATGTAAGTTACAAATAAAATGGTACACATATATAATAGCCAACTAAAAGAAAAGGAAAGAAAGAGAAATGGTATAAGATATAAAGCAGATAAAAACAAAAGATTAGAGAAGGTTACCGCTGCTCTCGTTTGTTTTTCTTTGGTGTAAGGGTTATGTCATTTTGCAACAGACAGCTCCTAGTTCACTTCTTTGCATCGTTCCTCATTAGACTAGTAAGTGCCTTCTAAAATAGAAGAGTGACAAAAACAACTTCTCTACTACAACGTCCTAAGAGAATAATAAAGCTTGCACAAAGGAGGGGTTAATGTGGATTTAAGAGTGTCTTCCGAAAAAGGTCTTAAAAAGGTCGTGTTAAGATGGTGCTGGAGAGCAACTAAATTAACTCTCCAAAGTTCAAAGTGACGTAAACTCCACTCTTAGAGCTTTGACCCACAACTTGCATCAAAATTCCATCATAATTTAAAGGCATAAATACGTTCAGCTTTATTAATGCAATATGTAGGTACATAACCTTACAGACAAAATTTAACGGCGTGCAGTTACACCGTCATATATTTACCATAAAATGTGCAAAAGGGGTTATTGCAATCTTAAACTGAACTACCCAATATGTGGTTTTGAAGTTCGTTCTTTACTTTAAGTTCTTAGTAGGAAAATGTTTAATATATACAGAGTTCTATTGCAAGAAGAAACTTCCCATTACGAAAGACTTCAGCAAACGTTTGTATACGGTAGAAAGGCCAGGAATAATTGACCCAGATAATACCTGGTGGAAGAGATATGGATGTCAACATCTTAGGAAGTGATTCTATATACCAAAAATGTACGAAAATTGTGTTCCAAGATTTACGTCAGCAGAGAAATAGGTTTTCCGCGCCTTTCTCACACTAAGTTTAGAGATTGGAACGATTAATACAAGCATTATCGAAGTATAGTGCGATTTACATCTTAGATAAAATGTTGGAAGTGTCTTCCACCAGCATCTATGGCATTGGTCCTATTTTCTTTGATACGACTGTAGACGCTGAAATTTATATGGGTATCGTCAAGACATTTGTGGAGTAGCTGGACGATATCGAATTAAGAGAAGGTTATTTCCAGCAAGATGGAGCAACGTGCCATACATCTAATGACACCATGAAACTTGTAACCAGTTTCTTTAATAATCGAATAATCTCAAAAGGTCTGTGGCCCCCAGATCTCCTGACCTAACCCCATCGGAATTTTTCTTGTGGGGGTATCTAAAGAACAGAGTGTACAGGAATAGGCCACGGACAGTTGATGTTCTCAAGGAATCCATTCGAACCGAAATAAGTAGAATTGGCGAGGATACTCTCCGTAAAACTTCAGAGAATATGGTGAGATGGGTGCAAACATGTATAGATGCTGGTGGAGGACACTTCCAACATTTTCTCCGAGATGAACATAGTGTAATGTAATCTCCCAAATGTGTATTATATTGTCACCTAATTATCGGAAAGCACGACCAATTTACAGCTGAGTAGGGAACCGGAGGCATTTAGGCCACGCCTACCCATTTATTTCGTGTCACTAACTGAGGGGATGATTAGGGAAGTGTCACTGGTCGCTGGCCGCCTCTTTCCGCTCCCCCTGGCGTCTGGAACATTCGGGATTATTTTCTGAACCACGAGACTTCTATAAACAGAAATCTTCCCTATAAAAGGCCTGCAGTGGACGAGTCAGTCAATTCTTGGCGAGCAGCTGTGAGGAGCGCTGAGTGAGCAAACGGACTGGAAGACGGTGTACGTGTATCAGAGGAGTTGTACGTGATTGTGAAGTGGAATGGACCTGTGACAAACGAACTGGTGAATTGAAATTGTGTGTGCTAAGTAATTCTATGTAATCGGCAAGTGTTCCAACTGTAATTCGGTGGAAATAAAGAAAATTTTGAGTTTGTGCAATTGGAATTTTAATTTCACGAACCCACAAAGTAACAATATTCTCCCAAAGTTGCACGTGTGTCCTATTATTGATTCGAAAGTTATGGCCTGTTGAAATGGTTCGGGTTTATATGGATCGCACTATATTAAGAGTGGAAGACTTTTCTAAATCACGCTTTTCTTACCTTCACTTTTTCCCTGAAGCGGTTTATTTTCCCAAAATTATCACTTTTCTCTGTGCGAATCTACATTTAAAACACTGCAAAACTCGCAATAACTGACCTCCCCCCCCCCCCCACACACACACACACACACACACACACACACACCTCAGACTGAGTACTTATCATGCGATGTTACCTTCTCTGTAAACATAGTTTACCAACATATGTATAGATTTAATTTATTATAATCATTTACTTTCTTTTTTTGTATGTCACTTAAATATCCATTTTTGTGTAAAATGTTAAAATTTTGTATTATGTTCATTGGTTAAAACATAGTTGTTGAGAGAAGGCTGGTTACACTGTTAAAACCAGTCATGTTTTGTGTTGAAAAGGATAGTTGGCATTGCTGAAATATACAGTATTTTGTTATAAAAAATGTAAAGTTTGTATTCCTTAAATTGGAATAAATAGTGTGTGTTAATGAGTAATAAGGAAGTTTATTAACAATTCTACATTTTGCAACAATTTACAACTATTTTTGCGTTTCGGTTTAAGTTAACAGCTTGTCAAAATACACAAGGGAGAGTTATCGTTCTAATAATGCAGCAATAACTTCGCAGCAACATCGGAAACCTAGCACGCATTCTACTCTGAGATATTTTGTCACAAAGCTCCAAGAGAAATTGTTCTGATGGCAAACATTTCTTCGGTTTTATAGTAATATTTTTACTAATCTATGAAAACACAAATATTTTGTAAACCCTTTCATTGTATCCGTCCAATAAAACGTTAAGGACACCATGTATATCCCTGACAAGTATTGTAGCACTGCTCTTCTGTTTTAAAAGTTATGAAATAGTAGCACCCAGTCAGCAGCTTTGGACAATGTGACAACGTAAACCTGCCCGTGTTGCACGTATTTGCGATAGCTTAATTAGTTTTTGAATACCTGATAAAGGGAAGGAGAAAACCAAATTATTGAGACTAAACCCTCATGACGTCATCGTATATTGACCGTGTTAAAGTCGACCAATCAGATTCGTGAAATCATACACAACAACGATAACTATTTTGTTATCGCACCCTCAGACACCACACCGACACATTTTGCATGTGTATGAACAGGCAAAGGATTACACATCTCGCTGATCGTCGACTATTAGCGCGACTTTCAATTGTCAAAATGGCGGAAAGGTTTGTGTGCCGTGACTTGAGGTTCAGTTTCATTCATGTAGGCCTATGTGATTTAGGGAATCAACTTGATTTATTGCTTTCAAAAATTGTTTTTTTTTTTTCGTGAAATAGTATCTATAAATGTAACTTTTGTTGTGAACTTCCCTAGATAAATTCAAAACCACTTGTGACATTGCCTATGATCAGAGGCAAGAATTTTTGTTTTTAACGATTTTTTCGCGAATTTTTGCCATCTTTTCCTTTTTTAGACTATCTTTAGCGATAAATGAGAATTTCTATTTTTAGTCTGCATAGAAACATTTACATTTATTTCAAATTGCATAAATATAACTTTAATTTAACATTCATGTCTTCATAGCATGAGGCTAGAAGCCACTAAATGTTTGCAAGTTTAACGAAAGCAAGATAAAATTTAACACTTAACAAAACCAATACAATGACATCATGAGCACTGAAGTAACAGCTAAGCAGTGCAAAAATAAACTGACACCACAGCATCCGACTGGGCCGTGATACTGAGAACTGTTTGTTGTATGCTAACTGTAAATGTTATTTGTTGGATACCACACTGTGCACAACAAAACCTCCTATTATGCTGAGTAAAGCTACTGAGAAGGTACTGAACTTCTGGGAAGCTACTCTAACATTATATTAACATGAAAATATTGTCCCTCAAGGCTTAAGAATGTGTTCCAAAATGCCCGAAAGCTAAAAAACGAATACAAACAATACCTCACTGAAAACAACCCAGATTTAGAAGCTAAAAGAGTTCTCATTGCCTGTACTGACACGCTGGTCTGGCTGATTTAATTCAATAGTTTACATTGTCAGCTATTTTGATGCAATTGTCGATTTCTTTTCTAAAATAAAAGCTTTCAGCTCCTGCGCCAAATTTGTTAAATGATCATTTTTGCGATGCCAAGTGCTGCAATGGTGTAAATGTACAAAAGCAACAATATTTGTTTCTGAAAACTGCAGATTGATAATAGATTCAATATTAGAATTTCAATAAAAAAAACTGTGAGTCATCTTGTTTCATCCTGAATTAACTTGCTGAGAACCAAATGTGAAATACTAGAGAGTGGTCACTTTAGAAACAGAGTAAGTGCACTTGTAGATCATATCATGGATCCCAGTGTTAGAAAAGCAGTAGAAGAGAATCTAAAAGTTTGCTGCCGTATGATTTTGTCTAAATTAAACTCTATTATGCAAAAGTAACTGATGGTATAATAACCATAAACGCTCTATCATTTGTTTGAACCTTCTAGGCTAGTTATAGGTGATTTAAATCATGTAGTGGCAGCATTTAAACAACCAAATGCATTTAAACCAATGGTATTACTTGAGATTCTGATTTTCTTCTTTATTACAAAGAGCTTTGTGACATTGTTTAACAGCAAAGCCATGATTGTAACGATAACAAATTAGATGTAGTAACATCACTCCTGGCATTGAAGGCAAAAACTGATTCTTACCGCAATTTCTGTGAAAAGTCCCTTTCAATGTCTTTGGATGCCGATTTCAAACGCTGACAGTGAGAGATTTTTCTCTACATATTACTTAGTTGTGACAGACAAAATATCAAGTATGAAAAGCGAAAATATCACAACTTGTTGTATACTGCAGTTTGGCGATGTCTGATGTGTGATACTTGATCTTATTCATGTTATATACTATCTGCTGATTTCAAATAAAATACTTTAATTTGGAAAAATGTGGCTTTAACAGTTGTATTACTCTAATTATCTGTTACTTTTCATTTCAGCCACGTCATCCCTCATTAATTCTTCCCCAAAAATTTGCGCGAAATTAATGCGAATTTATGGTAAAAAACCCACAAAACACCACCAATTAAAATTATTAATGGGAATTTTATAAATATGTCACCGCTATATCTTGCCTCTGTCTATGATAATTGCATAAATATGTTCAGTATAGATTTCGTTAAAGCTATAAAGTTAATACATTTTTAAAAACTGATTGTTATTTAGGTACATATTTGGCCTTGAATTTCCATAGATACTCATTTCGGAAATAGCAAATCCAAAATAGATGTTTTCATTGTGTGTTTTAAAGAGCTCACATTTGCTTAGGCGTAGCTAGATAAATTACATTATAAAAAATTCCGAATGAAGAAGTCTTTACGAGTTGTTTATCGGATGCTACCTTAAATATATGACGCTTTAATGAAAATTAATTGAGGAATTTGTAAGAAAATAAACATTGAATGTCTTCGCATCCAAAGGGTAGTATGAGGTCAGGATTTTCTTAAATCATGCCATATATTTGCATGAATAGAAAGTTTGGTATTAATTGCTTTTTGATTGAGTTGTGCTGCCAGGAGATCTGTTTCCATAAATTATATTATTGCATTTATAAGTCTCATTTAATTCCGGTGAAACCTTAATATACAGTTTTTCAATATTTTCTTACCTACTATAAATAGATGGCATAGGAAGTATTAAATACGTAGCAGTTAAGTAAATCAATGTCTCTGTGCATTACTTCTGAAATCATCCTCGTATTGAAACCTTCCATTTTCATCATGGTCATAAACTTTTCGAATACTAGTACTAGATAACGAGCAGTGATAATAAACATTTGCTACTTACAAACTGCGAACAGAAAATGTGGGCGAGGAAAAAAATGAGTTCGTAAACAGTGTGTGTTGAGTAAATTCACTAAACTTTGGTTGAGAACCTGGAATCTCTCCAGATGAAGAGAAGGTCTAACGAAAGCTCGATCTGTTTGGAAACGTTTATCTTTAAAGAGAATTGAATACGCTTTTTCCGGAAGCGAAATCCGTCAGTCAACGTGACATCTGCTTGTTGAGTTGTAGCGTTGAAGGTTACAATACAGGTTCTCCAGCTTTGTTGGCGTAATCGCCAAATATTATGGTTCCAAATAAACGCAATCTTTAAGATGTCCTGATGTAACACGATGAATGATATCAACAAGTTAAGTGCTTGCTCTGACAGTTCAGGATAACTTCCTTTGTAGACATCTGATATTTGTGCAAGTTTCTCAAATCTGTTCTATGAGAAATTCTAAACTGTTTTCATTATTTATTATTTTGTTAAGTAACGTTAATACTACTCAGTGCTCAACAAATATAAAAAAGTGGAAATATAAAACAAATCCCACACTTATATAAATAAATGAAAACATTAGTTATTACAAACCGCAGTTATAACTCAAGAGCTTAGCGCAACGCTAAACGTAAGAACTGTACTCTTCCCACCTCAAGAAGGCAAGCGGAGCATGAAGAGGTAGAGGGGTTTGAACTGTATCTGCTCTGGTAGTGGATCTCTTTACTATGAAATGAATGTATTAGAGTGCATGAGAGTCACCCATGCTGCCACATCTAATGCTCGTTTCAGTAATTGCAGTAGTAGTTATTATGCATGGCTGACTTATGTGACAGCACTGTATATTACATCAACCTAGCATCCTTATGATATTCAAATGGCGAACTTAAATGAATCGCTTGGTGCAGAAACTCTTCATGTCCATATTTTTTAGAAATTCAGATTTGTTGGTAAAGTAATACTATTTATATAGACGCACAAACTTGCGTCGAAATCTCTCATATCCGCGTTAAACTGTGCAATGTTTGTTTGGCGCAAAAACCCCTCATGTCCTGGACAAGGGGGAATTTTATTCATATCATAACTTATCTATATATTTATACCTTATTTTATCAAATTATACTTTCCAACAACAGCTTTCTCTTCTGAAGTGGCAATGATTAGTGATAAAAGTAGTTGATTTAAAAAAATTCAAGCTCTATCTTCCGCACGATCAATAAAGTCAATCCTTTTCTGGACATTTGTCTACCAAACCCACTTGTCAGTTTGAAGAAAAGTAATGTGAGATGTGTTGGATAAAATGTATACAATATAATTGTTTTTTATATTTAATGTAGTCTCCTACAGAATTTACATCAGTTCTCGTGTCCAACATGTTTAATAAACATCTCGGAACTGAATATGAAAGGAAGTCTCCAAACATGCAGAACCGATGTGTTTTCTATCCAATTTACATGCGTGAATGTAGATTTTCATTTGTAAGTGTGTATGCAGAGTAGTTCAGCTTTTTCTTTGCTTCTCCTGAAAGATCACGCCAATTGGACATGAGGGACTACTGCACCAAGCAACTCAAATATCATGCTGACAGCAAAATTGGTGGGCAAACAGTATACACTCCAAACAAAACACAACTGACTCTTGGATCTAATCACAAAACTCAGCGTTGCTCTCTACACTCAACTGAATCCGACTACTGAACAGCTGTCCCTTCTCAGTTCCACTGACACCCATGACTTACTTAACTGATAGGTCTTGATGTTCAGGCCCTCATAAGCAGCCGGCCATCTTCGGGTCATACTGCTAGAAATGACCTGCGCGAATCGTCAAGAGTGGAAGGACAGTGTAAGCACAGTAGTTCTGCCTGATAGTTCTGTTCAACTTAACGAAGGTTTATTAGCTTCAGGTAGCCGTGAGCTGACATCTGCTAAATCCTCTGCTAGTTTCCCATTTTGGCCCTCTTGCTGCCACGGCGATTAAGAAAGTTTCTGCCCTTGAACGTCGACCGTCGATATAATCGTCTGTGCTATACCGAACGAAGACTGCCATCGCCTATCTACTCGGCGTAATGTTTGAGAGGCTGTAAACCTATTTTTGAAACATTCTATAAGGTTTACTTTTATGACAATGGAAAGAGCAAGCCTTCTTTCTAGTCCTGCGCCGTTGCGCAGCGGGCTAATGCAGCATGTCTTGGTCCATGTCCATGGAAAGCGGCCCGGGGGGTGTGGAATTTAAGTCCCGGGTATAGGACAAGTGCCCACTCAGCATCGTGAGGGCAGTGAGGAGCTTACGATAGGTAAGCAGCGCTGGTCACGAAAACCAACATTCAGGCTGGGGAATGCCGAGATGCTGAACACATCTCTTACCCGTGTCGGTTGGATGATCGCCCACCTCTGCCGTGCGTAAGTGGGCGTGAGGCCGGCAGTCGGTTTGGTAGGCCTTGGCCCTCTTAGGGCTGTCACACCAGAGTTTATTTCTAACGGTGTATTTCTTGGTCATTTCTTCATATTCCATTACTTGAAGGACGGCTTTTCTAACTCTCACCAGTATATCCAGTTCAGTTCTGTTTATAATCTGTAAAAACGAACATAGCAAGTTATTTTCGCAATGTTTTTGTGCCAGAGATAGATGATGACAAAGTTATTTCTTATTAGGACGAGTGTGCTAACGATACAAATACTCTCACAGCGAAGAAAGTGTTTAGAAGTGCTTAACCATGCGATGAAAAGTTTATATTCTGATTATTATCAAACCGAAATTAATTGGCAAAATCCACTTTTAAATTTTTTAATTTTGCTTTCAAATTACAGTTCATAAGATATTTTATCTAAAAACTAACATTACCATACGTAGCAGGCTGGCAGTTTTCACCGCTGCCAGGGAGCAGCGTTTGAGGTTGGCATTTAAACACCGTAGATCCACTCCACCTTGGCAATAAGAGGGTTAAGTTATATGTGTAGAACTTGTATAAGAGAGGTTATATGATGTTATAAGATCGATATTCCTGAAGTTCTGTCCATTTTAGACAAATTACTAACGTGAGGTATTTCTAATACATAAGCTTCAGTAATCTAATTAACACAAACTAGTCTTGCGAAGAAATCCACTCAGGAATTTCATTTCTGTGGAGGACACCTGGTAGATATTTACGAAGAGACTGTAACGAACAGATATAACGATAACATATGATTTATTAAATACTAAAATAAATACACTTTGGGCTACTCCTGATGTAGTAATGGAATCGTATCTTTAAAAAAGCTGGACTATCCCTCCAAGTTTCATCGTTCACGCTCTATTTAAATTCCAGATCTCTTAGCTAAAGTGATTGCGTCATAACAACTTCATGGGATTTTAACTTCAATACTATTTTAGCCATTTGCAGGGAAGAGCACAAAGTTCTCTTTGTTGTGAAAGACGGCGAAGAAAAGTTTCTAGTGAGATTTTCCGGTCCATAGAAAACTCTGTTCTAAAGTTTCGTAAATGAGGAACTTCATGCCATTGTTTGGTCTTCGTATTTTAACACTTTCAGTTTCCTCGAGTTTGTTTACCGGCAATGCATCAGATGACGTGTTAAAGCACTGCCTTCTATGTTCTAGTAATTAGAGTTTCCATGTAACTAAATGCCTAGCGGTATTCTCTGTGTTACATATCTTTCTATGTTACTTAACTAGAGAGAGGCAGAGGATTTGTTCCAACCAAATGTATATGTTTCACTCACATGACTTTTCTCTACTCCTTTATTTTCCCTACTTCACGTTAATCGAGGTGAATATTTCCAGAAATGGTTTTATTGCGTATTTCCGGTAGATAAATGGAGTTCAGGAAAATAGAGTAAGCTTTAAACGAATGTTCGAGCGGGTCGCTATGTAATGGAGGAAAAATCCGTTCTCTTTGTATGACCAAGAAATAAAAATAATTACTTCAAAATTGAGAAACCTATAGGTATTTTAAAAAGTTATATCTTGGAAATAGTTAACTCAAAGTATTTGATATAAATATTTCTTTTAGCGAGATCTACATGTGAGACAATCTCTTACAGCTTACTAGTTATGCAAAAGTCATTCCGAATAAAGAGATCTTCTAGAGGCTATCTGGCCTTCTGAGACCAGAAAATTTAGTATAAACGCATATTTTCTCATTAAAATAAATTTAAAATAGACTATTTAATCAAAATAGTAGAGAATTTTACAGAAAATCAAATTGTTCTAGAAACATTCCATATAACCGGCACTTTTGGGTACGGAATTTTCTTAGAATATCCTAGGAAAACAGACTTAAGGTTAAGTTTAGTTTAGTTAACAGAGTTAAGTTAAATTTAACAGTTTTGTTAGCGCTGTGACAATTGTTACGTTACATTTGTTAACGTCGATTTTAACATCCGTTGGTGAAATCGGGCATAAGACTTTCAACAAGAATGTCCTATCTTTAACATACAATAGCTGCCATTGTTATTGAGTTACAGCATTCAGTTTTATGTCGTTACAGTTATTACTGCCAAATAGCCATGAAACTTAAAAGTATTCAGCGAGGCCTAGAAATTTCGAAAATGTATTATCAAAATGCATCATATTTTCGTCAACTGGAGAAATATACTGAGCTCTTGTAAGGGACTATTTTGGCCTTAATTGGATGGCATGGATCTCAGAAAAATCTGGTTCCAGCAAGATGGTGCCACATGGCATACTGCTTTTGAAACAATATTTTGAAGGAGAAGTTCTGAACTTTCTGCATTTCTCGAGGCAGTGATGTTAACTGACCCCTAAAATCATGTGATTTAAAGCCGTTGGATCATTTCTTGTGGGATTATGTTAAATCTCAAGTTTATAACAAGCCAAAAACAGTAAATGATCTTATGAATAATATCACACCTAATTTAGCTCTTCTGTCATTCAAAATTGGGTCCACCGTGTTTGCGCAACCCAACGAAGTCGCAGCGGTCACTTCACTGATGTTTTCTCCCACAAGTAATGAAATTATGTTCCAAAATAAAAAACAAATAGTCTATCATTCATAGAACGTGTTTTATGTAAGTTTAATAGGACACTCTTGATGAAAAATCATTTATATATATATATATATAGAGAGAGAGAGAGAGAGAGAGAGAGAGAGAGAGAGAGAGAGAGAGAGAGAGAGAGAGACCAAACAGCAGTCTCTATATCATTCTGTGGCCACAACCGGCAACCTTAGCAAATTAAATCAACCTCAAAATTATACCCACCCAATTAGTTCGGTATTTCAAAACAGTATTTCTTAGTTTTAAATTTTCTATCAGCGCTGCACAAACGTCGTTGTACCCGAGCCCGCAGCCACTGAAGCACTAAATCTACCTGCTTTCTTTCCCGCCACCTAATCTCACCTGCCGTCCCGTAATTCCGTCGTGAAGTCCTGCTAGGGTATGTACACACATGACACACCTCGGACTGTCCCTCAGTCCGCCAAAAGATGCTGCTGCTGTTCTACATTGTTCATTCCTTAAAGATGAGAGCCCTTGAAAGCTCACAAAACTTTCCAAATTTCACCGGTCTGATAGCACGAGAAGTTTTTCATATTTAGGTTTTTCTAACACGTATGTAGATTGAATGCAATGTCTTCTCCACCTACTATCATAGGTACATGTCATTGCGAGGTCTGCCCGAGAGTCCGAAACTCCGGCCTCTATCACCCGGGAGACGATGGAGGACTCCGGGGCTCTTTCCATAATGCCTGGAGTCTAAACAGCCTCTCCCCCCCATCGACAACGTCAAGACGGGAAACATGTGGACAGACCCCTTACATGCGTCAACCTCGCAGGGGAGACTACCGAAAGCCTCGGTTGGGCCGCCTGGTGATCTATCTCACCTACTAAGTCTGCAGGCTAGTACCCGGGACATTTTAGGCAAACCTCTGCCCCCTCCAGGCGGCTGAGGCCAGGCCGCAGGTACCCGATCTCCTGCGGATGTCGGGAACACACTGCCCCCTCGAGTCCAACCTAATCCGAAGAACTCCCATTCGGGAGAGGCTCGGTTGTTCGGCCCGAGGTTCCTCTGGTATCGTCAGAGGTACCACGAGTGCTCAGGGTCCGCAGCTCTCGTACCATGGCAACTGAAAGGGACGGATCACCTCCCCTACGTGAATCTTATATCACACACGAAAAATCGGTCTCATACTGACATATAACTTTAACTCTGTTTACCTAGGATACTCTTTAAGAAAATGCCGTACCCAGAACTGCCGGTTATATAGAATGGCTATTTGGCAGTAATAACTGTAACGACATAAAACTGAATGTTGTAACTCAATAACAATGGCAGCTATTGTATGTTAAAGATAGGACACTCTTGTTGAATGTCTTATGCCCGATTTTACCAACAAATGTTAAAATCGACGTTAACATAGGTAACGTAGTAATTGTCACAGCGCTAACAAAGCTGTTAAATTTCTTGCATTTCACCAACCTGTTTTCTGAAAATGTTAACAAGACACGTGGTAACGCCAAGAGACTTATAAACATTACACTATAGAAGGCTATGGATGAGTCACATTATTTTCTGAACGTACTGCGATGCGATTTTGTTTTCATTTTCGTCTCCACACAGCTGAAAAAATGGCAGGTAAACAAAATCGTAAACAAAAGCCATGAGGCAAATTTCTCATTGATGGAGAAAGAATGGTCAATTGAATTGGTGACGAAGTGTAAGGATATCGTGGAAAATAAGAGGAGGAATACGGTGAATGTAAAAGGGAAAGATGTCACGTGGGGAAAAATTGGAAACGAATTTAATTCAAATGTATGTGCCACTAGTAGCAGCACGAAACATCTTCGTCAGTACTATGTAAATTTAAAACGAGGAGCGAAGAAGGACAAGTGACGAGTGACTTGAACGTTTCAAGACGGGAGTTGGACAGTGTATTATCCACATAATTTAGTGAATTATAAAATCGCTAAGTTATTAATACTTGAAGCAAAGGTGAGATCGGCATATTGCTTTCGATGCATGTTCTAACCTCTCTTGTACTTCCACAGTAACCTTCATAGCAGCTTATTTTGATGCTCTATAACTCTGTAGATTATATTTCTTCTTATAGCTCTTCAAAATCATTTCTCCTCATAGGCCGTACTCTATTATGAATGCCATTTAGACGGTCTTAAATATAGCAAATCGATATCAACAGGCCACGCCGTGGCTCAGTGGTTAGACCGCTTGGCTCTCACCAAGGCGGCCGGGGTTCGATCCCAGGCGACCGCAAAGTGAGATTGGTGATGGACAACACGGCGTTGGGGCGGGTTTTCTCCGGGATCTCCGGTTTCCCCCGCCATCTCATTCCACCGGTGCTCCACCTTCATCTCATGTATCATCAGTGTCACCGCCTGCGGTGCCGTATGTAGTAAAAGCGGGCGTTAAACACTACACATATTTCATTTCGACATCAACGGGCGTTTACGCCCGGCATCTTGACTATTTACAATTGTTAAGGACTTAACTATAGAAATTTGGCTTGTTAGTTTAACAGGAGATTTAGCACGAGTGTTACCTAACACCTGTTGGTGAAATGCAATTTTTATTATAACTATTGTTAAACACGTGTTAAGTCTTAACATCTGTTGGTGAAATTGGGCATTAATATAGTCAGGTCAGCCTGGTGAGCGTGGCAAGTCAGATGCCACCACGTGATTGTTAAAAGTATGTTGTTCCGAGTAAAGATACTTGCATTAAATGTGTTAATTTAAGTAAATGTGGTGTTTTGTTTCTAAAGTTATATTGGACTAAAATTAAATTATCATTTTATAGTACTAATGCGTATTTTACACGCAATATTTGTAACGTGCCTATAATATTTAAACTAAAAGTGCTGTCTTTCATAATTATTTCGGATAGCATGCACCTCCATTCACCATACTATCAGTGCGAAGGAAGCTTGCCTACCTTTACTACTCCATATCGGCGCACGAGCAGCATCGTGAGTTGAGATACCAGATTTGAGTTGAAAGTCTACTGGACTTATATCTGAACTATAAAACAGGCTACGCTTAGTAATATTACTGCATGTGCGCTTGTTGATACTGTACATTCTGTTACAACTGCAAACTAGGGAAGACTATATTGAATAGTAATCTAAAACTAAAGCAGGTCACATATTGGACAATCGGATCGATGGCGGGAGCTGAACACATACCCTCAGTTCTAAACTGCTAGCATCCGAAGTAACGTTTTCTGTATAATGTATTTCATTAAACTTTCTCATCTGCTTATGTCTCCGATGAACATTCATTGCAATCTCGAATGATCAAGGCGTACTTAAATAAGTTATAAGAAGGTATATTGTTGCTGCAAGACTAAAATTTCTGCGCACAATGCATAACATTAATACACGAGATTCATGGTGTAAAAATGCTTCATAAATACACATTCATATCTTCCGTATTTATTAAGTATT
The DNA here is from genome assembly GCA_030765055.1 of Mantis religiosa. Lineage (NCBI taxonomy): Eukaryota > Metazoa > Arthropoda > Insecta > Mantodea > Mantidae > Mantis > Mantis religiosa. The sequence continues at coordinate 64,402,607 of CM060959.1, forward strand.
TTAATGAAACAAAAATTGGTTTAAAGGCCATTTCAGACAGTATACAAATATGGCATCGTTAAAATACAAACGATATTCACAAATCGTTGAAATGTCACTATTTTGTTTCACTGTGACAAACACCTTATTTCTTAGAACGCATCTAATTTAAATCGTTTTGTGTGCATATGGACGATAGCTACGTAAGCGAACTGTTCTCCAGTTCAAGGTTTTAAGGATCAGACAGTGCGATAATCATTGTGTATGCAGACCAGCAGAAGAATCGGGTCACTCGGGTTTACCCGAGTGGCGTGGTTTCGCCCAGCACCTAGCCGCTTAGAGCGGCTTTATCTGAGCAGTATAGAAGTTGTTTGTCTCAAGCGTTTGTGCCGGGGCATAGGTTTCTCTGATCTATTGGGTTAAGCCGCTCAGGCTGCCGTCTGGGTTATGTATTCCCAAAGCCGTCTTCACCCGAACTCACCGCTTGAAGGAGGTGCAGACAGCACGATCAGAAGGGGTAGGAAACTTTGTGAGGGTATTATCTAGACCCATTTCTGGTTCTCAGGTTTATGGTGGGATGGAGAGAACCCCTCCAGGCTAATAGCCCATGGCGTCCTTGGGGAATTTGTATCTCCTCCTCCTGCGAGGAGCTCTGTGGTCATACCGACCCAAAGTGTTGACCAGCTGGTTGGAGTTGGTAGACTTGTCAGCATTGTATAACTGTACATCTCAGCATCTGTATTATACTTGCTAGTTTGAGACAAAGACAGATATATCTTCCATCTCTGTCGCCCTCTAGACGTGGAACTGGCAACACCAAGACAGTAGGATAACCGTATTGGCTGAACCCATGTTCATTCTTATTTTGTAGCTACTCTAATGGAAAAGGTGAATGAGGCATCTATACGTTTTACTTGGAAAAGCTTGAGCAAGATTTATACTACTTAAGCGTTGCATACCGAAAGTCATTTGTAAGTTTCCGTGACTGTTAAATTCTGCACTGGAAATTAAGTACCATGTCTGAAAGCTCCACAAATGAATAAAACCAACTAAATATGACATAGGTAGGTGACTATGCAGCTAAGGCCACTAAACCAGCATCGTATTTATGTATACAGGAAACAAATAGGAAAAGAGCAATATTGCCTGCAGAAGTGAATAAGAAGAAGAAGAAGAAGAAAAGAGCGTAATTATAACTGTCGTTTTCTTGTTACTATAATTAATAGCTAGGAAATAAAAAAGAATAGTTATGTTATTATTACGACGTAAGTTGATGTTTATTAGCGAGAGAAAATATGTAACGCTCGAGGCGTTAGTGCCGAGGGCTTACATCTTAAAGAGCATCATGAACATCAGCTTACCTCTTAAGTCCCATACTTAATTTTATCCGTTGCTTAAGAAAAAAATTGACTTGAATTATTAATTATAAAATATTAAAAATTGTATCGGTATATTGCAGATGGGTATTTGTTTCTTATTTTTCAGATAACTAATGAAAAATTGAAAGTCGGACTAAGCCATCTACGAGGTAATCGATGGTCAAAGACATTATAATGTCTGTGACAGTATATTGGAGTAAGCATTCCTGAAGAATGTTTTTTATTTCTAAATTTTAACTTTATTCTTTTGTTTGAGTTGCTGTATTGACTCTGGTAGAGATAATTAGATTCTTTACAGAGATTATTCATGAATAACAGTTAAAAGGCCTACTTTTCTGTAGCAAAAGTAACGCGTAATGACGTTTATTTTCTTATGGGGTCGGATATCAGACCATAAATACAATTTCTATTTTTAGTTTGTCCTTCAAGCTTGCACCTTTTCGCCTGGTGCCTATTTATTCACCTAAGGATAGAAAACTCGTTTCAGAGTTTTAAATAATCTGCATTAATATTCAGTATGAGTTACAGAAATTAAAGAAGATTTCTATTATTCTTTTATCAGGAAATGTTCATATAGATGATATACATTTGTGGGTAATGATATAATACGGAGAATGTTTGGCATTTGTTTCCAATGCCAATTGAAATACAAATGACTTCAGATTTAGGCCGATGTAGAGGCAGTAAAATGGAATATTTTGTAGGTTATAATTTCTAGCCATTATGTCACTTAACGATCAACCTTTATGGCTGCCACAAAGAAAATCTTGGAAATCACGATTTTAATCATCACAGCATGTGTGTAACATAGGATTGCATAAAATATTTATTTGTAGTACATCTAGAATGCCCTTAGCTAGTAGAGAAATTATTGCATTCCAAAAACAGTTCGGTATTCACATTTCACCACAAAAAATATTTTGTGCTCTATCTGTGTGCTAGCTTTTATTATTATCCTTTATTCATCCACATATTTCATTACATTAGTAACATTAAATGATCTAATTTGCTTTTTAAACCATTTGTATTCAAAGTTATTTTGAAATGTTTGATGTGATTCGTTTACTAAATCTAGCAGTTCAGTTGTACAGTTTCCGGATTGAATGTTCATTTTAACTGAAGTATAAAATGGTTGTGCTATTCAGATTGATTGTGTTCAGATAGTCGCTGAAGTCTTCTAGAACTAATTCACTTATTTACATTTCTGTTTAGTTATTTTGCACTTTCTAGATTCATTTTGTTTAAATATTCACAGCAGTCCTTTAGATACTGTCCATAAAGTGCTGCTTTATGTATTGGCCACTTCCCTCCATTCTTGCTTGATTTGTGTATTTGTGTGTGACTTTATTTTTTTTAATTTACGTCCACCAACATTGTCATATTGGACGATGAATAAAATAGGTGAAATGATGCTCAAATGAGCCCAGGGTTCATAGAGCTTAGTTATCCGACATTCGTCTTCCAGGATAAGAGAAAACCCTGGAAAAATCTTATCCAGGTAACTCATCGTAACTGAGATTCGAACTCGGGACCTCTTTAACGTGAGGTAGACAGGCTGTCATCTACGCTACCGAGGTGTGTGTGTGCGTATGTGTGCGCGTGCGTCTGGGGGCGAAAGTTTTCAATTGGTCGTTGCCTCTGAACTGCACAGCTCTAAAATCAAATTGTTGATAAATGTTCTTTTAGTTCAATTTGAAAACAATTAATACTTTTTCAGTCAAGTCATTCTTAATTTTTTTTTCTCTCCTTCACTAAGATGATAATCTTTGTGCCGGAACTTTCGAACATAGCAAATATTTTGCTTGAAGATTTTGATTTTATTAACTGGTAAACAAAACATAGTACAAAAAATGTATAGATATCTCTAAAGTATAATATTTATTTCACATTACCCTTTTTGTGGCAGCGGACATGGCCAAAATATTATCATTGGTTTGAATGTTTCAACACCTTTACATTGTTAAAGCCCTGTCACTATTTATTTATTTCTCATAATGTCATAGGATGATCAGGATTGAAATAGCAGATATGTAACGTTACATAGATTACAATGAAATGGGTAATTTATTTAGTTATTTATCCACATTAACATAGAGAGGCAGTAAGTCTGATAGTTGCATTTGCATGACCTCCTTTATCCATTCAAAAAACATTACACTAATTTATTATAATGATTGTTAATATGCGAGGTAAGTATTTGCAGAAATGATCTTATACCTTCTCGGTAGTAGCAATAAGGGATCACAATATATTTAAGGAAAGTCAGATTTGATGCATGTTTATATTTAAGCCTCAGATTAATTCTATAATATATTAAAATACTCGAAAGAAAGACTATTAAGGTTCTATGTTATTTAATTTATTATAAAAACTATATTAAAGAAAGGATTTTGTGCACTACAGTGAAAACATATATTAATTGTAACTATGAAGTTATAAAAATGAATTTATTAACCGTAGGCCGGTGCCAGAGTTGCGTCAGACATTGATCACAGAAGTTCAATCCGCTAATTAGACTGTGAAAAGGATTTTTCTCAGTGAGGTTGACGCGGTGGTTTAAAGTGACCATATAAACTTATTATTGTTACTATTATAGTAAAAACTGCAGAGTAATAAGTTTCGAGTTATATTTTATTTTACAATATTATTTCAATGCAATTTTTAGTTGCTGTTTTTCATCCACATTCTTGAGGGGAAATGGATATTTCTAGAAACCACTTAGTATATGTCGAAGCCACGAAGAAACAAAAGCTAATATCATAATCTGCATCCCACTTAATGCACTAAAAGTTTAAATAGTTTCTTCATATTGAAACAGTGCAGTATGGACCACAACACGAAGAGTAAAACCCCGTCCAAAATCCTGAATCACTATTTAAGTTTCAAGAAGACAGGAAGAGGAGAATAAATGAGTCTTTTCAACTAAACTAAGCACAATGAAATGTTGACTTCATAAATCTGTATTTAAAATACGCTGCACGCTTTGGCCAAATCTTCATTTCTGAGCAGTAAGATTTTCTTTATCTCTTATGGCTTACCACATATGTAAAAGTCATTCATGACCAACAGGTCTTAAGGCATTTCCGAAAGAGGTGCATTTCATTTGTGATGATGATATATGAAACATACGGTTTTGTTAAGCATAATCAGGAGATATTTTTGAGATAATTATAATTTCCCAAAGGTGTTCTATCTAAAGAATAGTTTGGAGTGGAAGCCTTCCTTGTTTTTAACCCAATTTTTAATGGGAAGAAAGTTGTGCTGCTCACATACACACACGGATTTTCTTTTCCAAAAAATATTTTTGAACGAGAGCTCAATACATATTTGTACTCAAAACTTGAGATAAAATTTTTGAGTGCAATATAACACATCTCCTAATTACTCTGTAGTAGAGAAACTAATAATCAAGCTTAAGAGAGTGTGTAGAAATTACGTAAAATAATCTGTAGTGGTGTACAAAATCCTTTAAATGTAACAGCAAAAATTTATATTTGTAGCATTTCCTCGACGAGTTAACCTCTGAACTGCAACACATATCAAAAATACCTCAAGGATTTTGGAGCTGTTTTCCATCTGAACGTCTACCAAAGGCTTATATCATTCGCACAACATTGCACTCGCAGATTTGGCATCGGCATTCGCCCCTTGCTGAGTCCGCAGCTTCCGGTCCATATCACCCCCCTTCCCTCCCTCATACACATGAATAGACTTCTGGCTTCAACTGCACCGTAGGATATCTCCTACAAGATATTTCACCTCTTGGTCACTTTGAGGCAAGTGCTCGATTGCCGGGAATATAAACTGTCTTACAGCTCCACTAAACTAGGTATTTATGGACTGCTTAAGAGGTATGTTGACAAACGGTGCAAGCAAATGTTCCAACACGCTCAAAGTTCCATCGACTATCCACAGAGGCACTTATGTCGCAGACAGGACATCTCAACATACGATAAAGTCTTCCAGAAGTTACGGTTGGGAGGGGGCTTTTATAAGCGGCTTATTTTGTAAGTCCTGCCAACCTTCCTCTCCCCTTAGCTGCAAGTTCCAGTAACGTTTGCAATATGTCAGTCCCCGACTATGCCCCTGGATATGTTAATTCAACCGCGTTTTTTGTTACCTTAAATGCATTTGTGGGTTTTCATATCATATTAGGAGCGCAATTATTTGGCTTCCTTTGGGAAAGCCACTCTTACCTTGTGCTTTTACTGTGCTTTTTTTAGCTTTTTCTTGGTTGATAGGCGATATCTGGGTTGAATTATATAATACTGCAAGTTTAGATGTTCCTTTTTCATTTCTTTCTCATGCTTTAGATCAGTGAATCAGGTGAGAGCAGCGAGCGAAGATTTTGGCGGTTGAGTTTGCATTAAAAAAAACTGCCATGTTGGGCGTGTAACGGGCTCTTAGAGGGACTTCTTGGACAGACGTATGTCTATGGGGGATTTGGATATACCTGGAGACGTTAGGGACTCCTGTCTGACCACTCCAGGTCTGGTTGTCCTGTGCGCCTTCTCATAGAGGTTGCCAAATGTAAAATACTGTAGACCCACAACAAGAAGGCAAGCTAGTGGAATGTATAACGTAATCACATTTGCTGTTCCAACAGTGCTTTTTGCTCGCCTTCCCAGTATGACAAGGATGGCAGGTTCAACATACATAAGTGTTGTCACATAACTCGCCCATACATAATACCTATCGATGCATTTACTGCAACATTAGATCTGGCAGCATGGGTGGCTCATATGCACTCTCACACACTCATTTCCTAGTAAACGGATCCGCTACCGGAGCAGATAAACAGTTCAAGCTCCTCTACCCTTCATACCGCTTAAGCCTTCTTGTCGTGGGCATACAGTACACGATTGTGCGCTTAAGTGTCGAAATTCCTCCCCCCCCCCTCCCGCTTTGTATAAACCCTGGTCTCGTAGCTCAGCCGACTCGAGTACCTCCTTGCTGTAGGAGGGTTATTGGGATTGATTCCTAGCTGTGGCAGGAATTTTGTCTAGCCAGTAAGAGTTCTAATTCCTATCTTTCCCAACGTCTATAAGTACTAGTATGAGTGAATGTCAGAGAGAATATGATTAAGATCTAACGCATAAAATCCAAAGAAAAATCCGAAATCTAGTGAAAATTGTATGCCAATTAGCGCCGGGGTCGACGGCGATTTGAGTACTACGGTATTGGTGGTCTTTTGCCTCTGGAACAAAAATTATTGTTTATATCTTATATTAAAAACTGCGCTGGTATGACAAATATCTTATTGTCAGTACGATCTGAAAGAATGCCAATAATGTGTCGAAACAAATGCCATGTCAATTAAACGAAGAATTGTGTGGCATAAGACTTGTTGCTGGAGATAGTTAAACATCAATTATGAAAATTATTTATAAATTCGTGCAGTTCACGAGAAAGAGAAAGCCTGAGTACATATCTTTGTCATCTACATGCGCACAAAGAATAGGGAATTAGGGCAAGTTGGAGGCTACTGACAGGCAGGAAAAGGCGGATTGGACAGCATTTATCTAGGTGGGACGGGGAGGGACAAATGAAAACTTCCCTGAATGCTTCAGAATTTGTTTTTATACAATTTCGGCCAGGCCGTGGCTCAGTGTTTAGACCGCTTGGCTCTCAAAAGCGACCGCAAAGTGAGATTGTGGTGGACAACACGGCTCTGGGGCGGGTTTTACTCCAGGATCTCCGGTTTCCCCCGCCATCTCATTCCACCGGTGCTCCATCTTCATCTCATGTATCATCAGTGTCATCGCCTGCGGTACCGTATGAAGTAAAAGCGGGCGTTAAACACTACACACTATACAATCTCATTTCATTGTTCAGCTATTTATTTATTGTTTTCCCATTTGCTGTTTTAGTAGCACATTGAGCAATACTGCACGTGCAGTAATAGAAATATTTTTTCAGTATTTAAAATCCAGTTAAGAATTTAAAGCACGTTTGTTTTTCATTTCTTCTATTGATTTTATTGCAACAATTCTTTTTATTTTTCTTCATTATTCTTGAATATAATAAAAGTGCGTAGATTCATACGATAGTAAGGGATCAATTTTTACCAAAAATAAACACTACAACTCGTAGCTGAATATAGTCAAACAAAATAATTCTTACAGAGGTTGTGTTACGATGCATTGTGTTTGAAATATTCATGACAGGAACGTGCATAATAGTCAAAGGTAGTTAAGATTTGACCACAATATCCCGGTATGAGCTTTTATGTAAAATCATCTAGGAAATAATTCAGGGATATCAAAATGAAGAAACAGACTACACAAGAGCGCGCGAAGCCGTAATAAATTAGTACAGATTGAATAATGTAAATACTGCGAATCCTGTAAGAATAGAAAATATAAGGTATCGCTAGGACTTTACTGAATTCAGTTTGAGATATACAGACATACACTGAAAAAATTATATTTTGAAAAAATTAATTGTTCTTTCACATTAGGCGTGTTTAGGCCAAAGTATGGAAAGTTCGAGTCTGACTAAAAAAGAATCAATGCTTCAAATCCTGTCTATGGCATTGAATTTTTCAATCTGATTCTACCTTATACTTTGAAAGCAGCGTCATTGAATGCTTCCGACGTTTCTGGTAGCTGCTCTTTTTTTCTAAGGCTGTATGTTAATTCACAATCGTGCGTGTAAAGCACATGAAACAGTTGGTGAGTTTGTTTCTGCCTACGGATATAGGACTGGGAGAACAGGTGCTCTATGGTAGGGAACGCACTCAAAAATCAGTAAAATGGACAGCGACAGAAAGCGATATCGAATAGACAAAGGTTAGATTTCCGATACCACTTTGTAGGAGAATGGAAGGGATAACAAATGCGAACAGAAAGACATGCGAGTCGGTAGTTAAACTTTAGCACCACGCCCTCTCTCGTGGAAGGGGAGAGTGCTTCCTGAATGAATTTATGGAAGAAGGAAGTGGAGCGATGTTAGCGAAGCTATCTCTGCTAGTGTGAACTTCGCCGCACTCTGATGCTTTCGGACAGTTAACTACACGCTATCTAATCTATCCCTTTGTGTGACAATGCATCGGTATCCAACACTGCACCTCTTTTGCCCGCTTCTTTCTCTTTGTTTCAACACTGATGTAGAAAGCTTTCTCTATCCCTCTCAAATTTAAATATTATATGTAGCTATGATCCATGGCCAGGAATGAAAGCACTATTAGTGTAAATTTACCCTTGCTATTTGCCCCAGTACTTTAAACAAACTGGTAAATACAGCAGGCTAAACCGGTTGATTCTGTTTATACTCTCGTGTTGGTTACCATTGCATTGGTGGTATACATGTGGTAAAGCATAGTTTTGATATGTCTTACTAACAATGATACATTACGAGCTTTAAGGAGATACTTCAATGAGGTTCAGACTATTCATAAACCTTTAAGGTAACACACCATTGCGCAATTCAGGAAAACATGGTTTTGGATTTGTACACATTTGCCAAGCTGCACCTTTTTGCAAGGAAGTTGCTAACCACGATTGATGTTATTATGTGTTTCAAATGGAATAATGTTTGTCCTTGAGCGCTGCTAGGTGATTAACCAATCGGAGTCCTGCAGTTTTTTTTTTTTTTTTTTTTTTTTTTTTTTGTAATTTTGCGTCCTCCAACATTTAGTCATATCGGACGATGAATGAAATGGGTGAAATGATGCTCAATGCGTCCGGGGTCCATGGAGCTTAGAGTTACCCGACATTCGTCCTTCAGGATAAGGGAAAACCCCGGAAAAAACCTTATCCAGGTAACTCACCCTGACCGAGATTCGAACTCGGGACCTCTTGAACGTCGGGCAGACATACTACCATCTACGCTACCGAGGCGGGCTGAGTCCTGCAGTGTTGTATTGCACCCCCCCCCCCATGTGGTGTGTGACGAGCGCCAACCTAATCTATCCCTAATAAATACTACCGGCGCTAAGACAACAATTCAGATTTTTGCAAAAACTGATCCATGAGAAAGGTAGATAGTAAAATATTTAACATAACCGTAAAAAAAACATGCGAGGGTTGCTCAGTAAAGAATGATCACTTTTTTTTTACAACGTACCTTTACTCATCCTCATAATTTTGAAGGTACTTCTCAAGATAGTCTCTCCTGAATGTGACGCACTAGTCCCAACGTTTCTGCCAGTCTTCAAAGACATGCTGGAAACAGTTTTTTGAGAGATCCTTCACAACCGCCTCAGCAGCCTTCACCACTGCTTCTGATGATGGATAATGTCTCCCATAAAGGCGTTTCTTCAAGTTATCAAGTTAGGGAATAGAAAAAGGTCACATGTGTCTAAATCCGGACAATAGGGAGGGTGAGCGATGCAAGATATTCTGCAACAACATTGGCAATATGCAGCCGCGCATTATCGTGATGCAGCATCCAGTCTGCTTCATGGAAATGTGGCCTTTTCGCCTGATATGGACTTGCAATGTTTTCAGGACATCCCTGTAGTATTGTCCAGTTACTGATGTGTGTGCAGGTACAACATGCTGATAAACCATTCCATGAATATCAAAGAATGAGATGACCATAACTTTCCCAGCAGAAGAAACCACTTTTGTTTTTGGGGGTTGGTGATGAAGGAGACTTCCACACTGAGCTTTGCTGTTTGCTCTCAGGATCAAAATGATGTAGCCAAGTTTCATCAGCAGTGATTACGTTTGAAAGAAACTCCGGATCTTCCTCTAACATCAACTTTAACTGCATGTTACCTCCATTGCAGTGGTAGGCGATACTGAACATGTCTGCACTTGGTTGGTTCTCATAGGCGAGAACCAGGAGTACCAACAATGAAACTACTACGGCGTGTTTGTTTCACATTAAGCTAACAGAGTATAATAAGGTTGAATTTTAGTGCGAACAGCCCTCGTATTTTTAGCTCAAATAGCTTTCCTAATACAAATAAAGTATTATTATATTATAAGAATGTATGGCGACGTCAGCAATGTAATGAATAGCATTATTGGTGATCATGTATGCGTGTACGTATATTTGTAATTACTCAAAACAAAACTTAAACGTTTTACATAACGTGATAAAAGAAATACTTTGAATAAGCTAACGTGTTTGTTAAATTCGAATGAGAGGAAACAATACACTTCTTACTGGCCTAGCAGAACGTGTCTGGTCTCATATCTTTGTTTATGGATTGTTTTGTAATCTCTATTTACTCTAGAGTTCAAAGTAGCATTATTCAATTGTTTTACCGTTTAAAAACCAAGGAAAGTATCAGCTGAATCAGCTTGCAATTGCAATCAGACACGATCCACCTACCCCCTTACCACTGCCAGAACAATTCAATTGAGTTAATGTGGGCTCAAATTATGTTGCAAACAGAAATAATGCTTTTAAAGTGACTGAAGTTGAACGAGTTATTCACGAAGAAATTGACAAGCAACACAACAAGGCTAGGAAATCTGCGTGAGACATTAGATAAACTATAAGAAGACGACTTTTGGAAAGAAATAGCTCTGGACGGGATTTTGGAACCTATCATCGTAAATTTGCAATACTCAGACGATGAAGACAATAACAATGACAAATTAGCTCTTAACGTAAGTAACATTCACAGTTATATGGATGCACCGCTGGCATTTTCGTTGGATTAGAAAAATAAGTAATGCATAAACTATAATTATTTTAAACTATATACTTAAAACATGTGCGTAATATACGAATATCCACTTGTCATGTTGTAATTGTGATTTCAACAACTGCATTATTATAAAACTTTGGAAAATTCAGTTTGCGTTCCGTTATGTTTAGCCTCAAGAAGAGTGGTCACGCCGTGGCTAAGTGGTTAGACCACTTGGCTATCACCAAGGCGGCCCGGGTTCGATCCCAGGCGACCGCAAAGTGAGATTTGTAGTGGACAACACGGAGCTGGGGCGGGTTTTCTCCGGGACCTCCGGTTTCCCTCGCCACTGGTGCTCCATCTTCATCTCATTGTAACTAAATAATTATATGAAGATGGTGAACGATGACAAATATGATTGGCGATCAATGAGGTTTCTCTCAGGGTATGCGTGGATGGGTGTAAGAAGGAGATTTTCACGACACTGGAATACCCGTCTCCAAATTATTTATTCACTGTTTCTTTTCAAACATCGAAGTGGAAGTTGCCGACCGAAGGTTACCAATCTCGGTTTAGAATTATTGAATGCTAATCGTTTATTACTCGATAATTTTTTATGGCCCGAAAAATATTCAAGACAGAACAAGTTGACCGCTCTAATAGGCTTCACGTCTCAGACTCCTCTCTTAGCTGCACGCCGAAGACTGTTTATAATGGCTTCCTAGCCGCGAACTGTCTCCATCGGCCCTGCGCCCTAACCACAGCTGCGCGCGTGTATATCTCTAACTTTCCCTCTCAACTCTTTTTTAAACAAAGTCCCTTTGTGGCTGTTTTGGTCGCCATTGTACACGATCCAAAGAATTCCCTATTCATACACGACAAGTGACAATTCCTTTACAAATCTTCTAAGGACACGGTTTCTTACACGGCTTTGTTATAGACTTTCCCCAACTCAACTGGCCTTGCTCTTGTCGTAACAAAGAACCAACATTCCTTTGACATCTATCATGATTCTTTGCTTCTGGCAAACCATAATTTCGGTATCATCATGTATCATCAGTATCACCGCCTGCTGTGCCGTATGTAGTAAAAGCGGGCGTTAAAAACTACACATTTCATTTCCCAAGAAGAGTGTCAAGTGTGCGAGAGAGGTAAATATTAAGAGTGGGGGTAACGAGGTGGCAACGCTGAAGGCTCTAACGCATCTGATTCGCTACAGGCGAGAACTTTTCCCAATGTAAGACTTGAAGCTTTCACGGCGAACATTACTAATCAAGGCTTCGCGGGTGATCAGCTGTGTCAAATTAATAAACGTCGAGCTTTCGGCCGTTGTAAACTCCATGGCCGCCTTCTGAAGTATATCCATGGCCTTCTTCAGGATATACTTCTGAATATATTCTTCAGATGCTGAAGAAGGCCATGGAGTTTACAATGGCCGAAAGTTCGACGTTTATTAATTTGATACGGCTGATCATCCGCGAAGACTTGATTAGAGAAGTCTTCCCATTTGCTTGCCTCGATAACGTAGATGGTAGCGTGTCTGCCTCACGTTCAAGAGGTCCCGAGTTCGAATCTCGATCAGGGTCAGTTACCTGGATAAGGTTTTTCCAGGGTTTCCCGTTATCCTTCAAGACAAATGTCGCGTAACTCTCAGCTCCATGGACCCTGGACTCATTTGAGCTTCATTTCACCCAATTCATTCACTCTGATATGACTTAACTTTGGAGGACGTAAATTACCAAAAAAAAAAAAAACTTCACATTTGAAACACACAATACTTAATGTATACAACTGTGCGAATATTGACACTCCGATAGCCTGCCACCCAGAACGCCTTCAATATGTTCTACGTTCATCTGGTTTGCTGTCGGACATTTACACGATATCGAGAAACAAAGACATCATAAACTAAAAATTTCAGAAAGTAGCACTACTAGAAAGTATTACTATATATGGATAATGTGAAATAACAATTTCCATTAATTGACCTAATAGTGGTCCGAACTATAAAGTCCGGGCCTTAGTCGCCATTAAGGTAGTTGTCTCATGTGATTGAGAACTCCTATTGGTTTACGGGAAAGAACACAGTCAGTTGGAGAATTTAACCATGCTGGCACGTTGGCAATAGTAGCTCAATGGTTGAGTGGTTGGATCGCGACCGGAAGATTCGTGGTTCAAATCCCGGCTATGGCATTGAATTTTTCAGTCTCATTCTAGCTTTTCAGTATTAGAAACATAAAAGAAAGGCAGCATTCTGTATTTCTTTCACAATGTTTACCAAATACCTGTTACAAATTCATTCATTCATTCATTCATTCATTCATTCATTCTGAATGAAGACTTCGTAGGTCGCCATGGGTAAACTTGTGCTACTTTTAGTTTAATAAACAAAAACGTTTTTCCGTGTATAGTGAGTTTGAGGTTGAGAATGTAAGGATGTTGAACGACCAAAGATGCTTACTTTCTTGCGTAATTGACTATTTTCCCCGGTAATTTTAATTTTGGTGAAAGTTAATGGGTTTAAAACGACGCTAGGCTCTTCTGCTTCCATGACCTCACGTTCGATCCAGACACTTGCGGTACCACACGCTGTGGGAGGTATATCTGATCCTTTACGTTGTATCGTTTTACTTTCTCATCTACGTATAGTAGGTTGGGGATTTACTACATTCCACTGAAAAATGTAATATAGAGATTTCATCGAAAATAATGCTTCGGAACCCTTTGAATCTAAAAGTATATATAGCCTTAGACAAAGAAAAAAAAATATATATATAATATTATTACTTCACTGCTTAGGGTAAGACCCGATGGCAGCGTTTGTCAGCGTTTGTCAGAAGTAATTTTTACAAGGTAAACTTAAATAATTACATGTCACACCTAAACCTATGTAAATTCCCGTTAACCTAAATAATTCAATTCAAAACCTAACTAAATTTACACATCAACCTAAATAAAAATATTAGTAATAATAATAGTAGTAATAATAATCAATTTTGAATATTTATTAGTGATAACACAGCATGTATTTACACATTTTCCTGTCTGACCTATTCTTCCGTAGTCCCCGTTTAAAACTATTTACGCTTTGAGGAAGGGTGTTTTTTTTATTTACGTCCTTTAACTTTTAAGTCATATCGGACGATGAATGGAATGGGTGAAATGATGCTAAAATGGGCCCAGGAGCTTAGTTACCTGACATTCGTCTTTTAGGATAAGGGGAAAAAACGGAAAAATCCGTATCCAGGTAACTCACCCTGACCGAGATTCGAACTCTTGAACGTGAGGCAGACATGCTACCATCTAACTACCAAGTCGGGCGCTTTGAGGAAGTGTCTCCGGTAATTCTGCAGGTATTTTGTTCCAGTCGTCAATTGTTTGCAAAGATAAATTTAGGTACGTCCGTTTCCTGTAACCTATATCTTATTTTCTTGGAAAGGTCATTTCGCCCCCAACATAATGGAGTTAATAACCGCTTCGTAATATCTTTCCACGCGGAATCCCCCTTAGAGGCTCTAAAAGTTGCACATAGTCTTGCTCGATCTCTAAGATTTTCTAATGTTTCCCAGGAAGTAGCAGTGCTGGCATGATTTTCTACTTGTTTTCCTCGGTCTGCGAATTTAGTTGCTCTTTTCTGGACCCTCTTGAGTGCTAGTTTTTGCCCTACGTGATATGGATCTCAGCGTGCGGCGCTATATTCTAATATTGGTCGTACCAAGGATGTATAAGCTAAGTTTCGTGATTTTTTTGTTCCTGCGTTTCAATATCCTCATTACAAAGTGCAAAGCTTTTCATGCCTTCCGGAGTTTACGTGATCCCCCCACTCCAATCTTTCATTTATTATTATCCTTAAATATCTTATGCTATTTACTCTGGGTATTCTCTTATTTTCAAATGTATATACTTCGTTTTCTACTATTCTCTCCCTTGAAAATATAATTGTTTTTTAATTTATTTGGGTTTATCTCCATTTGATTTCCCTGAGCCCAGAGTTTGTTTAAATCTTCTTGTAGATTGATGTCAGATTTACTCTGTATATTCCTATAGATAACACAATCGTCCGCAAACAGGTGGATTTGAGATGATATCCAACTGCCAGGTCTACCAGAAACAAAGTTTCATTCGAAAAACGTACAACTAATTTTCCAGTATACGCTTTAATACCACTCTGGCTTCATTTCAAAGCTATGTGATAGATAGGAAGTTGCTTTGCGGCTTGGCCGTATACATGGTAGCCGAGTGGTAAAACGCACGTGTCTCGTAAGTAGACCAACATGAGTCGCAATCCTTGATGCGCATGGTTGTTTTTTTTTATTGTTACTTTAACAGTAATAACTTACATTTTTTCTTGCAGAAGAAAATATTTAGAACGCATCCATTTATAAAAACGCAAATAATATACTCCTGTCGTTTTCAAAATAAAAGCAATGATATTAGAAAATTACCTTAATATTGGTTGTGTGAACACAGGGACTCATCTGTTATGAATGCTGCTGGCATATAATGCGAAGTATCCTCTCATGAAAATTTCACTAGGCATTAGGTGTCATTCATGCCCCATAGAATGAGGGCAGTAATAGAAGCAGAGGGTTTGCACACCCTATACTGGATTAATTTCCATTTTTATTTCTTTTTACATATAGGAATAAAGCATTTATTTTAGTTCGTTTAAAAACAGTAGCGTGTTTCAATTTTTAGGTGTGAGCATAAATGTCATAAGTCCTGCGCCGTGGCGTAGCCGGCTGAGGTAGCATGCCTTGGTTCCTGGCCACGGAAAAACGGTCGGGTTCGATCTCACCCATGGGGTGCGGATTTTAAGTCCCGGGTGTAGGACCAGTGCCCACGTAGCATCCTGAGGAAAGTGAGGAACTTACGCTAGGTAAGCGACCCTGGTCACGAAAACCAACGTTCAGGCTGAGGGATGCCGAGATGCTGACCATATCTCCTCCCCCTATCGGTTGAATGCTCGCTCACCTCTGCCTTGCATAAGTGGGCGTGAGGCCGGCATTCGGGTTGGTAGGCCTTGGCCCTCTTAGGGCTGTCGCTTAAGGGATTTGTTTTATTTGTTATTTATAAATGTATGGCCACGCCATGGCTGAGTGTTAAGACCGCTTGGCTCTCACTTAGGAGGCCCGGGTTCGATCTCAGGTGACCACAAAGTGCAATTTGTGGTGGACAACATGGCGCTGGGGTGGGTTTCCTCCAGGTCCTGCGGTTTCCCCCACCATCATTCCACCAATTTCTCCATCAGTCTTTCATCTCATGCGTTGGACCGACCCCTCAAACCTGATTTCATCTCTACGGTCAGATGATTTGGCTCTCTCGCTCTGAGGGAACCTCAGAGCGTCCTAACGTCAGCATTGACGAGAAAAGGAGAAAAAAATTATAAATGTCATAAAATCAAGTAAACCTCAGGAACTGGAACTTATATTACCGTGTGCGTAATACACGTCGTATTTCTACAATAAAAATTAAAATTGTGTGGGATTCGAACCGTTGTTAGTCTAGCTCCTACATACTTGTCTATAGCCGCTCGGCTATCAGTAGACCACGCCATGGCTCAGTGGTTAGACCGGTTGGCTCTCACCAAGGCGGTCCGGGTTCGATACCAGGCGACCGCAAAGTGAGATTTGTGGTGGACAACACGGCGCTGGGGCGGGTTTTCTCCGGGACCTCCGGTTTCCCCCGCCATCTCATTCCACCGGTGCTCCATCTTCATCTCATGTATCATCAGTGTCACCGCCTGCGGTGCCGTATGTAGTAAAAGCGGACGTTAAACACTACACACATCGGCTATCAGTGCACGTCTAACAACTGAGACTCAATTATGAGAGAATTCAGTAGAACGAAGCTAAAGAGACTGTCCCCTGACACCATTGTAAACGAGCCGTGGAAACGATGTAGACTTAGAAAAATGTAGGCTTCCAGATTCTGCTCTGTTTTTTTCAAAAGGTGTATACATTTGTGCATGTGACTATAACTCAAAAACAAAAAACGCAAGGTACAACGTAAAGATTTTTAGGAAAAATCCTTCCCATCCCAGAACTTTATATTCTCAATGGCTCTATGATTATGATTAAAATATCATATACTTAAGACATTTTCATGATAAATAAAATTACATCTTGAATTTTCTGGGAGTAACTTGTGAAGACCTGTTTATTTTAGATTACTTTTACAGAACTGGTTAATCATAAACAAAATGTCATTTCATAAAAATGTAGAAGTTGTTAAAGCACACACTTAATGTCAAATAATTGTTTTTGTTTCGATAATGATGTATATATACATTGTTACTTGTTTGAATTTTCAAATATTTAGTATACTTTTCTCAGGTTGGGACACGTTGGCCTTTTTACGTGCTGATTATGCCAAGAGAACTGAACGTAGAGTTCGTCACAAAGTAATCATTGTTAAAAGATTTGACAATGGCTGATAGTCTCCTGTATTCTGATATAACCTTTCTAATTATAAGGAAAAATTTAATAAAACAATTTCTGTGAATGTTTGCCCCGATTAATATGAATCAGATACAAGAATGAGTAAAGAAAGTTATGTAAGTAATTTCTCAACATGCTGTCTTTATTTGCAAAATTAATGCTAAGTTTACCTCTGCACCTTAATAAGCATATAAGAAGTTATTTTTAAAAACTTGTTGATCAAATTCAGGAAAATATAAATTACGGCTTATGAATAACGCAATAGTTAAAATAATAGTAATGAATAAATAATAATTTAAATGATGAAAGCATTGTTGCCCAAATTATATTTGTATGCAAAATTATATCTAACATTAATAAAAAACAAAAGTAAACATAGAGTAATGCTGATACAATAACAAATGCCGGGAGATATATTTCGTATTCAGTTCCATATGTAAATTCGTGAATAATGATCAAACTGAAAATGCACGTCTCTTCCCATCTATATTATCATTTACTCTGAATGTTTCTGTTTGTTGGTGGCGTGTACTCTATGTTGGGGTTGTAGCTCCTACAAGAACTGTGGTAGTAAAGTGTATAATGCACTTTTCAAAGCAAAATGAATACGTGTCAGGAAATAAATATATTCTGAAACAAAAGTTTTTCCGAAAATACTAAAAGTGTTAGCCCAAAGCACTTAGATATAAGTGGTTTAGAAACGTTTGACTATACTGAGTTCTATCACTAATGCTGTTCTGCTCAAATTTCAGTGTCATTTCACTTAGTTCTCGCTGTCACTTCACAATCTAGAACTTAGATTATTCCCTGCCTGATCATATTTCTTTGTTGTGTACCCATGTTATTATCGCTGAGAGGTCTAATATCTCCTTCAACAGCACCACTCACTGAACGTCACATGGTTATCACAACCTCACTCGGAGAGCACACTATATTGCCAGCACTTGATATCGCACCAGAAATAATTCGCTATCTCACTAACTGGCATCCCTTGCAAGATGCATGCCTATAACGCTTATATGGAGTTTTCCACAAATGTTCAGAAGATTAGACAAGCTGGGAGAAGGCAAACTTCCAGAAGATTCTGGTTATCTCTCGATAGCGCTTCTAGTGTTTATGCTGGGCGTGATCACATATGGGGCAGTCGAGACCGCCTTCACTATACGAGGGCTGATCAACAGACTGAGACTGATTTTTTCCTGTACCTTCCGTGATAGTTTAGTATCTGTAACATAAATATTTGAAAAGGGCGGGATTTTATGTAAAATGTCGGTAGGCGGCAGCACTTTCGTATTGGTAGGTTGGTAGTAATGCTCTATTTTGTAGACCTTACCTGCATTTCGCATACCAGACAGTGGAGGTGGCGCGAGAGGAGCAGTACAGCGCAGTCAAATTCTGTTTTCGTTTAAACCATACACCCACCGAAACTTACGAAAAGCTGAAGCAAGCGTACAGTGAAGATGCACTACCTCGTGCAAAAGTGTTTTGGTGGTTCAAAGACTTCAAAGAATGCAGACTTCTCAGTGTTAAGCAAGGTGGGTCTAGTGTTTCGGCTTCTGCTGTGACTGAAGTCAACATCAACACAGCTGCTGTGATTGTCCGGGAGGATCGGGGTATTACATTACGTAACCTCAGTAAAGTATTGAGAATTTCATATGGCAGTGTGTTTACAATTATGCACGACCATCTCCATATGACCCGAGTTGGGTGCCACGTCTGTTGACTCCCCAACAAAGGGCTGTGCGAATGGAGACAAGGCGTGAGGTTCTGTGTCTCTTTGCTGACGGAGGTGATGCATTTTTAAATCAATTATCACCGGTGAGAGTCATGGCTGCATCATTATGATCCTGAAGGAAAACAAGCCAGTACAGTGAAAATCGCCAGGTTCTCCAATACCAAAAAGACAAAATTTGTTCCATCTGCAGGAAAAATTATGGTGAACACATTTTTGACTGTAATGGAATGATTTACCAGCTTGCAGTTTCCCCTCTCACTACGGTTACAGCAGTATACTACACGTCAGTATTGGCTACACTGAGGAAGCACATTGCAAAGAAATGACCAGAGCTTTCTTCAGCTGGGTGGTGACTTCATTATGACAATGCAAGGCCTTAAGTCGCAAACCAAGTCATATAGTTTATCTGTGTACCCCAACACCTTATAGCCCCGATCTTGCAGCCTATGAATTTTTTTTATTCCCATCACTAAAGGCAAAGCTTACGGGTATTTGATGTGAGAACTCTGAATCAGTGCTCAAGAAAAGTGAGGCGATTCTCAAGGACCTGACAAAGAATGGTCTGCAGCACATGTTCAAGGACTGGCAGAGACGCTACCTTGAAAAAAGATAATGTAAACATTGAATTGCAGTAATAAACATCGGTGGAAAAACAATCAGTCTCAGTATTTGTTGATCAACCCTAGTACATTCAAGAGAGGTACTAAGAACTTCATACATAAGTTTATAAATTTAACGTTACTGAGACAGACTCCTGGATTCCTGGATACTCTATAGAGGCTCCCTGTAAAATAAATCATACAACATATAATGACTACCGAGATTGAATCTAGGCTGTTTGAGTAAAAGAGGAGACCGAACCTTTTAAGCAAATAATTTCATACAGCTAAACCCATATTTTATTTTAGTAGCCTTAGAGATTTGAAAGAAAAACCAATTTGGTCTTATTCAACAAGTCTAAGTAACGGATTTTCTTGTGCGGTTTATAATCTGATTATTAGAGATTTGACTAATTGAATACTATTCTGTATTTTGATTCCTGCTTGAGGTTATTTCCCAACCACGTAGGAAAAGTTCCTGTCCACTGAAGTATCTAAAGCAGATACCTAAGAAACGGACTGGAAGAGAGACCAACTGTTGCAGTAATCTTAATGATGTCCTTGCGTTCAGAATACTCGGGCTGTTTCAGTTTCTAAGCGGCATAGAGTATCAACATGCTAACGACACGCTGAGGTCTACCTGCAGCAGGTTCGTCTTTTAGACAAGCTATACCACGGCTGCATAAAGTGGTAGAAAGAGCAAGTACGTCAACTATGACCTTAGCTCAGTGACGTGTTGGCTATCAAGAGCCATCTCCAGCCGGGCTCCGAGCATTGTTGCTGTATAGGTCAGCATTAGGATTCCGCCGAGCAGAATGTGAACAGCTTGCTCAGGACCTCCTTACCACCAAGTTTGAGATTGGAACTTCCTTAAAGAATGATTTATACTTAAAATTACTTATAATTATTTATGCCAAGATATGCAAGTGAATATATCTAGATCTTCAGTCAGGATGTCACCCAATCATATTCGAATACAAAGAACATTTCCTGTAAATTGTTTAAATTTATGGAGTTATCTTTAATCTATCATCCTTTTTTCGTACTAATCCCAGTTTCTGCTCATTTTCTTCAATATTTTCTGAAAATGTTAGTAGGATATTTTTTCTAATTTAAACCATTACTATTATTTTAGCTTCTTTGTGCAGTTTAGCTCCTCCTTTACATTAAAATATTATGCCAATACCTTCATTCTCATCAGTAGGATACTGTGTGGAACAAACCTTTTTGTTCCTTTCAATACTCAAACACCTTCTCTTAACTATATACAATTACCTCTGTTAATTCTTACTTCATATATCTAGCCTAGGCTTTTCAAGTGCTCTTCACTGCAATACAAAATGCTAAAGATAATTGAAGGGTTCAGGAGTAAATAATGGTAAGGGACATTTACGCTAAAACTGAGTTAATGGAAGTAAGGTGCCTGTAGTTCATTTATTAGTAAACTGTTTGGTGGTTTGGCAAGAGGTGGCAGCAGCATGTAATGTACCCCTGCCTGTTTTCTCTTGTTTCTTGCATGAAAACAATTTTAAGGGACAACAAAATGGCTGACAGTAATAAAGCTTTGTGTCTTGAATCTGAGAAACAAGAGCAATTAATGGGCTGTTTAGCAAATTCGGTAAAAGAAGTAACTCCATGAAAGATCGACTTTGTCCCAGATAAAAATGACTTGCTTCATTCACTGGAAAATGTCGGTTCAGAGGTAAATATGGTTGATATCTCATTTCACGTAAATAATGTTAACTCTTGTACGTTAACATCATTTACTTTCCAGTGTACGATATCTGGATTTACAGTGTTAAATGTTACACGATAACACTATTTACTTCCTAATACGTAAGGTATAGGAAACTGAGTAAAACTGTTAAGGCTATGACTTAACAGGTTATGCATGGTTTTTCTGCTGTTCTAGTAAGAACATAATTATCGCAATGATTCTACAAGCAATACACCTCCAAATAAACATGCAGGTGATTATGGTGATAATGATGAGCTTATTGAAAAGAAAGAGGAAAGTACCAACTCTTTTCTTACTCTGCTATTCAGAAGGACAACCAAATAAACTAAATGGCATACTTTCTAGTCTGGCATGGATGCCTCCCATATACCATGACTGGTACAACTACCTTAAATCTACAATAAGTAGTGAACTTGTTCAAAATGAAGATGAGTAATGTATGTTGATAAGGATTGCGTATTAATTCAGTGTAAACAATGTTAAGTACAACTGCACATTAACAAAAACCGTTAACTTTTAGCCACAATAGTCATAAAATTCTTAAATTTGAAATGGAAGTTCTTTAAACATACGTTTGTGGGAAAACATGTTTGTTTCCTATGTATTCCCAACAAAATAATTATAATGTTTCTAAGCTTTCAGCTCTTTGTCTTTTTTTAATTTACGTCTTCCAACGTTAAGTCATATCGAACGATGAATGGAAAGGGTGAAATGATGCTCAAATGAGCCCAGGGTCCATAGATCTTAGTTACCCGACATTCGTCTTTCACGATAAGGGAAAACCCCGGAAAAACCTTATCCAAGTAACTCACCCTGACCGAGATTCAAACTCGGGACCTCTAGAACATGAGGCAGACATGCTACCACCACGCTACCGAAGCGGGCATTGTTTGTGTCGCTTACCATTTACTGCCGAGTCCTTCAATTCCTTTATTAATTTATAAAACGGTTTTTAAACTTTTATTTCCTCGTATCTCCTCCACACTGCTTTTCAAAAGTCAGTATTATTTCGAACTCTTGTCATTTCTGAACTTCTTAAACTCTTTCTTGCCTTTCTAAACATTCTCTGTATGTTACTTCACTTCCCTCGAAATTCTATATTAAACCAATGTTTGAAAGCTATTTCCATAATTATGCCCCTCTTTGACACTCTTCTCAGTTCAGTTTATGAATTATTAGTAGTACAATATAACTAAAACCTGCAGCAGCTTTCAAACATTTGCAATCCTATTAAAGCACCGAATCGCTGTCGCGCATTCATCACATAAGAGATACGAAACCAAAGCATAACATGTGCTTCCCTCTCTATGGAATCATATATTTAGACATGAATCACAAATTCCATTTGGTAGATGCACAAGAGCAAGAGTAAATGGTAAAATATTCCAATCATATACTTCATTGGACACGAATGGAATTGACTTTCGACGGTGAGACACAAATGATTTTCAATGCATGCATAATTTTCTATTAAGGACACCATTCTTCTCTTGTGCAGCTATTAGACTCAGCCTGCAATTTAGGTTGTTACAAATATCTGTGAAAAAGTACCTCAGACGCTTACTAAAATTGCTGCCGAAAACGAAATTACAAGCTGTAAGACCATCTCAACATTCATACAGGCAACCCAAATATCAATAAAGGAATATACTCGCATTTGTCATTGAAGACAACGTGTCCTTAAATGCTGGTCAGCTATTGGTTAAGGCCGGAGGGATGTGCGCTTGCATGCGATACAAGTTAGCCGGACACAGTGTGAATGAAGTCAGATATACAACACGGCCATCAAATGTGCAAACGTTGAAAACAACGTAACGCAGCACACTGAGAGCTATTTTATGTTTCAAATGGGAAGAGTTCTCACCTGTAGCGAATCAGATGCGTTGAGCCTTCAGCGTTGCCATCTCGTTACCCCAACTCTTTTAATATTTCCCTCTCTCACACTTGCGAGTCGTCTTGGCGCTAAACGTAAGGGAGCGCACACTGAATTTTCCAAAGTTTTATAATAATGTATTTGTTGAAATCACAATTACAGTATACATATTCGTATATTACGCACATGTTTTAAGCATATAATTTAAAAATAATTATAGTTTATGAATTACTTACTTTCTATTCCAACGAAAATGCCATCGGAGCAACCATATAGCTGTGAATGTTACTTACGTTAAGAGATAATTTATCATTGTTATTTTCTTCATCGTCTGAGTATTGCAAACTTAGGATGATAGGTTCCAGAATTCCGTCATGTGCTATTTCTTTTCAAAGGTCATCTTCTTGTAGTTTATCTGATGTCTCACGCAGTGTTCCCAGCCTTGTTGTGTTCCTTGACGATTTCCTCGTGAATATGTCGTTCAGCTTTACTCAGTTTAAAAGGATTATTTCTGTTTGCAACATAATTTGAGTCCACATTAACTCAGATGGATTGTTCTGGCAGTGGTAAGGGGGAAGGTAGTTTATAATACCTCGTGTGTCATTTCAATTGCAAGCTAATCCAGCTGATACACTTTCCCTGGTTTTTAAACGGAAAAACAACTGAATAATGCTGCTTTGAACTCTCTAGAGTAAACAGAGATTACGAAACCATTCATAAATAAAGATATGGAAACAGACACATTCTGTTAGGCCAGTAGCCAGTGTATTGTTTCCTCTCATTCGAATTTAACAAACACGTTGACTTATTCAAAGTAATTCTTTTATCACGTCATGTAAAAAGTTTACGTTTCAGTTCTGAGTAATTACAAATATACGTACTCGCATACATGCCCACCAATAATGCTATTCATTACACTGCTTACGATGCGATGCATTGTTATAGTATAATAGTACTTTATTTTTATTAGAAAAAACTATTTGAGCTAAAAATATAGGGTTTTTACGGTTATGTTAAATACATTACTCTCTACCTTCCTCGTGGATAAGATTTTGCAAAATATGAACTTTGTCTTAGCGCCGGTAGTATTTATTAGAGATAGATTAGGTTGGCGCTCGTCACACACCACATAGGGGGAATGCAATACGACAAAACCACAGGACTCCGATTGGTTGCTCACCTAGTAGTGCTCAACGACAAGCATCGTCCCATTTGAAACAGATAATAGTACAGTATTGCCGTGCAGGTGTATACAAATGCAAGTCAAGGTGTAGGATAACGAAACTGGTTTGTTTCTTCCGGCAGTGAGGCGGTTGTCATGGTATAGCTACCTGTAGTTGTTTATGTGCGCGACCGGTAACAATACAGTCCATGTCCAGTATACCTATGGAAAAACGTACACGCCTTCGACCTTTAGTGATTGGTGATTTTGTCATGCTGCCCAGTTTAATCATTTGTTTTTAAAATATGGACTTAACTTTTTCTATTGGCTTAACACTCTGAATTATTAGCAGTTACCACATTCTAGCGTTTGGCCAGTTGTATGCTGGCTGTATGCTGGCTGTATGCCCACGACAAGAAGGCTAAAGGGGTATGAAGGGCAGAGGAGCTTGAACTGTTTATCTGCTCCGGTAGCGAATCTGTTTAATAATCCTTGTTTCACATAAGCTTGTCCCGTACCTCTTAACGGTCACGTGACCTAGTCCCCTCTCATTGGCTGCTGTTGTGGTGCAGACTGCTGTGCGGTAAAAATTAGTTCGTTATTTAACATGGTGATATATCTTTGTTGGGAGGGAATTGTCAAATTTATATTTTCATAACTGTTTGAATTAAATATATTACGCAACAGAGCTTATTTATCTGAAAGGCATGTTAATTCTTAAACGAAGTAAAGAGGAGGTTCCTTTGCTCTCAAACACATGGCACGATAGCATATAATTTAGCGGTAGTGATGGCGTATTTGTTTATATGACTTTTATCACTGACCTTGTTTTGAACTGGATTTGTCATATATCGCCATTCGAAAGTGTGCTGTGCCGAGTACGAGAGCTGAATTATTTTACTGATCGTTTATTCCGCATGTACTTATTATATGTATAATGGCAGAGTATATCGCCAGTTTTTCGCTGAAGCATCGCAAGGGTAACTCTTTACAACGCGGCGAAAAAAGAATTGTGATGCATGTGTTTAATGCACTCATAGACAAGAATCCGCCTTTGTCAGTGAGAGAATTCAAACAGCTGTGCTCTGAACTTACAGGTCAGAGTGTTAGGTCCGTAGGAACATCGCGACGTGAAATTGAGACAACAGGAAAACTTACCACACCAGGGGCAATATTGCTGTGTGGCGAAGACGTTATTTAAGGACCATTATACTGTACCGGGATACAAGTCGCAAAATATGCAACCTTGACGAGACTTGGGTGAATGAAAGACACACGAAAAATAGGTATAGCGTGACACGACTTTTAAGACTGAAAGACAAGCATTTTTGCAAGGTATGTTTGCTGGTTTAAAAAATCCCAGTGGAAAAGGCCGAAGGCCTTTCATTATAAACTTGTTTCAATTTCATTGCTCATTCATTCAATTTCAACTTGCTCAGCTTCATTATAAACGTGTATTTTAGCATGCCTTCATATTCTTATTTGTATGATTTTATCTATCTTCCCGACAATTATGACGTTTACTGCATGTTTAAATGGGACGGGAAGGCACCGCCTATGGCCTATGGTGCGAAAGCATTAGCCAATTAGGGTGAGGGGGAAGGTAGTTGCATGCGGAATGATACATGTCAGCTGGGCAAGGTTATATGAAACAGATTAGGAAATGAGTGAATGAGAGTGCATATGAGTCACCCATGCTGCCAGATCTGTTTGTTGCAGCGATAGGTATTACGTATAGGTGAGCTATGTGACAACACTTGTGTATTTTAAACGAGCCTTCCATCCGTGTCATACTCAGAAGGCAAGCATACACCCTGAGGAAACAAAATAGTGATTACGTTGCACATTCCTCTAGCTTGCCTTCTTCACCTGGGCAATCAGTACATAGAGCACATAGTTGTATATTTGAAATATTTAATATACGGAGTGGTGAAATATCCCATAATGATGATGATTTTTTTTTGTAATTTACGTCCTCCAACGTTAAGTCACATCGAACGATGAATGGAATGGATGAAATGATGCTCAAATGAGCCCAGGGTCCATTGAGCTTAGAGTTACTCGACATTCGTCTTTCAGGACAAGGGAAAACCCCGGAAAAACCTTATCCAGGTAACTCACCCTGACCGAGACTCGAACTCGGGACCTCTTGGACGTGAGACAGACAATGTACCACCACGCTACCGAGGCGGGCAATGATGATGATCATAAAATATCCCTTGTAATTGATTCGCTCATATATAATTTCCCTATAAACAAATCAACCCTTACTGAATTACATTGTTATAATTACTGTACAATAAAGGAACCACTTCGCTCTCTACGACATACTTACTGTGATTACCACCCAAGGGTTAAAATAAAGGCTACAAGCTGCAAGTAGACAGGCCGCGGAAACACAGAAAGGTTCCTAATTGTTCTAACTTTGAGCTGTCTAGAGAGAGTAATGAACGACCCGTCGACCAAGCAACCCTCCAATGTTCATCAGCAGTAGGTATTCTTTGCTTTTAGTAAGATGAGAATGAAGGGTAAATTGTGGAAAGAGAATTGTAATAGTTCGAAAAATCACCACACAATTCGCTAAGGTATCTCGATCAAAGTGTACCATAATTGGAAAATGTGGTTGACGGGAATCGAAGTTGTAACCACTTGATTGCGGTTCTGCCCTTGCCATCTTGCGCAGTATTACCTGATGTTACTCGCTCATGTTAGGTGTGGAAATTTTTCCTCGAAAATTTCTTTTCCAATAAAAAAGGCAAACAAAAGAAAAGAAGCACCCCTGAGGTCAAAGCAGGCATATGCTGTTATCCATGATGTAGATACGAAAAGAGTAGCAGGAGTATTCTAAACAACATTGAAGCGCTTTTATGCGGTGAACCCGGGGAAGTGTAGGACAAATATTTCTTAAGGTGAAAACGACAAGTTCACTTAGCTACAAGAGCAAGAGGCAGAATTCGGGCGTAAAGATCGCAGCGCGCGATGCCATTTTACTGCCACTCCGTTGTCATCAACTAGATTCACACTCCGCGGTTTACGGGCACTTCAGGGTGCTTCGCCCCGAGCGCTTATTGGTTTCTCGGAGACCTGAATGCTTTTCATTACACCCTCCTCTGAATATATAAAGAGCAGCGCTTGTCAGTCTCCGCCACCAACCAGCCAATCTTCTGCCGCCGTCGCCTGAAAACGTTTTCATCTGCTCTACGACTTTCATAAGCATAAGATCGCTAAACGGCGATCACGGGAATGTGCATTTAAAGGGAGATATGTGAGAGACTGCACTAAGTATCCAGGATAGGCCAAAGGGTTTCTGCACTAACATGTTTGGGGTTATCTGATATTATCTATATATCAGGCTAGTAAAAAATAATACCAAACTACTCTACACAAAGTTAGAAAACTGTAGTATATCTTAAGCGTTTAAGTATAGACAGCCACCCAATAAAAATTACGTGACGTAACACCATTTCGGAAAAACTTAGGGAATGTTACAGGAGACGGACTTCCTGCCGTGTAACCATATAGATACAAATTACTGCAAAAATGCACTCCTATTTCCCTACTCCTTCTAGATTATAGCTTTGCCTTCTCCCTTGCATCATCTGGACTTGTTAAGTAGACCCAGTAGTAGCCAAAAATAAAGACACTTGCCCTCTGACGTAATATATTTTTCAGTAGTCTGATACGATTGTATCCATGTTTCTATAAGTAGAGAGAAAACTGACTGCAAAATAATTCTAAATAATTAAGCTAAACTATAAAGACAATGAATTCTAACTCATAGTATTAACTTCGTACTGTGGATTCAAAAGTTGGCATTGTTACATTCAGGGAGGTTGTTGATATTGGGTAACTAATATGGAACTTCTATTGCTAAGTCGCCTATTGGACGCAGCAGTAACAACTCAAAAAAATAACAGTAGTGCTTTAAAATGTTATTTACCGCTTATACCAGTTGATTTGTGAGAGTTATATTATTAACGCGGGGCGGTCGAGTTCTTGGAGCTTGGGCTATTGGGTGGAAATGAAGGAATCCTGCATTGGGGCCACGAGAAGCCCAATGTACTTTACTATAGTGCGATCTATATAAACCTGAACCGTTTCAACACACGTTTAATTTTGGCAACATATAATGCTCAATTGGGAGATTACATAACACTATTCACATCTCGGAGCAATTGTTGGAAGTGCCCTTCACCAGCAACTATACATACTTGCACTCGTCTCATCATATTCTCTGAAGTTTTACGGAGAGTATCCTCGCCACTACTTATTTCGGTTCGAATGGATTCCTTGAGAACATCAATTGTCCGTGGCCTATTCTTGTGCACTCTATTTTTAGATGCCCCCACAAGAAAACACCCATTAGATGTGTGGCACGTTGCTCCATCTTGCTGGAAATAACCTTCTATCAATTCGATGCCATTCAGCTGCTCCACAAATGTATTGAAGATACCCCTAAAAACTTTAATGTTTACAGGCGTGTCAAAGAAAATTAAGACATTTAACGCTGTCAACTTGAACAATTGTCAGTACTGTCAATTCTCCCAGAGCCACTGAGACCTACAAACTTTCAAATGGAAATGCTTCAGGTTTATATGCATCGCATTATACAACTTCCTGGATGAAGGGATGAGGCGAAGTTGTTAGGCCTCATTGACAAGTGCAGCGGAGCGGCTTTTTGCCCTACCTTCTTCGAGGTAGAAGCAGCGCTGCTATAAAATATGACGGTAGCAAAAAAAGGTAAAGATAGACACCAACGAAGCAACCGGAACAAAACACCACAAGTAGGCTCTTGGTCCTTTGTGCTTCTAGCGATGCTTCCGGGAGGGAGGGATATGGAGATACCCCAAGAGCGACCAGACCAATATGGACGATTACATTCACGGTCCCTGGCGTTCTCCCTACTCGTCGGCGGCGCACATAAGAACAATCCAACCGATGTCAAAGAATAGACCTTACACCCAACCACAACGACCAAACAACGTCGTCTGGTGCACCAATCCTGAAATATAAGGACAATGAATAATATGTCGGATAGGAAAGTTATGGTAGAAACAAAACCATCCCACCATTTGTTGACCAAGAGGACAACAAAAATCCCATGGGTAGGAGTGTACAGAATCGAACCGAGCCCTCTCAAATGCGAGTTGCATACGTTACCACGGCACCATCTCGCTCGTTTATAATATGGTAAACACTAGAACATGTCCCACTTTTGACTTGCTAGGGAATAAGAAGCCCTTGTAGATGGAAGATTCCAATCACAAAAGGACATCTCAGCAACAATTACAAAAACTCAACAGTTGCAACTCTTCAGAACTGGAAAGATAGACTAATAAGTTTAATGCCATAGTAACTTGGTGGTTAGAGCAGACGGACGGAGACCGCGAAAGCCGTCGTTCAAATCGCTCCTAGTGCATTGATATATCAGTCTGACTCTGTTTTACAAATCTTGTCCTACACACGAGTAGTGTGAAAGAACAATTAATTTCCATCTTCAGAATTTATTTCTCTATCTCTTTTAGCCTAACCACAATACTATTTGCTTTTGGTTTAACACTTTAATCAGTTTTCTCAGAATACCTAATACTCTAACTTCATATAAGATTTTATAAAAATTAAAATTTTATCTATATGGGATAATGTTTACGCCTTTAAAATTTCCTAAAGTATAATCATTTAAACTAATTACAGAATTTTCCATTTCATAAGTGGTGCAGAGCACAATTATGATGGTATCAGACTTCGAGGAGTCCCATATTAGTATGTTATTGTTAAACTGATTTTAGTTGCTGCGAGGCCTGCTGATATGGCAACCACCTGCAGTTATTGAAAATATTCAACCAGAATTCAAACTTCGTTTTAGTGATTCCCGAAAATAAATGGAAAGCATTTCGAGCATATTGTTAAGTACATAAAAATAGGTTTATAATAATTTACACAGTAATAAACTGAACGGAGCAAAAATAGAAGAAATTAAAACCAACCAAGGACAGTCAGTTAAGTATTAAGTGTAGAGGTTCTACCTAATTAGTCCAAGACCCTGGCCTCCTTCAACCCGGCAGGGATAGATAACTCCGGGGCTGTTTCCATAGGTAAATACCTGATTTCTTAAAAAACTCCCCTGTTGACAACGTCAAGACGGGATGGAAGTGGATACGCCACTTACGCACATCAACCACGCAGGGAACAATACCGAAAAACCTCGGTGGGGCCGCCTGGTGATCTAGCACGCCTTCTACTAGCTCTGCAGGCTAATACCCGGGACTTATAACGCAACCCTCTACCACCTCCGGACGACTGTAGCCTGGCTGGAGGTACCCAATTCCCCGTGGGTGTCGGGAACACTGACCACTCCAGTCCAATCCAATCCGAACAACTCCCCATCGGAAGGGACTTAACAGTTCGGCCCGAGGTTCCTCTAGTAACGTTAGAGGTACCACAAGTGCTAAATGTCCGCAGCGCTTGCACCACAGCAGCTGAAGGGGACGGATCCATTTCCTCTACGGGAACCAACCAAGGAGTTAGACAAAGATGCAGCTCATCTCCAGCTCTCTTCAATATACCAGGTGAGTCAGCCGCGCCTAATTTTATTGGAAGGTAGGCCACCCAACAAACGGCATGTAAGCCTTATTCCAGTTTGGCGCTTACTGAACTGTATTGCTTGACGTTCTTAGAAAGAGGAATAGCTGCTTAAGGGACGAAACGCACTGCTCGCTAAAGTACACCTCAAAGATATACGACTCCTTTACTGTGAGCGATTTCCGGTTTCCAGCCGATTTTACAAATTTCTTATTAGAGAATACATGGCAAAGTACATGCTCTGTTCAATAAAGAATGATCATAAATTTTTTACGGTCATGATTTTTCGCACTAAAGTTCAGCTTCTTATATTGTGTTAGCTTAATGTGAAACAAACACGCCATAGTAGTTTCATTGTTGGTCCTCCTGGTTCCCGCCTGTGAGAACTAGGCAAGTTCAGACATGTTCAGTAGCGCCTACCGCTGCAATGGAGGTAACATGCAGTTAAAGTTGATGTTAGAGGAAGATCCGGAGTTTCTTTCAAACGTAATCACTACTGATGAAACTTGGCTACATCATTTTGATCCTGAGAGCAAACAGGAAAGCATGTTGTTGCTGAATATCTTGCAAAAATCAACGTGAAGTACATCGCTCAACCTCCCTATAGTCCGGATTTAGCCCCATGTGACATTTTTCTATTTCCTAACTTGAAGAAACGCCTTCGTGGGAGGCATTATCTATCATCAGAAGCAGTGGTGAAGACTTCCGAGGCGATTTTGAAGGATCTCTCAAAAAATTGTTTCCAATATGTCTTTGAAGACTGACAGAAACGCTGGAACAAGTGAATCGCATTCAGGGGAGACTATTTTGAGAAGGACTATCAAAATTATGAGGATGAGTAAAGATACGTTGTCAAAAAGAAATTACGATCTTTCTTTATTGAACAGCCCTCGTATTTGGATGATCTGCTAAAACAATGGAAAGATTTTATTAATCCAGAAATTAAGATAGGAAACAAAAACCATGTGAATATGGTTGTAGTATATCGATGATGTTATAATGCAAGGTAGCGAAGAGAATCTACAAGTAGTACACAGATTTAAGTTATATTCTTTTCCTAATTAATATAAAGTATCTGCAAATAAAACGAAAATAATGACACACCATGACAAATTTCCTGTCAGAGAGAAGATATGTATTGAAGGAATATGCAAGTCTCCCAGTGTAAATATTTAGGATGTGACAAAAGTGTTTTTGTTGATAATGATATAGAAAACAAAATAAATTCCAACACATATGTGGAACTATAAACAGAACGTTACAAATTACATTTGTCGGCCTCTCTAGGCAGCTCCAGGTCTTCGAGTGTGCTTGCGCTTCGCAGCCTCCCGAGCTTCCTTTATTTCCTAGGCAAGAATTATTCGCAATAGATAAAAGCAGGTCACAATGCGTGAGGAATCACTCTTCGTTGCTCAATCTATACCTAGCATAAACCTAGTCGCTTATACATGTTACATTTGGTTATTTAACCAAAATCGAAAATTAACAGGGAAAAATGTATTATGTTTGTTTTGTTATGTTTACAGATGAACTACGTATAACTTCTTCAAAAGCCGCTTCGACAGAGAGTAAAAAAGAAGCTTGCTTATATCAGCAGGATGTATGCAAACAATGAAATTAAACCGTAGATTGATGTTTGCATTTTCCACGCCAGCTCGTATGCATTAATAATATTTTTTTCTGGTTTGGGATACCAGAGGTCATGTCATGAAAGAGACGTCGGAAGTACAAACATGCACAAAAACTTCAGCATTCATATACCACTTATAAACACAGAATTTCAGAGAAGCTTCAACTAAAATAAAATCCACTTAAAATTCCTTTTCGTGCAAAAATAACTAAAGTTGCATAACTTAATCTATTATTACAGTTTTAAATTTTTACACGGAAGTACGTTCACCAGAACTGCTTCTAAAAATAAATTAGTCGACCGTATGACCACAAAATTTAAAATCGGATAAACAGGGTGTTCACAAAATATCATATAGGATATGTTAAATAGCGAGAGACAAAAGTGAAGGCTAGGAATTCCAAATCTTTTTTGAGCATAAAATTTCTCAATTACGATATACTGGAGTCATTTATGTAGCACAGGGGGTCCAGTACAAAATTATAAATGGAAGCATGCTACCTTTATTTTACATTGTTTCCCATAACGCGACTTTTACTATAACATAGTCTTCTACAATAAATTGTTATCTGTTTAGTATTAAATACTAATAAATTAATAAGATATGCATTAATTCTCCATGTAATTATGTCAGTGACTTAATTAAATGCTCAGAGTAATCTACAGTAACATCTAAACAGTTAGTGACTCTCTTAGAAGGGTTTTCTCTAACTTAACAACATACAGTGGTCATCTACAGTATGAATTTTCCGTCACAGTAAACAGCACGGCCATCTACATACAATACTATGTTTAAAAACTATAATGCCAATACCTGCGGCTGAAATTTTATTTGTTTCTCTAAATCTTGAGGTTTACTAGCTTCGTTGAAATCATCATATAACATTTCAACAATTAATTTTAGGAAAAACAAACATTTTTCAATCAAAATTCCTTAGTTCTTTAATAGCAACCAAAAATAAAACTGTAAAATGCTTCCATTTCCTATTTGTTTGCTTAGTGTGCTTATTCCTTATACTGAACTATGCTTATTAAATTATGACGGCTGATCAACAAAGATAGGCTGATTTTTTCCCTGTAGCATAACATAACATATTTTAAAAGAGCGGGTTTTTATGTATAATGTCGGTAGGCGGCAGCACTCTCGTATTGGTAGGTTGGTAGTAATGCTTTATTTTGTAGACCCTACGTGCATTTCGCATACCATACAATGGAGGTGACGCGAGAGGAGCAGTGCAGCGCAATCATATTCTGTTTTCGTTTAAGCCATACAGCCACGTAAACTTATGAAAAGCTGAAGGAAGTGTACATTGAATATGCACTACCTCGTGCAATAGTGTTTAGGTACTTCAAGGACCTCAAAGAAGGCCGACTTGTCAGTGTTAAGCAAGGTGAGCCTAGTGTTTCGGCTTCTGCGGTGACTTAAGTTATCAACACAGCTGCTGTGATTGTCAGAGGATCGGCGTATAACTTTACGTAACCTCTGTGAAGTGTTGAGAATTTCATATGCCAGTGTGTTTACAATTATGCACGACTATCTCCATATGACCCGAGTTTGTGCTCCTTGGCACGTCTGTTGACTCCCGAACAAAGGGCTGTGCGAATGGAGACAAGCCGTGAGGTGCTACGTCTCTTTACTGATGGAGGGGATGCATTTTTTAAATCAATTATCACCGGTGATGAGTCATGGCTGCATCATTATTTTCCTGAAGGAAAACAAGCCAGCACAGTGTGGGAATCGCCAGGTTCTCCAACACTAAAAAGGCAACAGTTGTTCCATCTGCAGGGAAAGTGATAGTGAATATGTTTTTGACTGTAATGAAATGATTTACCAGCATGCAGTTCCCCCTCACAATACTGTTATAGCAGCATACCACACGTCAGCATTGGCTTCACTGAGCTTTCTCGGATTGCGTGGTGACTTCATCATGACAGTGCACGGCCTAAAGTCGCAAATCAGTCATGCAGTTTCTGGCTCGATTCAACATTACCTGTGTACCACATACACCTTATAGCCCCGATCTTGCACCCTTTTTTATTCCCATCACTAAAGGCAAAGCTTAGGGATATTCGATTTGAGAACTCTGAAGCAGTGCTCAAGAAAAGTGAGGCGATTCTCAAGGATCTGACAAAGAATGGTCTGCAGCACGTGTTCAAGGACTGACAGAGACGCTATAAAGGATACATTGAAGTAGGAGGGGACTACGATCATGTAAACATTGAATTGCAATAATAAACATCTGTGAAAGTCTTTGTTGATCAGCCCTAGCATTATTTCTGTATTCTTGTGACTCACCTTGGTTAAAACTTCCTTCCCCATAATTATGATACAAAATTATGATAATGTAGAGATGGTAAAAGAGTTATTCGCGCGCGTATTTAAAAAAATGTTTTTTTTTTCGGATTAGGCGAATCTCATAACGTCATTTCTACGCACCTTCAATTAGAACAGTCCTTTAATATAGGTAAATAGCAGAGAAACAAGAAACTGTAACTAAAGAATAGAATTTTAATTTGCATTTTCCCCTGAATTATTTAGTTATTCAGTAACAAATTGGTGTACCATATATTATCATATACACACATCCTCCGGGCAAAGGCTGTGTACTTAAATTATTCTGGTGCCACACATGAAATAAGTGTACTTTAACGTTCTTTCTGTGTCACTGTACAAGGAACGAATGGCCTGTGGCATGAATAGATGGGAGTTTCAATGTTTTTGTTTGCATATGTATACAAACAAAAGCCACATGCATGAATATTTCATACCCCAGAATTGGTGCTATGCCCCAGCGTGAGCAAAGCATGCAGAGTTTACATCTGTATTTCCATCTTCTTATTCATTGAGCACAGCCAGAGCACTTAGATGTATGTATTGATTGTTGACGTTAAGATTTTTCGAATGTTTCAATTCAGCTTTTGCCATTAATAACGACCTTCTTGTTGTTTATTTTAGTGCTTTTTGGCAAAGCTTTAATTCTCATACACTCCACATTCAACTACTTTCTAACTGTAGGAAATGACTGTGTTCCACTATACGTACATTATGAACAAATATGATCGAATCTAATTCTCTATAACCTATCTTATTTTTATAAAGATTCTAACAAACTATTCTTGCAAACGCGTATTTTACCTTCTACATAATGTTCGAGACACATTTCCAGAACCATATTACCTATACATAAAGAAGGGAACGAAATCGACGCGATAGTCAGATGTTTGTGCTATCTTTAAAATTCAATACTCTTTGCATGATATCGCGAGAAACAGAGTAGCAAGAAAATTTTATGAAATACAAAATATTGAACATCTCAAACCAATAATTACCAGTTTCACGGAAATGACTAAGTCGCAAAACCATTATATAAAATAAATTTTTGTATTAAAGACATCTCCATATTTTGTATAATAACTATCGGGTATTTATTTTGTTTTCCCGTTGTGCAAAATTCCTTCCAAATGAATATTTCGCAGATATTTCCAAAACAAATTTAATATTTTTCATATCAGTGTTTTAAACACAAATAAACTTTTCTTGGGGTATCTTTGAAAAATAGTAAACGTAAATACAAAGTTTGGTATTTATCCAAAAGTTTAGTTTTGAGTTTTATTTATTTTCTATAAAATACCTTATCTTATTCAGGGACATAAAATATTATACTGCGATCCATATAAACTTTTGAACCAATAATAGGGCAGACGTGCAACTTTGGCAGAATATAATACGTAATTGGGAGACTACATTACACTACTTACATCTCAGAGAAAATTTTGGCAGTGTCCTCCACCAGCATCTATACATGTTTGATATAAAATTGTCCATAGCCCATTCTTGTACACTATTTTTATATACCCCATTAGAAAAAATACGGTGAAGTTAGGTCAGGGGATTTGGGAGGCCACAGAACCTTTTAGATTATTCGATTATCAAAGAAACTGGTTACAAGTTCCATGGAGTCATTAGATGTATGGCATGCTGCTCCATCTTGCTGGAAATAACCTTCTCTCAATTCGATATGATCCAGCTGCTCCACAAATGTATTGAAGATACCCATATAAACTTCAGTGTCTGCAGTCCTATCAAAGAAAATTGTCAACAATTGTCAGTGTGTCAATTCTTCCAGAGCCACTGAGATCATTAAAACGTATTTCTACATTGTACGACCTTTCAAAGGGAAATTATGGCCTCTTGAAATGGTTTAGCTTTATATGGATCGCACTGTATTTCTGGTGGAATCTCGACATTTAATTTTTGAGTTGAATGCAATGCACCCTCTTATCTACTTCAGTTAAAATGTTAAGAAAATAAATATGTATGTGTAAATCTACAGGTTCTTCATTTCAAATCTAACTGGCGCACGACATATCCTCTAGCCTCCGCGTACAATTGCAGTTCGCTTATGCCGGTAGGTGGGGAATCCGGAAAGTTCTCGGGAGAAGTGAAACGCCGTGTGCTCCGTTAGCTTTTAAATGAAGAAACCTCTACTTGCTTGTAATGCATTCCTAAAACCTTAACTGTTTGAAACGAGACACCGTTTAGCCTTATATAAATTTAAGTCAGTTCGCATATTCACTGGAGAAGGATTTTAGAGGTTTGAGCATCCAATAGGTCTTATCTTCCGAATAATTGTACTTCTGGATACTTTCACAATCTACAGAATCCACTTATAATTGGATCGAAAGCTTTTATATCGAGATTTCATAATGAAATATTCTGTGCTACTTTGAATAAAATAAGTTTCACTGCCACTTCACTAGAGTAATGCTCAAAAATTTGAAAAAAGTGTTACTTCATATTATGAACTAGTTCAATTCTTGCAACTACTTGACTAATGTTAACTAATTCAGTACTCACTGTCAGTTCACTAGTGTGACTGAATTTTCATTGTCACTTGATTATTCCTGCAGACCTAGTTGTGCAAAAAAATTCAAATCTCTGCCTCTTCCCTTTCCCTTCACTATCTGGGACGTCGAACACAGTTCTCTAATCTCTCACATTAACAAGTTACCCTAAGTCACAAGTACAGTCACAACCTCACTCGAGGACTCGGCACCTTGTGTCGAGGAGGAATTTTTATGCCGTTGCCTTCAGTGTATCTATTCTCGAACCACTGCACTAGAACGAATGCAAAACAAGATAGAGCAAGTCAGTGATGATAAAAAGTGCACAAACCAATGTACCAAAGTGGAGGGTTTATTTTGTCTGTACACCATAAGAAGACAAGGCAGAGAAATGTAAAAACGTTTGCTGTGCGCATGATGTTCACCCATGCATAATAGCTATCACTACAGTTAGGAAACAAGCATTATATCTGGCAGCATGGGTGACTCATATACACTCATTTGGTAGTAAACAGATCCACTAACAGAGCACATAAACAGTTCAAATTTCTCTCCCTCTTTAGGCCTTCTTGTGGTGGGTAGAGAGTGTGACACCTTTGTCCATAGTCCAGTGATAGTTCAACCTTATTTTCTTTCTTCCTGGTTTTAATGCTTAGAAGTTCCTAATGCTTGCTTACATCGCTTCAAGAGCAATTCTCTCACTGGCTAAGTAGCTCGAGCGCTCGTAAGCACACTCACTTATCTAGATACGAGCACCACAGTTTCTAGGGCAGACACTTTCAAAAGACTTAGCTCTCAATAACGCATCTTGAATATCCGTGATAGGTGATAGCTCTCACCACTTTAACCGAGCAAACTCTCGGCTGTCCCGTTGATCCTCCTCTTCCATCCGTTAAGTTTGGGCCATAGTTGCGTTATAATATATTTCCAGGGTATTTTTATTTCTGGCATTTCGTGCTATGTGCACATATTTTACACATTGTACGGCTGCCTGCTCATTGCTCATTCGACTGTAGACGTGTGTGACATTCTGCGGGATGACATAACTGGCTAAATTCCAAAAAGCGTTAGCATAATATCCTAATGATTTAGTAAACAACTGTTCATGCCAGCTCAGTATCCACTTTCAGCATTTATCGCTTAAGCAGCTTTGTGAGAATAAACGCTAGTTTTCACATCAAACGTAGGAAGCTAAAGTAAAAGCAGCTTTAGGTTTTGATCATGAAATGCTTCTTAACGCCCTTTATTAATGAAAAGTATTTACATAGTTTAAATATTTTTGTAGGTATTAATAGAGTAAAAGATTACTAAGGGATTTTCCTCGTTCATACGTAGCTAAATTATTTCCAATTAAATGGCTGTTTATATAGAATTAGAAATAGGCTTTGTCATTAAATGTGGTGCTCTTAATACTTTCGTGAAATCTGATCAAATTTTTTTAAAGCAGAGTTATTCTTTCCTTTAATATAATAATATGAATTTTTAACTTAAATATAACATTTCCCCACTTACTATATATGAACTACCAAGTTATTGAAGCATACATATTAATTTATAAGCGCACTTAAAATTCTTTTTTCTAAGATAAATGTTTTCCAGCATTTTTCTGTACTCAAAATGTTGGACACGGTGTAGTACTTTACTAACTTCTTTGAAAATTGCTTTATTGCCTCTATAAATTACATTCAAGAAACCATTCTTTTTAAAAATAATACTTCATTATTAGGAAATAAATTATTTATTTTTTAAATAAAAACAAAAATGGGTTAACATAAAATCTCTGGTGTGATACATATTTTAACTCAATTACATAAAATTTTAACTTTGAATGTGAAAGTTTTCCAATGTTAGAAGCTATTTATTAAAACAATGAGTTTATAGAACAACAAATTAATCTCTAGTCACTCTACTAGCTTCATGTTTAAAAGCTGCTTAAAATATTACAATTAATTATTTCCGGGGTATTTTGCCGTGGTCTGCTGGCGTAAGAACGTCCAAACGTTTCGTCTACAACTGCGGTAGACATCTTCAGTAGACGAAGCGAAACTATCTCCGAGGAAACTTCGACCGCACCACTGAAGATGTCTACCGCAGTTGTAGACGAAACGTTTGGACGTTCTTACGCCAGCAGACCACGGCAAAACAATTCGGAAATAATTAATTGTAATATTGTTGCGTATAAGGTCTGAACAAATTTTGGAAAGGACTCTGATTATTGGAATTTAACCATTTCATTTCTTGTATTGCAATTTTGAATACGTGTGTGTGAATCAGTTAGTTCACTTCGCTAGATGAAGGGATAGAGTCATTGAGCTGTTGGGTACTTCCTTCTTTGTCAACAAACAAAGGAAAATTAAGACAACTCATGTAAACCACAACTGCATAAGATAGTGCAATACTAGGAAGTCAGATGTATCAAGGACCAAGTAGGAAGAGGGAATTTGGCAAAGGAACCACCAAAACGACCCCACGATCATGAGAAACGCTGACTTATCAATTTACGGCCATTTTGGCGGGATCCCTATTTAAATAATAGCAGTGGTACGCGGGCTGATTAGATGAATGGTGATCATTAAGTCTGTGGCTTAAGTCTGTCAGGTCTCATCATAGAAGTATGTTGCTGTGTGTTCAACTCGAAACAGAAAGGCGATGAACTCTAGACTATACCCTTCATATAGCAGTTAGTTCAGACACCTACGCAACCCTAAACCAAAGGTACAGTTCATCATTTTATAAGTTATATAATATTTCAATTGCACCTTTAATCTCATTAAGATGATGGAGTGCTTTGTTCTTCTCTACCAAATTATAGAATATATTTGTTAATGTGGTTTCACACTAGGTGTTATCTCTAACCCTTCTCATATCCTCAATCTCCACCAATTAGCTCTACCATCTGATTTTCCCATCCTTCCAGTAGCTAAGTCCCTAGTTGTGGCTTAGGATTGTAAGTTCTTCGTCCCTCTTAAAACCCTAGTTGCAACAATATTGACTTCGATCGTGAAAGCTTACGTTCTCTCATGGTTAAAATACATGATATTAGTGTAAGAAGCTATCTCAGATGCTGTATTATTTTTTTTTCTCCAAATTCGTGTACATTACTCTAATTCTATAAAACACAGAACTCGAAAAAAAACACAAGTTTTGTAAATATTAAGTGTAACTTATTCTACTAAATATCACATTCTTTTATAGTTATACAAACTGCTCAAAGCTGATTACCTATGATCGTTTTGTAATCCACTCAAAAATGATATCGAGTTTCGTCAGAGATAGAGACTAAATCCCCTAAATTTCAAGGAAGTTATTTCGCAAAATACGATGTCAATCCTTGAACAGCATAGCTAAATAATTTAAAGTCGTCTAATTATTAAACCATACACTTATTTCTAAGAAAAGGGGTTTACTTGAAAATCTCAACTTCTGACTCCGTTTATATTGAACACTCTTTTTGTAATTTTTTTATTTTATAAAAATTTGTTAAGGGTTTCATTAAGATATTACAGACCTGAAGCTTTCCTGGCGACGAATATGCTCAGGTTGTTCTCGGGAAGCAAGCCAGGTGAAAAGACGATTAGAAACCGACGTTTCTGGAGTGTTCAATCTCTCCCGAAACTTCGATTTCCAATGGTCTTTTCACCTGGCTTGCTTCCCGACAACAACTTGAGCAAGATACTACAGGTTTCATATACTGAAACAAACGTGTATTAATTCTCTAAAAGTAACTCTGAAATCTGATTCTTTCTTAAATAATTGGGAAACTAAAAGAGGTAGACAAAAGCTTATTATACATAACTGTAAAAGATTCTTAAAGCATATAGCTTAAAATAATACCTGAAGCTGTCCTGGCGACGAATACGCTCACTTTCTGCCCGAGAGGAAAGTGAGCATACAGCTTGTCTCGTGTTTTACACAGCATTAGCCATTTTCGGAATAATCTCTTTGAATTTCTCATTAGTTAAACATGTTAACTCTTATTTTGTGAATTATTATTCAATTTATTTGTATTGAATTAGATAATTATTAAAACACGAATTCAAAAACTTAACAACACTTAACCATATTATTGCATACAAATGCAGAGTTTAATTTTGTTGAGGAATATTAATTTAAAGTTTTAAAGATGCAAAGCGAATTCATATTCAGTTTTCCTCCAAGTGCCTCTTTTGTTTTTCCTGGATTCGTGTTTTTGACATAATAACGGGGTTTGGCACAGAAGTGACGTATGTGACTCGCATTCGGGAAGTCTTGTGCTCGATTCCCGACTGTCGACCTTCCTACCCCAAGGGTTCTTTTATTATGGTTTCCCGGAATAGCTAAG
Source organism: Mantis religiosa (assembly GCA_030765055.1). Classification (NCBI taxonomy): domain Eukaryota; kingdom Metazoa; phylum Arthropoda; class Insecta; order Mantodea; family Mantidae; genus Mantis; species Mantis religiosa. Next base: position 64,444,476 of record CM060959.1, read on the forward strand.
TAAATGTTAAGGGTTGCATTTCTCAAATTAGCCATTCTTCAGTTTCACTTAATTTGGCTGTAACCTGGTAGAAGTGTCGACAGGTGGCATGGCAGAGAGATCTGTGAACCTGCATCTGCGGGAAGGGGACGATCTAAAAGTCGTGGGACCCCGTGTAAAGTTCCGGGCTATAGGAGGGGAGGGCTGTTTAATAAACAATGATTACATTTTTTTATAACGTACCTTTACTCATCCTCAGAATTTTGATGGTATTTTTCAAAATAGTCTCCCCTGAATGCGATGCACTTGTCCCAGTGTTTCTGCCAGTCTTCAAAGACATGCTGCAAACTATTTTTGAGAGATCCTTTAAAACTGCCTCCGCGGCCTTCACCACTGCTTCTGATGATGGATAATGCCTCCCACGAAGGCGTTTCTTCAAGTTAGGGAATAGAAAAAGTCACATGGGGCTAAATCCGGACAACAAGGAGGGTGAAGGATGCACTTCACGTTGATTGTTGCAAGATATTCAGCAACAACATTGGCAATATGCGGCCGCGCATTATCGTGGTGCAGCATCTAGCCTGCTTCACGGAAATGTAGTCTTTTGCGCCTGATATGATCTTGCAATATTTTCAGGATATTCCTGTAGTATTGTCCAGTTACTGATGTGTGTGCAGGTATAACATGCTGATAAACCATTCAATGAATATTAAAGAATGAGATGACCATAACTTTCCCATCAGAAACAACTACTTTTGCTTTGGGGGGTTTGGTGATGAAGGAGATTTCCACACTGAGCTTTGCTGTTTGCTCTCAGGATCAAAATAATGTAGCCAAGTTTCATCAGCAGTGATTACGTTTGAAAGAAGCTCCAGATCTTCCTCTAACATGAACTTTAACTGCATGTTACCTCCATTGCAGCAGTAGGCGATACTGAACGTGTCTGAACTTGCGTGGTTCTCGCAGGCGGGACCCAGGAGTACGAACAATGAAACTACTATGGCGTGTTGTTTCACATTAAGCTAAGAAAATATAATAAGATTGAATTTTAGTCCGAAATGTTATGACCGTAAAAATGATCATTCTTTATTGAACAGCCCTCGTTTTACGCAACAGAGCGTTGAGGCGTATTGACCTTGAGATGATCAGCGTTGCGATTGTCCCTTATCAGGTATTATTTGGTCGATTAGAAGAGTGCAATATTACTAGGTTGACGTACAGTAAGTTACAAAACACAAATAGTGTGATTGGAAGCTGCATGTGTTGAAATATATTATTCTCGCGCCTGCTGATGTATGACACATTGCTGTCCAGAAGACATGATTACATCTGAATAGACTATATATACACTGGAGTCACCGTGTATGTGCGATAAGCTGAGGTAAACATCTGTGTTGCGAATTTTTTTCGAAATGCCTTCTCGCTTTGTCATGTAGTACTAGCTTCTACTGGGAAGTTTAAATATGGAACCTGCCCTATTCCCTGCTGTGACTCTTAGACCTTCTCACTTCACTCCTACAAGGGACACAGGCACAAAAGATATCCTATAGGTGGAGGTGCTGGCTTTATCTCATGTAAACAGTTCATTATTGTTTCAACCTCCTGTGTATTAGTGCAAAAATGCAATGAAACTTGACACGCCTTATACACAAAAGTAGTTTTTCAATGTATAATTTGTAGAATATATCTGAAAATAAATTATAGTGGGCAGAGAAGATAATTCTGTAATTATGAAACATTAAATATTATTACGAATTATTATATTCTTACTCTGAAATGGTTCAGTACAAGTACTTCAGAGGAGCCCAGACTGACAATCTACCGTTAAAGTTGAATGTTCAAGTGTTAATATTACAACCGTCCAGTTCCTACTATAACCTGTTAATTTCTAATTAATGTGATAGTTCATTTTCCCTCTCGCTTGACTCTGTGACGTAGAAGCCCCTTGAGCCGCTGGGGAAATCAAACATAAGACGTCTGTAATCTCTAGCAGAAGCAGCACTAGCTGTACGCATCAGCTGTCCATACTCACCTGCACAGTCAGCTCACTAGAGCGCTCTCTTGTAATGCGTTGGAAATTTCCACAGAGCATTCTAGAATGTTTGAAGTCAAACTCTCCATAAGCGTAAGCCATATTCGTTGCGTTACAAGAGTGTATTGTTTTCATGTGCTGTGAAACAAACGATCTGATACAATTTTAAGCCTGTATTGCTAATATATTGGAATCTAAATGAATAATGCCGAGCAAAACATGTTTTTCCGCTGAAATCTGAATATACTTTAAGGGGAATACAATTGGGAAAGCAATAACGAAAGAGATATTTATAGAAAAGCATGCCACGTAATGCATTTCCTTACTATATCTACTTAAACCAAGCTGTAAATCAGACTGTAGTTTTAATAGAAATCATATTTTGTTTGTAGTTGCATAAGCTATTTTGTCTGATACATATATTTTATTTAAATGTTATAAATCTATATTGAATTTCAAGTAGTGTGTGACTATTCATACATTGTATTTTCTGAGAATCCATTTAAAGGGTTTGGGAATTAATTATCCTGAAACAAATTTCATATTAATTAAATGTCTTCTTTACACGATGATTTGATAAGGGATAACGTTTGTAATAAAACATAACGTCAACATTGATCTATATTTTGTATTACATATTATTGGGAATATTTCTTATATACTTTGTACTTAATTTGTAGTATTCCAATGTTTTCTGCTGATGCATGCCATTAAGCGTGTACTGTAAGACAAAGGACAAACGTATTCCCCGCCAGGATGTATCTCTAGTACATCTCGTTATCTATTTATCCTAAGCCATGAAGAATAATATGACGTGTGCAGTCTGTGTTGTAATGCAAAATAGGCACTTAGCAACCCGGTATTCTGCGATGCAAATATGGTCATTACGTAAAGGATTTGCTTCAACTGAAACGCTCTTTGAGGAATTGACACTGGTATTTAATGAACGTAGTTTCCGAAAGCTTGATTAGTTTATCTACCATCAAATGAAAAATTTCTGTTAATGTTCATTTTCTAAATCCCTTTTAGTTTCGAAGCTATTAAATTTGAAATAGCATAATACAGCATAAGTTCAAACGTTATTTTATCGGAGATATGAAAAGTCTTGAAGGACTACATCAGGCTTAGGGAACAGTACTCTCAAATTGACAAGCATCACCGTACTACTACTCCTTCCTGACCACTAAAGTGGTCAACTAAATGGAAAATCCGTTCCATATAGAGTCCATTTAGGTTAAGTTGTCAGAAAGAGAGCAATAAGGAGGGATGACCTGAGTTACCTCCCGTTAACTACAATGAAAAAGGGATATTTTTCCGGTCAAAACCTTTCCTTGTCAGTTTTCTTCCACCACTGCTTCCTCAAGTGTGCAGATTCTTGGAGGAAACCGCTTCCACCTTCGCCATGAAAGGTTCCTCGCAACACTGCGTGCGAGTGAGAGGAAGAGTATTGCTTTCTCGTTCTAGAAAACCGCGACTTCTTATCCCAAACAGACTCTAATAAATAAATATGCACTATGGCAATAGCAGCTATTGCAGTAATGAGGGTAGTGTCCACTGTTCACACCGTGCTTTCATCCAGCTGTACCACAGTAAAGATCACACAAGTGAAAATACTGTAATGAAATTTGAGCATATTGAAAATGAATAAGCATATATGATTGCGGGAGAAGAGGTGCGGCGACACGAAGTTAGGCGCTCTTGGTATTTTTTCTGCTGAACTTGTTCGTTCGAATAAGATGACTACAAAATATTGTTTATGGGCAACAATACTTCACCCAGGTTGGTTTTAAAATACACCGCTGCATACAGGAGAAACGAGTAATTGCTATCAGCACTTAGGGAAGACACAGTCAACCAATTAACATCAATAATAGCTGTTATAGTTTAGAGATGTACATTTGAGAAAATCTTGCATTTTGTGTTGCTTCCAAAGTAAAAATTATCGGACTTCATTAGACTCCGTGCAGGAACTCCTCTAAACTTGTCACAGGAAAGCATCCAAAATGATAGTTTGACACCCGCAAAGGAGCAGTTCAAGAATCAGAAATAATTTTCCAAAAATGTTCATTGGACTGCTGCGAAAAAAACGAGAATCATGTGCACACAAAGTATCACGTAAAAATTTGAATTGCACACTTCTGTGTAAAATTAGGTATTTTGCACTACACTTAAGAGCATCCACTAATTTCTTAAATTCCCAAGAAAAAGTCTGCTTTTCGAAAGCAGTTTTAGCAAACCATATGCCCAATTTAATCCCACCTAGTTATCTTTATGGTGTGCCTGAAAATGGACACAGAAACCAACCCGAATATGTAGGGCTTGAAGACAAAATATCAAAGAAGAAATTCTAGTTGTGACACATGAAATACTGGTAAGCATTGTCCAAAAATTTGACGTGCTAGTTTCACTTTTGCACACTTCCAGAAAGCGGTATGTCACATTTCTTAACATAGCAGATGAGTTTACTTAAACTCATTCTAAAATCTGTATTTGTGCTGTAATTATTGAGAAAATGCCGGATTCAATATCGACGGGACACGCCACATAATGTGTGTGAAGAAATGAATAAGTATTACAAAACTAAAAGCCAGAAGCTATGCTAGTTGGCTAAGTATATTAGAAATGGCATTTCTTAAGCGACTTTCTGATAAATGTGACCTGCATCTGTGCAGAATTATTATCACGAGGGTTGTTCAACAATGATCACGATTTTTTTTTTTTTTTTTTTTTTGACAACGTACCTTTGCTCATCCTCATAATTTCAATGGCCCTTCTCAAAATAGTCTCCACTGAATACGATGCACTTTTCCCAGCAGTCTACAAAGACATGCTGGAAACCATTTTTGAGAGATCCCTCAAAATCGCCTCCGCAGCCCTCACCACTGCTTCTGATGATGCATAATGCCTCGTACCAAGGCGTTTCTTCAAGTTAGGGAATAGAAAAAGATCACACGAGACTAAATCCGGACTACAAGAAGGGTGATTGATGCACTTCACGTTTGATTTTTGCAAGATATTCAGCAACAACATTGACAGTATGTGGCCGCGCATTATCGTGGTTCAGCATCCAGCATGCTTCACGGAAATGTGATCTTTTGCGCCTGATATGTACGTGCAAGGTTTTCAGGATATCTCTGTAGTATTGTCCAGTTACTGATGTGTGTACAGGTACAACATGCTGATAAACCATTCCATGAATATCAAAGAATGATATGACCATAACTTTCCCAGCAGAAGCAACCACTTTTGCTTTTTGGGGGGTTGGCGATGAAGGAGACTTCCACACTGAGCTTTGCTGTTTGCTCTCAGGATCAAAATGATATAGCCAAGTTTCATCAGCAGTGATTACATCGACTTTAACTGCATGCAGACCTGCATGCGAATGTTTTTTTGTTCGGGAATCAACAGTCTTGGAACCCATCGTGCACAAACACGTCTCGGGTGTAATGTTTGTGTCACCAACGTGTGGGTGGCACCCAATGAAATGGTTAGTATTTCAGAAAGTGATCTTGAGGTAATTCGTCTATCCTCTCTCAAAATGGCAGCAGCAGTGTTGATGTTTTCTTCCGTAAGAGCAGTAACTGGAGCACCGTGTCCACCTTCCTTTGAAATTCATTGTCTTCCCTCTTTAAACTTTTAAACCACCTTCGAGCTGTGCTGTAGGGAAGAACAGACTCTCCATAGGCCTCAACTGAAGATTTGTTGAGACGAAAGCAGAATTTCAAAGCCACATATTGTTCCTCGCATGTTACCTCCATTGCAGCGGTAGGTGATACTGAACATGTCTGAACTTGCCTGGTTCTCACAGGTGGGAACCAGCAGTACCAACAATGAAACTACTACGACGTGTTTGTTTCACATTAAACTAACAGAATTTAAAAAGATTAAATTTTAGTGCGAAAAATTATGACAATAAAAAAATTATGATCATCCTTTATTGAACAGCCCTCGTACTATGGAAGATAGATAAAGTATCTTCATGGTAGAAAATTACAAGAACAATTTAAGAACGCTAGGTCGAGAAAAACTGTTCATTCTTCCGCATATCTCCATTATTATCTAGGTAGCCAAAGTGTGGTGATTCAAACGAAAAGGAATAAAACATAGTTATTTTTCTTATTCTCGCACTGGATTGGGTAGAATTTCCTGGCGTTCCCTCTCTCTAAATGCTTTCCTATTATTTTCTTGTTTTGCTTTTTTAAACATTTCGTACTGAGGAAGAGAGAATGCAGTGATTGTAAAACGCTGTCCCGCCTGTTTTTTCTTTAACAGGGTTCTCCTCACGCAAGAGTACGTGCTACTGCATTTGCTGTTCCCATTTTTCCTGGCTATCTGCTCCCCCCAAGGATTTGTTCAGCCTGTAAAATTACCTATCGTATAAACACCGGTCTTTATGGGAGCTTTGAGTTATGAGTCTAGCATCCCAGCGGCGCAATTTCCCACTGGCAAAGCTCAGCAAGACGAAATGAAAACTGCACTAAGAACGAGGAAACCATTGCCAAGGACATTTGCCATTCTGTTTGGAATTGCAGTTGCTAAATACAGAATACCTCCTGGAAATGTTACACCAGTACAGGTCTTAATATATGTGGTCCCTTTTATACTTGGGCAAGTGAATAATACACGAGCTATCATTGAAAATTCCTTCTATAAGCCCTTGGGGAAAATATACGCGTGTTATAAAACATTTTCGCGTTATACAAAATATGTATTCAGTACTAAAGCCCTTCCCGATATGCAGCACTGGTTTTACCAACATATGTGAAGACTTAACACAGGTTTAACAATAGTTATAACAAAAATTACGTTTCACCAACAAACGTTAGCTTAACACTCGTGTTAAATCTCATATTAAACAATCAAGTCAAATTTCTGATGTTAAGTCCTTAACAATTGTAAATAGTCAAGATAGCGGGCGTGAACGCAGCTGTTGTTGTCGATTTGCTATATTTAAGACAGTATAAATGCCATTCGTAATAGAGTACGGCGTATGAGGGGAAATTATTTTGAGGAGCTATCAGAAGAAAATGTTCTACAGAGGTGTAGACTGTCGAAACAAGTTGCTATGAAGTTTACTGCGGAAGTATATGAGAGGTTAGAACATGCATCGAAAGGAATGCCGATCTTGCCTTTGCTTCAAGTATAATAACTTTGCAATTTTATAATTCACTGAATTATGTGAATAATATACTGTCCACCTCCCGTCTTGAAACGTTCAAGTCACTCGTTACTTGTTCTTCGCTCCTCGTTTTAAATTTACGTAATACTGAGTTAGAGCATGCATCGAAATGTATATGCCGATCTCGCCTTTGCTTCAAGTATTAATAACTTTGCAATTTTATAATTCACTGAATTATGTGAACAATACACTGTCCACCTCCCGTCTTGAAACGTTCGAGTCACTCGTTACTTGTCCTTCGCTCCTCGCTTTAAATTTACGCAATACTGAGTAAGAGCATGCATCGAAAGGAATATGCCAATCTCGCCTTTGCTTCAAGTACTAATAACTTTGCGATTTTATATCTACCACCCGTCCTGAAACTTTCAAGTCACTCGTCACTTGTATTTCTTCGCACCTCGTTTTAATTTTATGTAATACTGAAGATGTTTCGTGTTTCTAGTAATGACACATGCATTTGAATTAAATTCGTTTCCAATGTTTTCCCAGGTGACATCTTTCTCTTTTACTTTCACCGCATCCGTCCTCTTATTTTCCACGATATCCTTACACTTCATCACCAATTCAATTAACAGTTCTTTCTACATCGATGATAAATTTGTTTCACGGCTTTTGTTTACGATTTTGTCTATCCGCCATTGTTTTAGCAGTATGCAGACGAAAATGAAAACAAAAGCGCATCGCACTACGTTCAGAAAATAATACGACTCCGCCATAGCCTTCTATAGCTGTAATATTTACAAGTTTCTTGGCGTTAGCACATGTTTGTTAGCATTTTTCAGAAAACAGGTTGGTGAAATGCAAGAAATTTAACAGCTTTGTTAGCGCTCTTACAATTGTTACGTTACATTTGTTAACGTCGATATTAACATCTGTTGGTGAAATCAGGCATTACTGTAGTTGATGTATTCTAGTGTTAAGTTGTTGCACTTGCGGAAGCCGCCGTAATTCAGTTTGTGGCTGCGTCTCAGTTTGGTTAACCTAAACAAATAGTAAAACTCGATTTGTATTGCTAGTTGAGAGATGGTTGGATGACAAGCGGGAGAGGCAAGTCAGCTTTTATCCCCAAGGAACAGAGACTTTGATTTACTTCCCTTTGCTTGCTTTTCGTTTGCGCAAGAACTCTACCAGCGAGAGGCAACTAGGGATCCTAGTATCTAGAGTAAGTGCAAAAGTTAGATATAATATGGATGCTGCCCAATGCACGCGCACAGCGAGGTTGCCAAGCGTGTTCCGGTGGTAACTCGCTACATCAGAACATGTTAAAATATAATTAAAATCATACCTTAATCGTGTTAACCTTTGATACTGGTTAGATTGGAGAGGTTTTCGCCCTGAACATGAATCGTTGCCCCAGCTTTATTGGTCATGTTCATACACTTCTATCACAAACACAGTGGAAAAGGAAATACAATTATTTCATTTATATATTATAATAGTAGAGCTCTGGTTTGAAGGCAACTTAACACATTCCCGGTCATTTTAATACAATAATAACACCACTGCTCTGAAAGGAACTGAATATTAACTCTTTCCTTTACAAATGAATTGCCTGCATTTTCATAGTATCGTGTGATCCATAAAAACCTGAACCATTTCAATAAGCCATAGCTTTTGAACCAATAATAGGACACGCATACAAATTTGGGAGAATATAATACACAATTGCAGGATTACATTACACTATTTACATCTCAGATAAAATGTTGGAAGTGTCCTCCAGCAGCATCTATACATGTTTGCACTCGTCTCACCGTATTCTCTGAAGTTTTACGTAGATGATATCGAAGTGAGAGAAGGTTACTGCCAGCAAGATGGAGCAACGTGACATACATCTACTGACATCATGTAACTTGTAACCAGTTTCTTGATAATCGAATAATTTCAAAAGTTATGTGGTCCACCAGATCCCCTGACCTAACCTCACCGGATTTTTTCTTGTGGGGGGTATGTAAAAAATAAAGTGTACAAGAATAGGCCACGCATAATTGATATTCTCAAGGAATCCATTCAAACCGAAATAAGTAATACTGGCGAGGATGCTATCCGTAAAACTTCAGAGAATATGATGAGACGAGTGCAAACATGTATAGATGCTGGTGGAGGATACTTCCAACATTTTCTCTGAGATTTAAATAGTGTAATATAATGTCTAAATTGATGGAAATTAATTGTTCTTTCACACTGGCCGTGTGTAGACTAAATTGTGGAAACGTAGAGTCAGACTGAAAAATTAAATGACATAGCCGGGATTTGAACCACGGATCTTCTGATTTCCGTCCAGCCGCACTACCATTGTGCTACTATGGCCAACGTGCCGATGTGACATTAAATTCTCCAACCGACTCGTATTTTCCCGGTAAACCACTTAGAAGTTCTCATAAACACATGAGACAACTACCTTAATGGCGACTTACTATGCTGTAAGTACTTTAAGGCCCGGGCTTTATAGTTAACCACTATTAGGTCAATTAATGGAAATTTATTGTTCTTTCACACTGGCCGTGTGTAGGCTAAATTGTGGAAACGTAGAGTCAGACTTAATGTCATATCGGCACGTTGGCCATAGTAGCACAATGGTAGTGCGGCTGGACGGAAATCAGAAGATTTGTGGTTCAAATCCCGGCTATAGCATTGAATTTTTCAGTCTGACTCTACGTTTCCATAATGTCTCAATTGTTTACTATATTGTCCCAAAGTTTCACGTGTGTCCTATTATTGGTTCAGGTTTATATGAACACATGTTTGTTTACATTTGAGACAGTGTGGTGATGGATATATTGTATTTTGCACACTTACTAATATTGAGTGATGATAATGTGAAGATAAACGATGGTGAGGAAAGTTACATATCATTTTCCAAGTGTGTTTGAAATATAAAACTTCGTTTTGTGGATACCTATCGCTTCCTTAGTACCAGCTTGGATAAACTAGCAAAATATCTAACATCATATCCTGAAACACTGAAGTACTTTGGAGCTGAGCAGATCAAATTGATGATACGTAAGAGTGTTTTCCCCTACGATTACGTTACATCGTGGGATGTTTTGAATGAAACAACTTCCTCCGTGGGAGGCATTTCACAACAAGCTGAACAAAGAAGAAATTAGTGATGGAGAGTATGAACATGCAAAAAGTATATGGACACAGTACAGTGATCTCTATCTAACTTCGGATGTTCTTCTACTAGCTGATGTGTTTGAGACATTCAGAGACCAGACCCTGAAAACACCTAAAGTTGATCCTGCATACTATTTTACATCTCCTGGACTTACGTGGGATGCAATACTGCTTCTGATGATGGATAATGCCTCCCACGAAGGCGTTTCTTCAAGTTAGGGAATAGAAAGTCACATGGGGCTAAATACCGGACTATAGGGAGGGTGAGGGATGCACTTCACGTTGGTTTTTGCAAGATATTCAGCAACAACATTGGCAATATGCAGCCGCGCAGGTGCAGCGCTCGTTGCAGTATAACAGACCTAGGAGTTCCTGTACATCTATTAACAGAAAACAAAATATGCCAAATTGCATTGACATCTATGTTATTAAAATATTTATCTGAATGAAATTAAGATCATGTTCTCAATTCAAGTATGTAAGATGTGGTCTACCCACCACAAGAAGGCAAGTGGGGCCTTAAGAGGGAGAGGAGTTTGAACTGTTTATCTCCTCTGGTAGTGGATCTGTTCACTACCAAATGAGTGTATGAGGAAGCTTATGTGTCACCTATGCTGGCAGATCTAGTACTCGTTTCAGTAGTTGTAGTAATAGATATTATGCATGAGCGAGTTATGTGACAACACTGTATTTTACATGATCCTAGCATCCTTGTCGTATCTAGAAGGCGAGCATAAACATCATGCGGACAGCCAAAGTTATTAGATTACTCGTTCCTAGGCCTATAGAGCGGGATGACTCACGCGGTTTCATCTGTGGCCCGCATTCGGGAGGGCCGGGTTCGATTTCCGACCTGACCCATGGGCTTTCCGGGGGTTTCCCGCATCGCTAGGCGAATGCTGGGTAGGTTAATTACATCCCCCGAATTTCCTGTCCCTCCATTTCGTCTCCATTATCATTTCATATCATCTCTCATCCGGTGGTCTCTTTCAGGGTAGAAGTGTAGGCGGGTGTCTCGGCGGTGCATGGCAGGATGACATGCTATGAGGAAAACTACTTCCTCCTCCGATAGGTTGTTTGCCGGTCTCCACTCCTCTGCTGGGACCATTTTGGGATCGCCTGCCTGGTACCATTAGGGCTCGACTGCTGGGCTCGCCGTCCCGCTGTAGGGGAGCGACTTCGTTGTCCTGGCCTGTCGGAGGAAGTCTCTATCCAAGTAAACTGTAGGGACTCTGCCCTTTGTACTGTAGTGGCTCCTTGGGACGGTCGCCCTCTGTCTCCTTCACCTCATTCTTCCTCCCTGGGGTGCCCCAACTTGGGGGCATATGAACAATGGACCCTGTATGGTGGCCTACGTACCAAATCCCCTCCGTAATGAAATCCTAATCCATTCCTCGGCCTTGCCTTCTTATAGTGGTTGGACAGTACGTATGTACCACTTCGGCAGCGCTGGTAGGCGGAGCAAATATGTAATTAGCTAAAATCTTCAGTATGGCTCGCCTTTATGGTTTTAACATTTGCACGCCTACTCTATAAAAGAGTAAATTACCTGTTGAGACATCTGAGTCAGTTAAAGAGTTTATGATTTGGCTGTTCACAAATCCAAGATTTGGTGCATAGACGTTGTCATACTTTTATTTTTTTCCATGTATTCGTTGATAATGGTGTGTATTTTGCAATGCTTACACTTTCTTCAAATAACATGTTATTTGTTTCTTTCCATGTGGTCATGCAAAGATACTGGAATGTCAAGCCATTACAGAGCATCTAATTGTTCAAAGATTTAAAATTGCTTAAGCCAACTATATTACCGTAATTGGAACTACAAGAAAATGTGTAATAAAATCATTTATACAAATAACTATCAAGTTTAAGAATAGCGAAATACGGAATTTTACAGTATTGTTACAAGAGATTTGGGCAAAATAATTGTCAATTGTGCCAAAATGACCAAGGAAATCTGCAAAAGAGATACCTTATGATTTGTAAAATAGCAACAGGGAATATAAAGAGTTATCTTTGCTTACTGTACATACTAAAAACCACTTTACCCCCAAAGGACCTTGTGATCATTATTCAAGTAGGTTTTGCATTATTTCATGCGGGCTCTGGAGCTTCAAATATGCATCGGTCAGGCATGAAACTGCGTCAACCGTTCGATTTTGTTTTTGCGACATATTTTTGTCTCACCTGTTTCGCTTACAAATTGAGAATATTATCAAGTTCCCTACTTCGTGTCTTGTAGGTTTAGTCTCCTATTTTGCAACACTACTTCTACTTCACTACTTTGGATGACGCGAAATACTGTCAAATTGCTTCCAAAATAGATAAGAGGAAAACAAAGTCGTCACTCTTAGAACATTAAATTATAAGTTCAGGTTCTAAAGTACCGGATCAAATTTAAATAAGCTAAGATGTTTAACAAGAGTACAGTATTTAATTTATATATTGATAACCTAGTTATAAAAGAAATATGAAACTCATTTGGGATCAAAATAGAACTGAGCATATCACTTAATACATCACTATAAATACTACTGACCAAATATTCAGGAAACCCAAGATAACTTAGAAAGAGAAGTATTAGATTAAGCCAAACTACACTAAGACATTTTTACTGTAACATGGCTTTATGAGAGAAAAGTCCGTAAAAGCAGAAGTCCGTAATTCGTAGAAGAGGTTAGGTCGATTACGCTAGTGAAGGGTAGAAGTATCCAAGGTTTCCAGATTGAGTATGGCAGGCTAGCTTAGCATTCTTGGAATGTGAGGTAGGATTTCTTAGAAATTTATAGAGAGACTTCAGGCTGTAAAGTAGCAAATTTGAGAGACGTACAAATAAGTTGGCAACATCGGATTAGGAGCCAGTTGTGGGGGTCTTAGGAGTCATTATCAAAAGGGGAGGTTATTAAAGAATTTTGGAGCTTAATAGCACATTCTGGGCATAGTCTTGGACACTTCTGTGGTGATTGCTGGTGGGACAAGACATAGAATTAAGTGTAATGTGCTATTTCATGGTCATTATTCCAATAACGAGAGTCAATTGTTTGATATATTGCATTCAGTACCCCTCGTAGCACTATTACGGCGTTAGGAATGCTATATTCCCTTTCCATCGTTCATAAGAAACGTATAACTACTGCTGTTTTGTGTTTTAAAACTATAGTTAATTCATTTCTACCTTCCTTAAAAGGTGGTGTGTGTGATAATGTATGCTAGGTCAGCCTACCACCCATTATTTAAACCAATCATAGCAGAATTGTCTGAGAGAAACTATTTATAATTTCCCCTCCTTTTCCAAAAGAATGTAACATCTTTCATTGTTTCATTGTTTTAGAACTTACTTCAAGTCTACCACTGAATGAGGTAATAAGAACTAAGTACTGAGAGATAAGTTAACTGTGCCATTTTTATGAAACAAAAAACAGCATTGTGTACAATAAGGTGGCCCCTTAACCTTGATCACATACATGGCATACAGACTAGCAGTATAAGTCCTCCTAGAAACAATTTCAGTAACTAAAAGTAATATAGTCTGCGTGTTACTCAGTTTTCTGCAGTAGCGATGGTTTGAAATCATTCCGCATCGGTGTAACTAGAAATCAGGTGGCGAAGTGAGAGAGCGAGCGGGAACCCAAGGCAACCCCTGAAAAGCTGGAAAGCCTATGAAATGATAAATGTGTGCTAAGCGAAAAATCCTTCGGGTCGTAACCCATATGTTCTCTCTCCCCCTCCCCTCAGGCTCGCTTTGGAATACCGTTGTTCCTTATCCCTGTCTAAAGGCACTATTACCTCTTCCAGCTGTTACTTCAACTTAACTCATATTCAAGTACCACTCATCTGTTTAGAATTCTACCTTGGTAAAGGTTTTATCGTACATAGATTTTCTCTCGAAAAGAAAATAGGAGGGCTGCTTCAGTTAAGGATTGTATAAGAGAAATAAGTCATTTTTAATGGGGAAAGAAGCCTACTGCTTTTTGTTACCCATCAGTTTGTGTTATTTTATGTCTTTCGTATTTACAAATTCTATTTTCCTATTTACTGTGTATTAATGGAAATAAACGACCGATGAAGAGGTGGTAAAGTCTTAAAATACCAGATCCCTATGTGTTTGTTGGCTTTGAAATTCTATACTCTTTGCTTGCCCAAGATAAACAAAAGATAGTGACTTGAGACGAAATACTGGAAGGTTTAAGTCAACGCAATGTGTATCTCCGAAATTACTACTGCCACAAAAATGCTATAAAGTTTAGTTATAACGGTGTTTAATTTGTTTTTTAATGTTTTGTGTTTCTTTAATGATTTATTTGTACTAAAACTGTTTAGAACGTAAGGACTTCATCGAATGCTTATAAAAAATACAGAATATGCACTTGATTAGCCATACCTGTATTAAATATCTAATGTTTACTCAAAATTGTTTAAATTTTATAAAAGTAGAAATATCCAAATATCTTCCTGAAGAGGGTAGTTTAGGTTGGTAACATTTTATTGAAAAGTTACGGTAGCATCTTTGAAAGATGCTGAAGTCAAATGCCAAGTTTGATATTCATCCACCTATTCCCTTTTGTTACGCTATTCTGCTCTCTCTCTCTCTCTCTCTCTCTCTCTCTCTCTCTCTCTCTCTCTCTCTCTCTCTCTCTCTCTCTCTCTCTCTCTCTCTCTCTCTCTCTCTCTCTCTACCTACCCATCATCTACACACATATGCATGCATATAAATATGTGTAAGAGTACCTTTATCTAATAATGTGAAGTCACGGGACTTCAGAACGTGTATTAGTGGTGAAATCTTAATGGGAAAATTTAGTTAGAATACTATACTTTACCTGCCTGCTATACTTAAATGGTAGAGAACCTCACAATTAGATACAAACTAATGAAAAAGAAATAAGAAGCATAATACTTTACTAAAACATAGATTATCCTCAAGAGTTTAGAATTTGTCAAGAAATGTCCCAAGTTCTTCAATTATTAAACTGTAAAATGCGATGCGCATAATATTGGTAAAGCTCTTAACAAAAACGATGATAAATATTTCGTATTTTAGGTAGTTATTCTAGGTACTTAAAGCTTCCTCCAGTTTTATGAGCTGCCTTGAAAGATTTGTGTCTTTTTCCGTAGAGTTTTACTGCAGCTCTCCTTCTCTTAGAGCTATGATTTCTCCTATGCATCATTGTAGATGTAGACATTAAAAAATCTGATAAAAACGTATAAAATGATCGATCTTTAAAGTTAAATTAAAATATATTAACGTACATAAATAAGATTTTCTATGATGGTAGGAGTAAAGGAGCTGCAACTGGCAAGTCTATTTCTTCTAATATCGACCGTTATCATATTCTTGTTTGAGTGTTTACTTTTATTAAACATTTTATTATATACTTAATCGCTTGCATTATACAAGGTTATTCATAAGTCCGTGAAATATTTTAAAGTTTAATAAGAAATAAGTATGCAATTACAAATGGTAATTGTTGTGCCAGTAGAGAGAGAAACTCTCCAAAGGTTTTTTTTTTTTTATATAATTAAAGCCCATGCTTAGTTGCCATGATTTGTCGCTAGGTGGCAGTAATTATCACTAATGAGAAAATGACGACCAATATTTTCCGCAATTTCAAAAGCCCACACCTGTATACAACAATATCAAGCATTGGTATATGAAATACCATAACGAAGGGTGTACGTGCATCGCTTATTGCCAAGGACGTCCAGGACCCAGCGAAGAAGTAGTGAATCTGTTAGAGAAGCATATTAGCGCAGCCCTCGTTAAGTGTACCGTGGAAGTGTTGAGGTGGGCATCTCAAAACCAACGCTTAGGCGAATTCTTCGTAAGAGACTTATGTTAAAACCACACAGGCTTCAGCTTCATTAGGCTCTCAAAGAAAATGGCAAAAATTTACGACTTAATTTCTGCATTGAGATGCAAGAAAGGTTTGAAGTAATGGACTTCGCTGACTCTCATCTTTAGCGACGAAGCAACTTTTCATCTCTCTGGAAAAATGAATCGGCACAATGTGCGCATATGGGGACTGAAAATCCCCATTATGTCTTGGAGCATGTTTGAGACTCACCGAAGGTGAATATCTTCTGTGCCATTTTGAGAAAGAAAGTGTATGGGTCATTTTTTTTCTTTGTGGAATCAAACATCAGTGGGATGATTTACTTAGACATGCTGGAAACCTGATTGACGCCTCAGCTGAATGAAGACAGTAATTATTACCTATTTCAGCAAGATGGATATCCCTGTCACTATCACAAAGTCGTGCCAGCCTACCTCAATCAACATTTACCGCACAGATGGATCGGACGAACTGGACAAGAAGAAATGGCCACCACGATCACCGAATTTAACTCCGTGTGACTGTTTCCTCTTGGATTTTGTGAAGGACAATGTCTGTGCCTACGCTTCCTGCTAACCTTCAGGAACTTCGCCACCGGATTACAGCTGCCGTGGCTATGGTCAGCCGACATGTTGTAGCGTGCATGGGGAGAGATGGATTACCGCATTGTTGTCTGCCGTATCAGCAAGGGTAGACACACTGAGCACTTGTAAGTCATGTAACAAATCTTGGAGAGTTCCTGCTCATTTTCGTGCAAAATTTGTCATTATCCGTTGGGTAGTTTAGTAGTTATGAATTGTTTAAATGTTTCACTGTTGTTGAATAACCCTGTATTATATTGTCATTCCTTAAATTAGATTTCTACGTAAGTTATACATTATGGTAGACTTTTATACCACATTTACATGAAGTTGCATTGTTTTATTTTCAGGTATGTTAATGAAGTACTGTCTTTCTTTATGAAACTGTGGAAAGTCCATGACGTCTTGAATGGTGAACACGGTTGGACAATGTAGACATACAGATTCCGGTGGCTCATAACACAGAAGATGGGAATGAGTCAAGGTTGTAAGTCCTATGAGTAGTCTGGTAATGATATAAGTTGTTCCTGACAATTTAAATGTGGAAGGCACTTTGAAACTGTTACACAGCTTATGAAGCTTAGTATTATGTGTTCACTTAATAACGGTGCCCACAGTAGGTTTAGGTGCAGTGACCCTAGCAGTGTGAATGGCGCGCTGTAGGTTACGTTCATGAACTGTGTGTACTACATGCGCGCGATAAGAGTAATCGGGTTCCAAGTCCTCATTCGGTAAGTTTCGTTTAACTTCGTAAACATAGATGACAACTTTGAAATTTGAAATAATATATATATCTGCAGTAGGATGTGCTTTCGTTGTTTATGAAAACCTAACGGAACTAACTCACTCCATGTTTAAATTGTCACCTGAATGTTCTGTATTCCAGTCGAAGCTCTTAACAATTAAAGAAGCTATAAAATGGTGTAATATTAATGGGAACAGTGCCCGTATTCTTAGTGATTCACAATCAGCTCTACTCGCTATTAATGATAAATACAACTTAAATTCATTAGCATATGAAATCAGAGCCTTGCTTCAAAACCATCCAGGACATATTTGCATGGGATGGCTTAAAGGACACAGTGGAATTTTAGGTAACGAGAGAGCTAATTGCTTGGCTAAGAAGGCTGCAGAATCCAATCTTCCTGTGTCATACTCTTTATGTCCTATTTCTACTGTAAGGAGAATAATACATCAACATATTCTTGAAGAATGGAACCAACAATGGCTAACAACTCCAAATGGAAGTTTAACAAAAACATTATTTTTCCCTAGTGTATATGACAGAGGAAAATGTGAAACTCTTGTACCAAATTTTGTTTTGACACAATTTTTAAGTGGACATGGTAAATTCGGTGAATACTTATCACGCTTTCACTTAACATCCAACCCCGAGTGAGAGTGTGGTGAAGAATTTCAAACTGTGCTTCATCTCCTTTTCTGTTGTCCCATTTTCTGGAGAGAAAGACAGGAACTAATATTCAAGCTAGACTCTCTAGGAACTGAATTTTCTGTTCCGCTCACATCTTTGCTAATGAAGCCACAACAGTATAAGTACTTCATGATGTTTATAAATTCAGTGTTTAAACGTCTGAAATAGTTTAAATTAATATGCATCAGATTAAAACATTTTCTTCCTTCTAGTATTTAAAATATTTTTGTTAAAATTGTATATTTTTATGTATCAACTCTAACCCTAATATACCACTGTGTAAAATAGGGTTCAATAAATCTGGATAAATAAAAAAAAATTGAAATGCGCTATACACTGACATCTATTGGCTAATACGCCAAGCTTTAACATGTCCGCCATATTTCGTTTTGATCAATTTAGAGGTTAATTAGCTAACCAGCTTACAACAATCGTATGTTAGAATTAGAAGTTTAGTTCATCCTTGACAACATATACATGTTATGAGACAGGTCAAAATGTATAAATACAGTTTATACATAAAGTCAAATTGATTACATACAATATACACAGTAAGCAGCCTTTCTATGGTTTCATGTGGTATTTGCATACACTAATTTACAAGAATTTTTTTCTAATATGAATATTATAGGTTTGTGAAAGTACTGTGCTCCCAGTACTCATTTACATGGTTATAATTCTAAAAATTCATTAACTGTATAAAAACAGTGTGCGTGCAAAAATTATTTAACCTTATTCTTAGAGTGCTTTAATGATGCAGCTTGTTTAAAAGAATTCGGAAGTTTATTATATAACATTATCCCTTTGTAGTTCAAACTTCCTTCATAAAGGCTCGTTTGGTGCACTCGAATTGCCAGTTTATCCTTGTTACGAGTGTGGTGGTAATGTACATCAGCATTTACTTGAAAATTATTTATATTTGTATAAACATTTGTGGATGTTATGGCTCACGAAAGGGGACAAATTATTATTCGTCTACCTCCGTATAACTATGATCTGAATGCAATTGAGCTGGCGTGGGCAACGTTACTTGTGATATCTTCGCTTATCTTACACACTATTTTACTGAACTGTGTTTTTCAAGGTTGACCACACTGCAGAAACAAAAGAGCGTTAGCTCCCACTTCTTCCCCTCTGCCCGCATCACACCGTAAATCCAGCGCTCAACTTATCTTGCGCGTACTCTAGTCGTACACCTTCAGTTTCTTCATTCAGTTCGAGCTGTAAAGACTGGAGTTACTTAATTGTGCATCTCAAAGATGAACTTTTAAGACAGGCAATTCTGACCCATAATATAGTGTTGTTCTTGTCACACAACGAGACGGTATTTCTAAGTCGGCACACAGCGACCAGATCTTAAAAGATTCGGCTATCGTCTAAGACTACATATTGTACCTAGAAAAAATATTTAGTACGACCTTGTCTATAAATCTCTACCATCAAGTAGATAGAAGAACAATATTTATAGAAATATTCTGAACAAGAGTGAGCAGGGAAGTCAAGTGTGTGCAACACGTCAGGTTTTTCATTCGTATTGATACGTGGATTGAATCGGGTTAGTTCAAGCATGGATTTACAATTGATCTATTGTACCTAAGCCCCAAGTGGGGTATCCTCTGGAGGAAGTATGAGGCGAGAGAAGATAGAGGGTGGTCGACCCAAGGAGCCTCGAGAGTGCAAAGGGCAGGATCCCTACAATTTCCAGTCGGAAACTTCCTGGCAGGCCAGCACAGCTTACCAGACTGTGGTCCGGAAACGGCCCCAACAGACAGGGCTCGGAAACCGGAGACCGTCCTGCCTGAGGAAGAAGTCTTACTCAGAGCGTATCATCCTGCCATGCACCGCCGAGAAACGCGGCGACACTGAAAGAGATCACCAGACGAGAGATAATATGAAATGATACTGGAGATGAAATGGAGGAACATGATATTTGGGGATGTAATTAACCTAACCAACATTCGCCTGACGACCCGGGAAAAAATCCAAAAAACCCACGAGTCAGGTAGGTCAAACCCGGACCTCCCGAAAGCGGGCTACAGACGAAACCGCTTGAGACATTCCGCTCGATTGCTGATACAATTAGGTCCAGTAAGGTGGCCAGCCTTAAAAAATGAAGCTTCAACCCTTGAGGTGTGCCAAATAGAAAGTAATCTATCCTACCAATGTGTTAGTGCAAAGACTGGGCACCAGTTCAGGTAAACAATGCATTCTTACCTAAGACACAAAACCCAGTTTCCTGCTTACGACAGATATTATATTATGAGATTATTTATGGATAGAGCATATGGAAGGATATTGCAAGAGCTCGAGAAGACGTTAAGCCCTCACTTACAGAAGTTTATGTGCTCCTTCTGCTTCCCTCAAGTTTAACATCAAACGTCGATAAAACCAGTCGACTTTAATAGTGGAATATGGGAAGTATGCTAAGATGGCGTCTACCGTTTACCATATCATCGTCATTCCAAAATTTAATGAGTCTTGGTAACTTCGCATACTTATATGTAATTGCAGAAAGATCTCCTTGGAGGGTTTATGCTTAAGCACTCCAGGATGCATCCGAGGAGGATCTGAGGTTTACTGCAAGTTGAAATGGGGGAAGTGCTTAGCCTCTCGAGTTGGAATATAGTGAATATTGGCTCCTGTTTAATTCCAGGCCATATCGCTGATTCGCGTGACGATGTGCTTTGGGTGTAGAGCGCTAGAAGAAACCTTTGTGACACATGCCTCCCTTATATATAAATGTAATAGATCTTGGTGAAGAAAAGCGTTAAGATTGCGTGCTTTTATTGAATAAGTTGATAATCAGGGTTATTCTGTAACTTCTGGTTCAGAATATCGCTAACAGTTATTGTTAAGGTCAACAACTGAACGTGAGCACGTATGGCGCGTTTTCATATTCAGTAACCGTGATTGTTGTGGCGTCGGATCTTCTCAACTATATCGTTAACACCTGGAGAGAGTCATCGCAAATTCTTACGCTTTGCAGGCGTGTTTTGTTTTTCCACCACTCTAGGCGCGCAGTACAAATAGTGCAATTGCTATCACTTAATTCTAGATCATAGCAGAAGTAATCCGTTTATGCAATTGGACTTAATTGCTGTTCTTTTTTAGGGTATTACATAATTTTGAGTATACAACTTCTCCATGTACTGAGCTTTTTAAAAGTTTGTTTGCTGTAAAATGATGTATTGCAAAGCAATAAAACAAATAACTTCTTACTACTTGTTGAAGTACTCGCAACGTAAGTGAAATTGGATTTCGTATTTTCATTGTAGTAATCTCCAACCAGTGCTGGAATGAATTATAAGCACTAGTGCATCCTAAATATCACCTTAATACTTTTGTATCTTCTACATGAAAATATACCATTTTACCAAAACATAGATAACTGACACCATATAAAAGATGTATTTCTCCGTTAGGAATTGCCTAACTTAATTCGTCAGAGATTAGGTTAGGAAACTCCTTCGCTCAAGCATACAATGATAATACGTTAATATTCACACTTAGCAAATACATATGGTGTCAATTTATGGTCTTACATGATTCGAATAGTTACCGCCTTTGTTTTCACCAGGATTAATGTTTAAGCAATTGTCGCAAAGTAATGCAAAAAAGTAACAAATGTTTTGAAATGCTTTGCAGTAATTTCTTGTCATCCGTAATCGCTACTGAAATGAAATGAAATTTATGGCGATTTCGTAATATAAAAGTTCTATCTTACAGCATTTAATTTGAAAGAAACTGCTTTAATTTTGGATATTTGTTTACCTTGGCATCATCTGCAAAACCAGAGTAAAATTTATAGTTTGTAGATTTTCTGATGTCAACTAGCGTTTCAAAGGTTGCATGATAGAAAATTACGAGGGCTGTTCAATAAAGAATGATCACAATTTTTTTTTTTTTTTTTTTTTTTTTTTTTTTTTTTTTTTTTTATTTTTTTTTACAATTTACCTTTACTCATCCTCATAATTTTGATCGTGCTTCTCCAAATAGTCTCCCTTGAAGGCAATGCACTTGTCCCAGCGTTTCTGACAGTCTTCAAAGACATGCTGGAAAACGTTTTTTGAGAGATCCTTCAAATTCGCCTCCGCAGTTTTCACCACTGCTTCTCATGATGGATAATGCCTCCCACGAAGGCGTTTCTTCTAGTCAGGGAATAGAAAAAAGTCACATGGGGCTAAATCTGGACTATAAGGAGGGTGAGGGATGCACTTCACGTTGATTTTTGCAACATATTCAGCAACAACATTGGCAATATGTGGCCGCGCATTATCGTGGTCCAGCATCCAGCCTACTTCACGGAAATGTGGTCTTTTGCACCTGATATGGACTTGCAATGTTTTCAGGACATCCCTGTAGTATTGCCAGTTACTGATGTGTGTGCAGGTACAACACGCTAATAAAACATTCCATGAATATCAAAGAAGGAGATTACCATAACTTTCCTAGCAAAAGCAACCACTTTTGCTTTTTGGGGGCTGGTGATGAAGGAGATTTCCACACTGAGTTTTGCTGTTTGCACTCAGGATCAAAATGATGTAGCAAAGTTTCATCAGCAGCGATTACGTTCGAAAGAAACTCAAGATCTTCCTCTAACATCAACTTTAACTGCATGTTACATCCATTGCAGCAGTAGGCGATACTGAATATGTCTGATCTTGCCTGGATCTCACAGGCGGGAACCAGGAGTACCAACAATGAAACTACTACGGCGTGTTTGTTTCACATTAAGCTAACAGAATATAATAAGATTGAATTTTAGGGCGACAAATTATGACCGTAAAAAATTAAGTCATTCTTTATTGAACAGCCATCGTAAATGTAAATGCTTGATTACAACATAATTCTGACGGGAGAAATGAATCTCTCAGCAAACATTTCTTCGACATGTTCTTTACTACCGTGTAAATGACAAAGGGGTCAAAAGTTAGGTTAGGAAACTCTTTACGCATTTCTCGTGTAAGCATACTCTTTTCATTTTTGCACACAAATTTATAGTTTCACTTTACTACGTAGGAATAACATAATATTATCTACCTTACGCTGTGTGCTTCATTCCTATGTGTTTCTAAATAAAGACTCACTAAAAGTGCGTCCATTTTTCAGTAGGGAAAGAGTAGTATTGCTGGTGCTAACAGCACGGTCTGAATTCTGGATATCCTAACCATAATTTTCTTCCTCTCAGCAAGATTTTGTTATGGTTAGGATGTTACAGAATACCAAATAGCAGGTAACCAGTGGTTAGCGGCTTTAACAAGTGATACACCTTCAACCAGAAGTTACAGAATAGCCCTGAATACCTGTACGTACAGAGCAGTTTGTACACACTCTTTAGTTTTAATTAATGAGTGAATGATACCAGTATTTTCTGATAATCGGTATCAGTACTCTGATTTAAGTACCGTTACGTACTTAATAGCTTTTTACTGAATAATGTCCTTATTAATGGTTTTCTGTGTATAAGGTATGGAACCAAAATTGTTTTTGCTCGCGGCATCATGCTCTTGACAGCGATAGCAAACTCTTACATTGTTTTTTACAAACAAGAAAATAAATATAACATGTACAGAAATAACATTCCCCTTTCAAGTTATTTTGTTGTTTAAATTACCACTGCAGGATAATGCTTCCTCATATTTGGCACATTGTTGAATTAGACAGCATTAAGATTTAGGATTTCATTACGGAGCGCATTCGGTACGTAGGCCACCATGCTGGGGAGGAAGGGTGAGGTGATGGAGACAGAGGGCGGCCGACCCTAGGCAGGGTCCCTACAGTTTACTTGAATAGAGACTTCCCCCGACAGGCCATGACAACGAACTCGCTCCCCTGCAGCAGGAGGACAATGAGCACAGCAGCCGAGCCTTAATGGTCCCAGGCAGGCGATCCGAGCCCCAAAGGTCCCTGGCTGGCGGTCCCGAAATGGTCCCAGCAGAGGAGCGGAGAACGCCAACCAGCCTACCAGTGGAATAAGTAGTTTTCGTCAGAGCATATCATCCCGCCATGAACCGCCGTGACACCCGCCGACACTTCTACCCTGAAAGAGACCACCAGATGATATGAAATGATATTGGAGATGAAATGGAGAGACAAGAAATTCGGGAGATATAATTAACCTACCCAGCATTTGCCTAGTGACCCGGGAAAACCCCCGAAAAACCATGGAACAGATAGTTTGGCCACGGGAATCGAACCTGGGCCTCCTGAATACGGGCCACAGACGAAACCGCCTGAGCCATCCGGCTCGGTATTAGACAGTATTGGCAATAATAGAACATAGTTCCACACTTCACTCATTTTATTTACTACCACTGTTGTACATTGAGGAAAATAGTTGCATAGTATACCTGTAAGATACTCCTGACCTGACTTTGACTTACGAAACAAACTAATAGTTTAATTCAAAACTATCCAGTTGTACGTCTGGAGATGCTCTTGGCTTTTGTTTCCCAGTAGTTGTAATTCGTGATGGACCTCTGCTGTAGCTGCTTCTCTTCAGAGATTCTAGAAACAGTCATCACACTAATTTTATCGGCACACGCAGTACTTTTTCTCGCTTGAAATGAATAAGCGGTTCATTGTGAAGCAGCTTCCTATTCACATATATCCCTAAGAAAACAAATTCTCTATCGTGGCTGTGCAATATAACACCACGTCCGTAAGCTGATCTTTGCCTTGGGCCATGATTCCTCGGCCCACCTCTAGTCCTACTGCCACTTAGTCTTGCTTCCATAACGACGCATTTTAATAGTGTTTTGACAAAGTGCGCCAACCACACACAATGCAACTGAACGCTGAAGCAAACTCCAGCTATAACTGAATAGGTGATTAACCAGTGTAACCAATGTGGCAACCTTTGTTTACGTTTCCATAGCAACGACCTTCCGTTCTTACCCGCCACGTCCCTTGCATCACAACTATCATATATCTTCTTTCAGAAATCGTAGCATATGCAGGTCTAGTGTCCCTTTGGGTAAGCATTCGTACCATCTAACACCAGCATACGCCGCGAAACTTAGCATTCTTAAGACATAAGAAGAAACCACAAAGAAAGGGTAACGCTGGAAACGAAGATGTGGTAGATGAAACTAGAGAAAACTGCCAACATCATAAGTAGATGGGTGTAACGACTTGGAGTTGCTGAAAGTAAGTTGTGGAGGAAAAGAAGATGATGAACCTCGTTAAAGATCTAGTTGCTGGATTCTAGTAGTTCCACGGCTGCTCTGGTATTCGCATAAGCTCTTATTTTCAGAGGCGGTCTCAGATAAGAAGTGATAATTTGGTTATAAATAAAATTGTAGTTCCTCCTTTGTTCTATACAAATTTTTATTTTAATTAAAATGAAACTTGTCCAAAAATTAGTTACGCTTTACAATGCTTTACAACCTTCCACTTTCCAATGCAAGCACAAACTCTGCAGAAATGCAGACACATGCAAAATACACCTTCACACTATCACGTTCATTTGCAGAAGAAAAAATGGCTTCGAGTCCCTCAGATTTTATAGTCCATCCGTTGCCATAACGACAACTAAACATCTTTCAACTTTTCTACATTCCATCGTCATTCTTTTTAAATAAATTTTTCTTTACGTAATTTTAACATTTAAATAATAATCCTTTTACTAATTTTAATTAAACGATAAACTTAAAATAACTACTTAAACCGTTCCATGGGTGGGTATGAGAATCGATCTGAGACCGCCTATGCGAGCCTTGTTCGATTCATCCCTTCTATTAGTTTCTGAAATGCCCCTAAATTCTATGAACTAAAGCCTAGGTATCAAGACCTACAGCGAAGCTCTTAGCGATATTTTTCGCTTCTTTCGGATTCACCGTTACTTCTAATATTTTCTCCAATTTATTTGACCGGAATTTCATTCTGCTAGCTCCTGAATTCCCGATAATGTTAATATATTCCCTGCCGTTCTGGTGGAAAAGCAGCGGTAACCTAGCACACTAGCTTCGCACCATGTGCAGCTGTGTCTGCTGGTTGAAAAGTCCAACTGATCGATATAGGAATGTCAAGACTGAATACAGATTACAGAATAATACTAGCAGTAACGTTGCAATTTGTATCTTGTGCAAACACAGAAGGACTGAAAAATGGATATCCGTAACTTGAAACAGATTGCTGGTGAACTTTCCTAACATTATACTGGAAAGGTTAGTAAAGTTTGCATGACGGTCATTAGAAGACGAAAGTAATGCAAAATAAAAATATCTGATATATTAGATTAACCTTTTTCAAAAACTCACTAACGATTTCGTAATGTGTGCGACTCGCATTGGGGGAATTCCAGGTTGAAACCTTCGTAGCAGAGTACTGTGACCGAGGTTTTTTCGTGATTTTACTTGGTGGCTAGGTGAACGTTGGGTTGTATAATTCGGTTCACAAAGTTTACTGTTGTCCCATTTATTTCGTACTTTACCTCCATACCAGATATTGACTTAATCACAGATCTTAGAAGGACTAATTGCACATATTGGATAGGCCATGAACAAATATTTGCTTAAGTCCTTGGGAGTGTAAGTCCTTAAATAGAAGAACTTTCCACTACAAATGAAAATTACACCTTGAATAGATAGTCTACATGAAAAGTTCAATGCTATGGTCAGGATTTGAACCACCTGGTTTCAGTCCAGTCGCTCTTACCCATTGAGCTACTATGGTCAACGTGCCGTCCTGGCATTAAATTCATTTGACTCATATATTTCCCCGGTAAACCACTAGAGGCTCTCGTATTCGAGATACACCATTTTGGTGACTTACTATCGTAAATAGTTGAATCCCAGGCTTCATCATTAAACTCTTACTTATGTAAATTGATGGAAATTAATCATTTCTTCACACTAACCGTAGGCTAAGGTTTTTGAATACATAGTTTACATGAACAATTCAATGCCATGGCCGGGAGTTGAACCACGGATCTCCTGGTTTCCGTCCAGTCGCTCTTACCCATTGAACTACCATGGTCAACGTGCCATCCTGACATTGAATTCTCCAATTGACTCATATTTCCCCGGTAGACCACTAGGGCCTCTCGTATCCGAGATACACCGTTTGTGGTGACTTACTATCGCAAGTACCTAAATCCTAGGCTTCATCAGTAGTGTGAAGAAATGATTAATTTCCATCAATTGAATAATAAGAGTTAAATGATAAAGCCTGGAACCCAAGTACTTAGGATAGTAAGTCGCCACAAACGGTGTATCTCGGATACGAGAGGCCCTAGTGGTTTACCGGGAAAATATGAGTCAATTGGAGAATTTAATGTCAGGACGGTACGTTGGCCATGGTAGCTCAATGGGCAAGAGCGACTGGACAGAAACCAGGAGACCTGAGGCTTAAATCCCGGCCATGCCATTGAATATTTCATGTCGACTCTGTCTATCCAAAACCTTAGCCTATATACGGTCAGTGTAAAGAAATTATTACTTTCCATCAACTACACCCTGGTGTATACACTAGGTGAATGTAGGACCAGGTTTCGAAAGACAGAGGAAGACTGAAAAATTCGATGCCTTTGTGGGGATTTGAACCACGAATATCTACGAAATATGATCAATTGTCTACAGCAAATGTGTTAGTTTAAATATTTAGGATACCACACACAATTCACTTACAGGGATGTGCAGTTTTGAAAAACACAGCGAACACCGAAACCAATTTAAGAGAGACGTTGAAATTAAACAAAATGGTTGCACTGCTGCTATTGTGTCACGAAATTGAAAGGGAATATTAGCATCACACCAACTAAGGCGATTAGAGTAGAAATAAGGTTTCTACGATGTGTGGTACTGAACCGCAGAAGAGGTAGACCGCATTTCTCAAGCTTTGAAGATTACTCGACAAAATCTTAGCATTTTGGAGTGTATCACACCACCAGTAGCACGCAGGAACCTGTATGAATGACATCCCTAATAAGATATTCGTCCAACACACATGTACATGCAAGTAACAAGAAATCTCAAAACCAATTAGTAAACGCGGTAGACAAACTTTTATAACACAATGAAAGCCTAGCGACCTACCTTTGAGGTCATCTGCCGGGAAAACGAAGCATCTGCCAACATTTTGTCACATAAAAAGAGTGATTGTTTTTATTTCTTCTGTTGTTTCTTTGACACCTCATATATAACTTACACCTCTTGTGAAACAAATATATTATTTTTAAGTACTTCTAGGACAACAAATCGCTTCTCAAATTTTAAAACAACGGAATATTTGTTAGGTGTTAATGACTGTACAACATTGCATGGCAATATTAGTAGATATCGAATTTGCATCCGCTAAAAATACCTAAAATATGCTCACTTTCTTCTCGGGTAGCCAGCCAGGTGAAAAGATGATTAGGTATCAACGTTTCGGGAGTGTACATCTCTCCCATCATCAGAATATTTATAAAATGTTATACCATAAATTAAATACTGGATATAACACAACTATAAACAAAGACAAAGCACTATCAAAATTCGCATTACTGAACAAACGACTGTTTTCAGTAAATTAAATGCCAGGTCAGGAGATGGCTTGAGTATATAAAATTGTGTCAAAGAAAGGAACCTACTTAACTTGGTTATCAAGCTGTATTGATCTTTGTTTCTTAATTCGACGGATTTTCATTTTAAGGCCACTTTCCAAGAGGAGCTGAACTGAAATCCAGCATCACGATTAAGCGTGCTTCTTTCAGAGGAAATCGCCAAAGCCTCCTTAATTCTCCACTCCCATTAACTGTTGCATTTTGCCAAGATGGTTGTCTCCCGAAAATTGGCTCTATGGTCGTTATCAAAACCTTGCTCTGCATTAAACGAATGCTCCGTTCATGTTCGATTATTCTAGTAGCGATGGTACTTCCGGTTTATCCTATATACGGTGTCCCACATCCACAGGGAATGCGGTACACTCCCGGAACTTGGAAGACCAGTTTGTCTTTCACTGGTCTCAACAGATGTTTATTCTTCGGAGGTGGCTTGTGGACGGTCCTGATGTTGTATTTGGCGAGAATTGTGCTAATTCTGCCGGATAGATTGCAAGATGTAGCGGTAGGCTTATCTGACGCTTGCTGTATTACAGGTTTCCCTTTCCTAGCTTTGTTGATCGAGGCTTCAACGTCATATTCGGAGTAGCCGTTTTGACAGAAAGTGAGTCTCAGGTGCTGTAATTCTTGTTTTAAGTGGCTGGGATCAGAGATAGACAAAGCTCTGTGGGCCAGTGTATTGAGAACTCCCAGTCTTTGAGACTTATGATGGAAACTATGAGCGTTCAGATAGAGATCGGTGTGTGTAGGCTTGCGATATACAGCATTCCCCAGTGTACCGATGCTTTTTTTTTTTTAAACCAGAACGTCCAGCAATGGAAGAGTTCCATCCTTCTCCATTTCCATGGTAAACTGTATTTGAGGTCGAAGGCTGTTGAGATGCGCAAGAAAGCTAGGCAAAGTGTCTGATCCACGTGGCCAAATTAAAAACGTGTCGTCCACGTATCTATAGAAATAAGATGGTTTAAGTGGAGCTGTGGCAAGTATTTCATGTTCATGGTGTACCATATAGAAATTAGCTATAGCTGGTGACAAAGGGGAGTCCATTCCGTCAACTTGTTCAAGGAAAGTACCACCATAAAAGCACCTAAAACATGTCTATTTGTGGTCTTAAAGTTATTTAAAATATAGTCTAGAGTTTCTAAAATATGCACTAAAAGTATTGAATTTGCAATTATACTTTTTGATAATTTCAATGTGCATTCTAGCTTAGAAACATTCCGCTTATTACAGTTTTAATTTCAATGCACAGTGATAGTTTTCCCGAATGTAGTGTGCGTTCACAATATCTAACCGATTACAGAAGTTCGTATGCTGATAAGGTTCTTCCAGGTCTACAGAAAGCTCTTTCTAACTTCGGATATACGAGTATATAGTCGGCAATGCTTAAATATAACTTTAAAGATAAATAATATTAAAATGCCTGTACTATATTATATTCTCGATGCATTTAAAATGAGTAAACATGCAACAGCATTGTAAATGTGCATTTAGATACACCAAAAGCCTTTACATATAAGTACAGGAAAATATGAAATATGTTGCATTAACTTCATATTACAAGTAAAAATAGACTAAATATATACTTGCATAGAAACTCGACGTACAGTGTGTTAAATTTGTTTACAAGCACTTGAATTAAAACTTGTTAAATAAACAAAAATAGGTCAATATATGCATAAAAATAGATACTGGAGCTAAAATAATTGTGTTTTAATTTTTTAAATAAATTCATCTAGAGTATAAAATGCTTGAGTCTTTAGCTATTTGAACACAATTTTGTTAAATATTTGCGTTATTCCCTAATAGAGGCAGGCTATCAAATATTTTGATTTGAAGATATTTTGATCTAATGATTTATTCAAATTCACATCGTTTCTATCTTTTGTTTCCTAATTACAACTGAACGTTCTGCAGGGTCATATGTTTAGAATGCGTTAAATTGTTATAAAAATTGAATTGTTATTTTTGGATGCTCTTTAGCTGTTGTAGTTCTCAAGGTCATATTCTATGCTGGATATGCAAGATAACTCGATTTTGCTCAGAGGGCCCTTTATTAGGCTTCAGGCTCTTATATATATCGCCAGGCATTGTTGAACTGCGGACGGCGCGTGCGAAAGAGACAGATGGTCCGAATTTTCCCGCTGCGTCGTGAGAAACCGTGAAGCGTCGACAAGTTTCTGGAAACAATGGTAGAGGTATAAAAGTCGCGAGAGAGTTGTCAGTAGTCAGTTTTCGTGCAGTGTATGAGTTGCATGGACATTTGAAGTGTACCTAGTTGAAAGTTGAGAACTGATAATCGTATAGTGATTTGAAAGTGAATTCTTTTGTTTTTTACGTGTGGTGAAGCCACGACAGACTGTGTTGGTGTATGTTAAGTTATCCTGCTGTAAAGGGCTGTACAAACTGTCCTTCTACGCAAATAAAAGAGTATTTTGAATTTCTGCAAGCTAGACTTCTAATTTTACGAACCCAAAAGGTCACATTACACAGTGCCACTAGCTCTACTATCCTTCCAAAGGAAGTCATGGTAAGTTATTTTATACCGAAAAATCGTGGAAGCCAGATGCCAGCATGTTGCCTCTAAAGGATGAAGGACGACAGAGAGAAAGAGAGGGAGGGAAGGAGAGGGAAAGAGACATAGGTCATAATTTGTAACAGGTTGAAACTTTAGTCCATTAATAGTTTTTGTAAAATCCTTGGATTTGGTGATAATAGCCTTGTTTGGAAATTGTTCTTTCACACCAGCCGTGTGTAGGACACACTATGAAAGGGTAGAGCCAGACTGAAAAATTCAAAGCCATAGCCGGAATTTGAAACACGGATCTTCTGGTCTCCGTCCAGCCGCTCTAAACCATTGAGCTACTATGGCCAACGTGCCAACATGACATTAAATTCTCCAACTGACTCGTGTTTTTTCCCGGTAAACCACTAGGAGTTCCCATAAACACATGAGACAACTACTTTAATGGTGGCTTACTATGCTGTGAGTAGTTTTTGTGTACAATTGTACAATTGTACCTAATAGTGGTTAACTATAAAGCTCGGGCCTTAAAGTACTTACAGCATAGTAAGTCGCCAATAAGGTAGTTGTCTCATGTGTTTATAAGAACTCCTAGTGGTTTACCGGGAGAAACACGAGTCAGTTGGAGAATTTAATGTCATGTTGGCACGTAGCTCAATGGTTAGAGCGGCTGGAGGGAGACCAGAAGATCTGTGGTTCAAATCCCGGCTATGGCATTGAATTGTTCAGTCTGGCTCTACCCTTCAATATCCTTGCTTGCCATGCACAAACTTTTGCACCAGCAAGGTGTTACTGCTTTAATATACAGAGCAGCCAAGATTTCTGCTTCCATTATGTCAGATTAGGTAGTGTTTAGGTAGGTCTACCAAAAGGTTTTCCATGTTTGTGAAGTACATTAGCCAACGCTGCTCTGAAGTGAACCTGCTGAATGTCCTCCTGTATGAAACGCTGCTGCAGCGCTGGGTCCGCTGATTGCCTCCAATGTTAACTCAAAAGATTAAAACTAAGTCATGTGGTAATAACGTTCACGATGAAAATGTAAGCGCAAAGCCACAATTTTGCATGGACTACTTGACTGAAGAGGAACGAAAAAGATTTGCATACACTAGTATGAATCTAGTGAATAAACCCCCGAGGTCTAACCTGGATGGAGTTTCAGCCGATTTAACCCTTTGTTTCCATGTTGGTAATTTTACAAGCTTCATAAAATCCTTGCGTATATATTCCAAACGTTTCTCGGTGATACTTCAAAATGGTATTATTATTGGCTGTGTGCATGTTGTTAGTGCGTGGATGTTGTACTCGGTGAACCTACAATCGCTTTTTAATGTTTTAGTTGATCTAACAAGGTGAGCCATGCCACCGTCCAGGGTAGTGGGTTTTAGGGAAGATTAATTGTTAAAACATAAACATTTGAATACCGAACGAAATTGCAAATCTTGCTTAAATTCTGCGACTTTCTATTGATTTCTATGAAACTGGTGATAAATGATACACCAGAGGTGGTTACTCCGGATGTGATATTCATCATGATAATTCTGTAGACATTCCCTACGTAACAAGTGTTCAAAAATGGGATGACGTTTGAAACCTGAAGGGTTTTAAGTCTAACTTTATCTCTGCCTCCTGGGGCAGGGCATATTAGATTAAATTTTAAACTTCTGTACCCTTTGTACTCGTTCGTTTTCACATAATCTGAAATCCTTAACTTACAGAACGGAATAATATTTCACTCCGCCAGGCCACCTAGATAATCTTCTTGGAAAATATTCAATTTTTGATACTCTTTAGACAAATAATCCTCTCATTAATATTGGTTCTTTAATTTCTAATGATCGGGCTTTCTCTCTAGATACTGTCGCAAGGCATTGTTTTGTGGCGGGCTGCGGCCCGCGCGT
The DNA here is from genome assembly GCA_030765055.1 of Mantis religiosa. NCBI lineage: Eukaryota > Metazoa > Arthropoda > Insecta > Mantodea > Mantidae > Mantis > Mantis religiosa. The sequence goes on from CM060959.1 coordinate 64,477,601, forward strand.
ATGCGAACGCCGAGAGAGAGAGAGACAGAGAGAGAGAAGCGGGGAGTCAAAGTGACAGATACCGCCCAAGTCACGCCCACGGAGAGGATGAGCGCTTGTTACTTGCCGAGAGAGGAAGGGGCAGAGAGATGTCTGGAGAGTTCCATCTCCTTAGCCTGTTGTCGTGAAAGTCGGTGAAGCTTCGACAACTTTCGAGAAACGATGATTCGGTTATAAATAAGAGGCGTGGCTGACAGAGGCGAGTCAATCCAGAGACACCTCCGTCTCACACAAGAGTGGTGTAGGCGGACAAAAGCCACGCCATTCTTTTTACAAAGCGCCACACCCCCGCTGACTGCCCCAACTTCCACTTTAGAGGCCGAAGGATAGAGTGGACTAATTCCATCAAGTGCCTGGGCGTTCAACTTGATACAGGTCTAACTTTCCGCGGACACATCGGGGAACTATCGGCACGGGTACAGGGGGCTATTGCCTCTCTGTACCCAATGCTGGGTTCGGGCTCGATGCCAGTCCGCTTAACGCTACACCTCTTTCGAGCGCTGATAATCCCACTCATGTTGTACGCCTGTGAAATCTGGGGCATGGTTGCAGATAGCTGGATAGCATACCTTCAGCGTGCACAGAATAGAGGACTCCGACCCATCTATTCTGTGGGCCGTTCTTTCCCCGTGAGGTTGCTTCACGAAGCTTCTCTTCTCCCATACGTGGAGGACGAAATTAGGCGCCGGGCTACAAAATGTTACGCTCAAATTCCAGCTCACAGAAGCGCCCTGGTTCGGTCTCTAGGAGATTACGACGCTACGAGACGCCGCTTCAGGCTTTACCGGGTACCCCGTATGGCATTCGGGCAGCCGAGGTAACAAAGGTGTTAATCCATACAGCAACACAAGCTAAATTTCAAAATCTCCAAATGAGCTGTTTGGCTGCAACATTTACCCCACTTTAGCAAAAAATAAAACACCAGGGTGTAAACAAAAAAGCGGTTTGGCATCCTGTACAAAATCAAAGAGGAGCAGAAAGCTACCTCAATAAATTTCCTCAACAAAAAATCCCACATCATCCTGTAACCATCTAAATTAACAACCTGCGGTCAGACCCAAAACCTGGGTGGATACGCAGCAGAAACCTTCTGGCTGTTAACAGCCTGTCAGTATCGACTTGGACTTGGAGAGGCGAGTCAGTTCTTAAAGGACTTGTGAATCGAGTGTGCAGCTCCGTGTACGTGAGGCAGACGACGTTGAAGGTTGCGTTTGTGTATGTTACCTAATTCTGCTACTGCAAAGGGCTGTACAAACGATCTTTCTAGGGTAATAGAGCATTTTGAATATCTGCAAACTAGACTTAATTTTACGAACCCACAAAGTCACAATTTCCTTGAATGTCCTGCCAATGAATGATAGAAAGATTGACACTGGAACAATGGTTTCATTTCTTACGCATCTACATATTCGATAAATTCCATTTAAATTCGATGCCTTTTAAGGGCCGCGCCGTGACTGAGTAGTTAGTCCGCTGTGTTCTCACCAAGGTGGCCCGAGTTCAACCCCAGATAACCGCAAAGTGAGATTCGTGGTGGACAACACGTTGCTGGAGTGGGTTTTCTCAGGGATCTTCGGCTTCCCCATCCATCTCTTTCCATCGGTGCTTCACCTTCATCTCATGTATCAATGTCATCGCCTGCGGTGCCGCATTAGTAAAAGCGGGCGTTAACCACTACACATTTCATTTATCCATTTTAATATTGAATTTTTCCGATGCTGCAGTGATGTGCCTACTACTACCACGGCTATCCCATCTTCCGTTTCCTCTTATTTCGTCTCCCTCCGTCGTGATGCAGGACGGGCGTCCGGGACTGTGTAATGAGATGTGATTTGGAATATTTCTCGGCTCCGACAGACGAAGGCCGTTTGAGTCTCATATGCTGGATTTAGCTTTTCCTAATTTCCGCTGGGTAGGAAACCTCCAAGAAGCCTTTCAGCGGTTTGGGTGGGTCTTGAGTACCTTCCAGCCCAGTGATTTGCCCTTAGATAACTGTGTCGTCCGCTCCTGCAGCTCATACCTAACCTGTGGTTACTTTATCTTATCCGTTCCTTCCAGAGGGACGAAATGCAATTGGCTTTTGTTTTATACCCTCCGGAATGCAGTAATCTTTTATATTCTTTGGAGTAACAACTGTTTTCTACCCTATGGTATTTTCAACTAAAGGTTAAGGAAATTGAAATTTAGTTTTTATTTATGGACGCACTTTAACTGTTGTGGTTCTCAGGTTCCACACGCTTAATTTTGCTCATAGGCCTCTTCAGACCTGGAGTTCTTTTGAAGTGCAGGAAATCCACGACATTGGATCAGCGACTTTACCTCTGAAGGAAGCCATGCTAAAGACCTTTATATCCGCATCTTGCTCCTAGATCACAGAGGATGGCTGAAAGTCAAGGCCACCTTCAAATACAAAGGCTTCGTGAATGATTCTCAACTTTTTTTGTAATTTATGATACTAAATTAGAAGTGTTTTTATAGCCCCATGTCAGGGAGAACGAATTGGGTTTTACAATAGTAAAGTACTGTTAACTACCACCATTTGATTCGTGTTTCTGAAATTATGAAACGCACACATATCCTCTTTACAATATTAAGATGTGAGAACGATCAGACTTGAACGGCTAGAATTGTGAACAAAAATTAGGTTGTCTTAAAGCGTGATGAATGCGACACTTGCAATTAAAGAATGAATCCGTAGAACTCCTTGACATATTTGGATTGAATTAAGCTACGGAGGAGATTTGGCACTGAGAGACTAGATCTATTACCTTATACCACAAGTGAGGCATCTCAGGGAGGAAGGATGAGAAGAGAGGAGACAGAGGGCGGCGTTTTCGGGAGTCACGACAGTGCAGAAAGCATGGTCGCTACAATTGATTCGTGGAAATCACCCAACAGGCTAGTACCACTGATATTCCACCCAACGTGGTCTTGAAACGGCTCACCAGGTCGGCCCGGAGACCGGAGACCGTCCTCCCGGAGTAGAAAGTGGTTCACTCAGAGTGTATCATTCTGCCATGCACCGCTGATACACCAGCCGACACTACTGCCCTAAAAGAGACCATATGGGGAGATATGGTGTGAAATGATAATGAAGATGAAATGGAGGGACAGAAAATTTGGGGGATATCGCCTCTAATGACCAGGGAGTTACTGAGTTGCCCCAAAAGGGCGCCCAGCGTCTCCGTCGGGCTTTCCATAGGGTGAGACCTAGAGACTAACAAGAACCACATCTGGTCCTATGGACTCAAGACGGGATGGAAGTGGATACGCCACTTAGGCGCGCCAATCCCAAATGGGAAGACTACCGATTAACCTCGGTAGGGCCGCCTGGTGATCTAGCACAGCTTCTACTAGATATGCTGGCTAGTACGCGGGAATATTAATGGCTTCCCTAAACCCCGTCCAGAGACGTAACCGATCTCCCACGGGTATCGGGAACCACTGCCCCCTCGAGTCCAACCCAATCCGAACAACTCCCTATCAGGGAGGGGCTTGAATGTTCGGCCCAAGGTTCCTCTAGTAACTTCAGAGGTACCACGAGCTCTAAGGATCCGCAGCGCCCACACCATGGCAGCTTGGGTGGATCCGGGGAAATTTGGGCGATGTAATTAACCCATCCAGCATCCGCCTGGCGACCCGGAAAAACCCTCGAAAACGGTCAGGTAGGTCGGCCGCGGGAATCAAACCCGGACCACCCGAATGCGGGCCACAGACGAAAGCGCTTGAGCCATCCCAATCGATCATTCCTTGATGTAACAATGACATGATCTCAGAGCTAAGATAATCAAAGAAGTTTTAATGGTATAATGAAGCTATTCTTAATAACTAAAAGGAAGCCTAAATTTCGGATATCAGTGAGAAAAATTATTATATGAGAAGTCATTTGCATATCACCGTAGTACACAAATAACATGACGTGCAATAACATGACTTTCACCTATTTCTTTCTCTTCACCTAGTTTATTCCAGATTTCAATTGTTTAAATTTCTGTCGATGTTTGTTTATAGCAATTGCGTTGAAACTGTATGGAATTTTAAAGCCAGCATATTTCTTTCTGTAGTATTTCTCATACACAAAGGATGTATGCACTTACAACCGTCTCCTTTTGTAAAAGACTTACTTTAAATAAACTGTTAAAATCGAATTATGCTTATTACCAAACAGAAGAAAGCTTAGTTTATTCTGTGGTCGTTGAGACTTTATGCATTTAATAAGGTGATCTGTGATCATCGATCTTCTGCATTCAAACTGAATTGTTCCATACTGTCACCAAGGCATTGTTGTGCGGCGGGCCGCGGCCAGCGCGTGAGCGCGGATATGGACGCTTGCCGAGAGAGAGAGAGAGAGGTAAACAGAGATAGAAAGAGACACAGATAGTCTGAAATTTGCTGCTGCCATCGTAATTGTTGTCAAACGATAGAATGACTTCTAGAACAATGGCTGGAGGTATAAAAACCTGTAAAGTACCAGTTGTAGGTCAGTTTCTAGCGAGCTGTTAATTAGTGTGCAGCTATTTGAAGTGTACCACAATTGATTTCTTTGTTTACGTGTGGTGAAGCAACGAGAGACCTTGAAGACTGCATTCGTGTATGTCACGTCATTCTGCTGCTGTCAGGGTTGCACAAAGCGTATTTTACGTGTAATAAAGAGCATTTTGGATTTCTGCAAACAGAGGTTTTAATTATACGAACCCACAGTCACAATGCACTGAATGGAAGTTAAACAGTGACTTTAAAATCTTTGTTTGCTTCTATCCAGTTAGGTAGGAATAGATCAAGCGAAAATGCTTTCATTCAAATTGCATCGCTAATGGTATACCTAGGGCACTTATTGGTATCTTGGAAAATGCATACTGGAGAAATGCACAAAATACAGCAAGATTTGTGCTTGCTGTCTGTTACAACAAAATACATACACATTTAAAAAGTGGCACAGTGATAAAAACTAAAGTTCCTATTGAAGTATAAAAATTTTAAATTCAGTGGTTCCATTTTAGCTCAAGTTCAATAAAAATGTGCCTTACTGTTGGCCCACTAAATACTGTGAACTGCCATTACTCATTTTGTTTTGTAGTGACATTCTACTGGAGCACCATAATGTTTAGGATGGCTTATATTTTAAAAATCCTTGTTGCAGCATTAATTATATTAGTATAATTATATATAATTATATTATACCTAAAGATAAACATACTGCCCAAAAGAAAAGCAAAAAAAAAAAATTAAAAGCAGGATTACATTACTTTTGCAGTATAGTGGAGTTTTATTTTTCTCACAACTTGCAGTAAATTTATTATCTTTTAACCTGTGAAACTATTATGGGATAGGCCACTTTGCTACTGTAAAACTCACTAAACAAAGAGAAATAAAATATAAGTATTTAAGCTTTTCATTTTCAAGCTTTTAAACCTACTACGTGGAGTTGTTTCATTTCGTTCACCTTTGTTCGTTGTAAAAATCTTAGCTCAATTATCAACCTTGTCGTAATTTGTTGGACCTGTGTAGGAATGCTAATTCACGATTGTGAAGTGTTAACGCTTATATAGTTTATAACCAGTACCGAGTAGGCCACATAGATCCAGTATGGTTAAATCTGAGGAATGGCTGAAGTGAAGGAACTATAGGAGGCAAAAGGTCGTAAGCACTCGTGTGCAGGAGTCCCTAACATGTTGCGAGCTCAATGACCCGTCTGACTGCTGGATCTGCCTAGAGAAGGCGCGGAGCGACCCTTCGTTCAAACAGCCCTCTATTGTCCAGGAAGTATTATTTGAGCAAGCATCCGCACCATTTGTTCTGCACTTCACTATGCCATGGAACTTTTAAACACGCCTGAAAAGTGCAAACAAAATGTATTGGAAACTATCGAAAGGAGTTTTGTGTGTGTGTGTGTGTGTGTGTGTGTGTGTGTGTGTGTGTGTGTGTGTGTGTGTGTGTGTGTGTGTGTGTGTGGGTATGTATGTATGCGTAATCTACGTCCTCCAACGTTAAATCATATTGGATGAGTGGTATAGGTGGAATGGATGAAATGATGCTTAAATGAACCCAGGGTCCGTAGAGCTTAGTTACCGACATACGTCTTTCAGGATAAGGGAAACTCCGGAAAAAAACCTTATCCAGGTAACTCATCCTGACCGAGATTCGAACTAGGGACCTCTTGAACGTGAGGCAGATACGCTACCTTTCACGCTACCGAGGTGGGCGGAAATAGTGGTGAATTCGAAACCACTTCAACGTTAGCCTACCGACTAGGGAAAATAGGAAAACTTAAAATCAGAAGGGATGGTGGAGGAAATCGAACCCGGAATTTCCGAAATGCGAACCTTAGCGTTTCCATAGAGCCTTCTAACTCGGCATGGTAATTATATAAATGTATGTAAACGGAAATTTTGGTTAACCACTGAATCTAAAACTTTGTTGTTGTTCTTTTCCATCTAACAAGATAAGATTTCATGGTTTCTAGCGGATAAACATTGCACGTGTAGCTTGTGGTTTATGGAAGGTCCATTGATTTTCCCATACATGTTACTCGATATAGTTGAAAGTTTTCTTTATAAACGCTTGACTCAAAGGCTGAAGCCGGCATACGAGGGCTAACCACAGATTAAAGAGAGATGATCTCGCTTCTGTAATATCCAGACTAAAAGGCTGAAGGCACAACCCCTCTGGTGTACCTTCGCATGCCTCAGCGCTATTTCACATCTCCGTAATTTTGATGCAATGAGAGCCAGACTAATTAATACACCACTGCCTTCTGGTGGATGATTTTCATGTCAACGTGCTTGTAAAACATTGCCAGTGATGTGCTCAAACATTAGGCAGATTACCTGTTAACATTAATCACTGAAGTTTGCTTTTACTGACGTGCACTCTGGCCCATGTAGTTAGAGTACCAGTACCTTCAGTTTTCAAGTTTTGTATTTACTGTAGGGGAAAAAATGCATAATGATATAGTTTCCAAAATACTGGACATTGCAGCGTCTCAGGGCTGGGAATGAATGCCAGGTAACAGTGAGCCATCACTGAGGAAAGTACATAGTGAATCTAGATTATGAAAACCCTGACGCCCCACAGCGTTGGATAAAGCAAACATGGCACTTTTTTTATTTTATCACCCATCGATCATCACCCATGCTTTACAGATGTTTGTTATTGAGACCCTTAGTAGCAGTACATATAACGATGTGAGCGACTCCTCTAGATAAATATGACAGGATCACTATAACACAAACTGAAGACTTTGAGTCGTCTGTACTGGAGAGGTCACTCAGGAGAAGATCTTGTGGCAGTCTCCGCTTGAGGCGAGGTGGTTGGCGAGTACGAGCGCCGAGACTGTAGGTAACAGCTCCAGGGACCTCCTGGAGATGGTAAAAGAAAGTTCGTGCAAGCCGGCAGATGTACTGGTGAACGGGTCTTGCTGGTGCCATCCTAGACTGGAGCCGCATAGGTAATAGCTGCACGGATCGATTGGTTTTCATCCAAGGGAGTTACCGAGCTGTCCCAAAGGGCAACCGGTCCCTCCATGGGGCTTTCTATAGGGCAATACCTAGAGACTAACAAGCCCAACCACATCTGGTCCTGTGGACTCAAGACGGGATGGAAGTGGATACGCCACATACGCGCGCCAACTCCGAAATGGGAATGCTACCGATATGACCTCGGTGGGGCCACCTGGTGATCTAGCACACCTACTAGCTATGCTGGCTAGTACGCGGGAATATTAATGGCTTCCCTCAACCCCGTCCGAAGACGTACCCGATCACTCACGGGTATCGGGAACCACTGCCCCCTCGAGTTCAAATCCAATCCGAACAACTCCCTATCAGGCAGGGGCTGCAATGTTCGGCCCGAGGTCCCTCTAGTAACGTCAGAGGTACCAGGAGTGCTAGGGGTCCGCAGCGCTCGCACCACGGCAGCTAAAGGGGACGGATCCCCTCCCCTACGGGGGGTAAAAGTGGGATGGACTAGAGATGTGTAAAAAAGAAGGGAGAATTCCTAACCAACTGTGACCCTGTTGAGTAAAGGGTACAGTTTAGAGAGCCAGCCAGACGCAAGTGTAACAGACCGACACATGTGGGCGTTCCAAGTAATTCGAGTGTCCAGTAGCACACCAAGATATTTCACTGGTACACTAGTTGGTAACCATGAGAGCTGTTCCCTGAGCATCTGTAGTGAAGGAGGATCCCTATAAGGACGTAAAGAGAAGATCTTGACCCGTGTCTTCTTAGTGTTCAGGGAAATGCACCTGTTGAAGAACCAGTGAGCTAGTCGATCCAGGGCAGTTTGTAGTTCGTGAGTGACATGACGGATATCGGAGTGAGAATAAAAGAGAGCAGTGTGATCAGCATATAAGGCCGACAAAATTGGAGCTATAGCAGGAATATCATAAGTGTAGATATTAAAGAGTGGTGATGCTAGAATTGAACCTTGAGGGACACCTGCTAAGAAGGGCTGTCGGATGCATGTGAAACCACCAATGCGCACCACAAAAGTTCTAGTAGTGAGAAAACTTGCACTGATTTGTACAGGGCTGTTCAATCAAGAATGATCACAAGAGTTTCTGCCAGTCTTCAAAGACATGCTGGAAACCATTTTTAGAGATCCTTCAAAATCGCCTTCGCAGCCTTCACCACTGCTTGTGATGATGGATAATGCCTCCCACCAAGGCGTTTCTTCAAGTTAGGGAATAGAAAAAAGTCACACGGGGTAAATCCGGACTATAGCGAGGGGGGTGAAGGATGCACTTCCCGTTGATTTTTGCAAGATATTCAGCAAAATCATTGTACAGTCGCGCATTATCGTGGTGCAGCATCTAGCCTGCTTCATGGAAATGTGGTCCTTTACGCCTGATATGGACCTACAATGTTTTCAGGACACCCCTGTAGTATTGTCCAATTACTGATAAATGTGTAGTGTTTAACGCCCGCTTTTACTACATACGGCACGCAGGCGATGACACTGATGATACATGAGATGAAGATGAAGCACCGGTGGAATGAGATGGCGGGGGAAACCGGAGATCCCCGAGAAAACCCGCCCCAGCGTCTTGTTGTCCACCACAAGTCTCACTTTGCGGTCGCCTGAGATCGAACCCGGACCGCCTTGGTGAGAGCCTAGCGGTCTAACCACTGAGCCACGGTACGGCCTGTCAAATTACTGGTGTGTGTGCTGGTACAACATGCTGATAAACCATTCCATGAGTATCAAAAAATGAGTTGACCATAACTATCCAAGCAGAAGCAACCACTTTTGCTTTTTGGGGGTTGGTGATGGAGATTTTCACACTGAGCTTTCCTGTTTGCTCTCAGGATCAAAATGATGTAGCCAAGTTTCATCAGCAGTGATTACGTTTGAAAGAAACTCCGGATCTTCCTCTAACATGAACTTTAACTCCATGTTACCTCCATTACAGCGGTAGGCGATACTGAACATGTCTGAATTTACCTGGATCTCACAGGCGGGAACCAAGAATACCAACAATGAAACTACTACGGGATGTTTTTTTTTTCACATTAAGCTAACAGAATATAATAAGAATGAATTTTAGTGCGATAAATTATGACTGTAAAAATTATTATCACTCTTCATTGAACAGTCATCGTAGAAGATAAGGGAGACCAATGTGATGTGCTTTAAGCAGTAGCCCAGTGTGCCACACAAACAGGACACCCGATGCGATATGTCTCTACGCTGGATACAAAGAAGCTATAGACCCCTACATCCGCGCAGAGTACTTTCTGCTGTACCCGCGGAAAAAAATTTACTATCGATGATTTTTGATTCACTTATATAAGATATTTTTGACAATGCAACTGCGGTAAACATTTACGCACTCCCTTGATTTGATATTTAGCTACAGCAAGTTATTTTTTTGCCTGTAATGGGTTTTGTGTTTCTAAGTTTCATTTTATAGTGTTTGTCGTGTACAACGGCTGTGTTTATTTAGGACGGTTATGTAAACGAGAAGTTGGTGACAGAGGTCCAACCAAAATGTTTATAGAACGATGCGAAACTAATTCATGTGTATACAAACAGATTCCGATGAACTAGAACACCGCTCAATAAAATTATTGTATCATCTGAACGCCGAGAGAAACCAGGCATTTATTACGAAGACCAAAGATGATCTGCATCGGAGAGAGATCGTAATTTGCTGGAGTCATGGACACCTGACTGCGGTAAATAAATGAAATTAACCTCTGTACAGGTTAACACTTTAAAACATCCGTTTTATTTGAGTATGCATCCCAGTTCTGTTGCATTGACGTGCATGAAATGCAGCAGTTTATGCTCCTACTGACAGAGAGTCACTGTGGCCAATTTCCAGTGTACTAACTACTCTTTAGGTTTCCCAAATTATTTTTCACACCAACCAAATAGAGAACTGATACCGAATGGGTGGAATCAAATGTTGGTTACCTGAAGTTGGAATATCTGAAAAAGCTGTAGGGAAATGAACAACTCTTTATATAAGTTAGTGTACATTCCTTGCACACTAATTATTTTGCTACTAATGCAAATACAATCTAATATATTGTAATATGCTGCCTTTAAAGCATTATTAATATATATTTAAAATGATTTAAAATTTCCAGTTAAATATATCCTGCAACATTTCAATGTAACAATTGCAATACCTAATTTTCAACTTTCTCTATGTTCAAGTTATTCTCGGGAAGCAAGCCAGGTGAAAAGACGATTAGAAACCGATGTTTCGGGAGTGTGCATATTGAGCACATTCTTCGCCAGGAAAACTTCAGGTCTTATTTTAAAGACACATCACTATCAATATTCGCATTACTGAACAAAAGACTGTTTTCAGTAAATTAAATGCCAGGTCAGGAGATGGCGTGAGTATAGAAATTAATTGTGTCAAAGAAACGTAACTACTTAACCTGATTATCAAGCTGTAAAGATCTGTGCTCCTTAAGTCGACGGATTTCCATTTTAAGGCTGGTTTCCAAGAGGAGCTGAACTGAAATCCAGCATTACGATTAAGCGTACTCCTCTCGGAGGAAATTGCTAAAGCCTCCTTAACTCTCCGCTCCCCGTAACTGTTTTATTTTGCCAAGATGGTCATCTCCCGAAAATTGGCTCTATGGTCCTTATCATAACAATGCTCTGCTAGTTCAGACTTCCCAGGTTGCATTAAACGAATGCTCCGTTCATGTTCTAGCCTCAGCCTTGAGTACGAGTTTTCTCTCTGGGTCTGCGGGAGTATGTAGGAGTAAGGATGACACTGACGACACTGGAATCAAAGTTTAAGACTGGTCTAATAACGTTTTTTTTTTTTCCATTTTTTAATATAATCACATAAGTCACGAAGTTGCCGACCAAGGGAAACCAATCTATATTAATGTCTGGAGCTACCGTATATACAACGTAGATTACGCGATAACACCTAATTCGTTATTTTCGTAGGGACAAATACTTCTCGAACCACGTCTTCCTTCTTAGATGTATGTGAATCCTTTCAAGAAAACTGTCTTATTCATACCAGAATACCCTTACTCAATTCGAACTTTTGTTGCAAGTGGACTTTTATATGTTCTGTTATGGTCATCAAAGGAAGCCACTTTACCCAAGTGTCGACCAGATGGACCGCTCGCGACGATGCCTTCCCTCCAGTTAACTGCTAACACAACAAACATCCTGTTTTACATTTAACGAATATTTCCAGTGTTTATATCAAATCTATTATGATTCTTAATTTACTCAATCCATAATTTCGGTATCAATTTCATCAAAAAGTGATGAAATAATTCAGTATTTCACTTTAAATACATGTAAGTTCCCTGAACTCAAACTGTTTTTAGAAAAATTTCTGTGTGTTTATTTTTAAATAACTTTAGCGCTAAACTCTGGAAAATACTGAACTTTGTGATCAGAATTTTAAAGATGTAACAGTGAGACTTTCAAGGATGTTCTCCATCACAGAGTACTCCTTTATATTTAAAATGTGTCGATTTTTTTCTCAAGGAAGGCTCTTAATAGTTCGATATTAATACCATATATTATAATAGAATGGAAAAAGACGGTGCATGAAGGGAATAGTTTAGGACAAGGAGGAACATTAAATGCCCTTCTGCTTGCTGATGATTTAGTTTTAATTTTCAACAAAGGAGATAAGGTTTACAGAAGGCAATATACCGATTAAACCAAATTTATAAGAAATATGATCAAAGGCAAAAATAGGCAAAAAGGCATTCCAGGGAAGAAATCCACTAAGAACAAAAATTGCAGTAGAGAAGGTATCACATTTTCAATATCTTGGCTGCAATGTAAAATACGAGTTAGATCAAAACATATGAAGAAAGGTACAAAAATTTGAAGCAATTAATGGAACAATTAAGAGAACTCTTAAGAATAAAGTAAGAAAAGAAACACAAATAAGAGTTTAAAAACTAATGGCAATACCAGTGCTGACTTACGGAATTTAGACATGGACCTTATGGAAAAAGGAGAAGAATTCAAGCGGCCGAAATAAGATACTTAGGATCAGTTAAGGGATGCAAATATTAATATAGGAAATATAAAGTTATACAAAAATGAATTGAACACGTTCACCAAATTTCAGAAGAAAGAATACCAAAACAAACTCTTAATTATAGACTTGAAGGACGAAAGTTAATAGGACATCCCCAGAAAACATGGCTTAAAGAAACATGAGATCAGAAAAAGCTAATGCCTAAACCTTGGGGCCTGAAGAACAAGAAGATTTAGAAATGTACATAATAAATTAAATGTATATCTTAAAGATCTATGAATAAACTCATCTTCATTCGGAAAGAGCTCTGTGTAAGTGGTAAAAGATAAGTGCTGGGTTAAAGCTTCTTGCGAGAAAATGGGAAACTCCTTGTTATATAGTTACAATTTATTTGAAATAAGTCTTTGTGGCCTCGTCATTTCAGAAATATTCATTATTTTGTTAATACCTTAATAGTTTGTGATTTTTAAACCCATGATATCATAGACACAATATGAAAGTTCAACTCCAGCTTATAGTGAATAATCTTTTTAAAAAATTGACTGTCAATTTGATTTCCTTTGTCTCCAAAATTTGTAATAAAACTATTTTGCTAAATTTTGATGACGATTGACATGAAATGGATAGAAAAATTAGTTTCTGTAAGAATAGTTTGTAGAGGTTACATAAGAATAATGGAAGTAAGTAGAGAAACTAAGGAGAATATAACATCAGTACTTTGAAGCTACTTAAGACATGTTACTTGCCGCCAAAATAGCAGCTATCCCTGTAGTTCATAGCGAGTACAGGCTACTTCAATGCACACACGGTAACACCGCCACCAAACCAGCACTATTGCTAACGGTCTCGAACAAAGTAAGCAATACTTACAGTCGACTGAATAACAATAAAAGAAAACATAGTGAACAGTGGTATATACGTCAACTGTTAAACAAAATTTCATTTTCAGTTTTCCTAGACTACTCAATTTACCACCGCTGGCTTGATATTGAACAATAACTTCAGCACTGCCAGATATCGATTAATCACGGTCATTTATCTTATAATATATTCCCAATGACGTGATTTTATCGGATAAAGCATCAGCTCGTTACCGAACCGTATGAATATGCAGTGATTAATAAGCTAAGTCAGTCAATTGTGTTTTTAATGAATGCATTATCAAATAGCGTGAGGTTCCGACATATTTCTGAAGAGACGTTCTACTGTTTGTAGTGTTGGTTAGTTTTCGGAGACACCTTCAATTGTTTTAGTTGCTATGCCGTGATCTCAAGCTGATACAGTGGTGATTTAAGTTGAATCAACACAAATAAGAAACGTTTATATATTAAATTTTATTGAATAACAAGTGAACTGATGAAACTCTTAAAGTGAAATCTTGAAATATGTATGCACAAAAATCAGAATGCATTGGAAAATAACAAATTCGATTTTAAAAATAACTGGAATCATTAAATTAAATCTGCCCACCCATAGCTGCACTTAAAACGAGCAGTGTTTAGTTACTTTTTACTTTTCCATAAATGGCTCTAGTAATGTTTGTAAAAATGTTTTGAAGATTGGCATGGTAAATAAAATGTACATACTGAATGACCCTGAAGAGCTTATAAAAATCTTATTTTGATTAAATTTTGTATAATTCTGTATAGGAAACCACACGAGATGTACATACTTCAGAAAAAAATGAAGATCAATACATCATTTATATCAGATGATTTTCTTCTTAGCATTAACCGTTTCTTTCCATGATTATATTGTCATAATGGTAAGTGTAACATGTGAGAAACAATGCTTGAAGCATTTCTATTTTTCTTTTATTTCATTCCCAAGAGCTTGTTTCTATGAATAGACTTTTCTAGGCCTACAACTTCTTATTTCAGCCCTCCCCTATGAAGTTAACGTACTTCAGTCTATTAGGACATATCCAACGACGAATGAATGGAAGAGAAAGTAATGCACAAATGAACGCGAGGTCCCTAGAGCTCAGAGTTTCCCGAAATTCCTTTTCTCAGGCTAAGGGGAAACCTCGGAGGTGCCCTACCAAGGTAATTTGCCCTAACCAAGATTTGAACTCGCAGACACATTACCACCACATTACACAGGCAGACCAAAGTTCTGAACTTGTTCCTCCTTGTTTACGCTGAGCATTTGGAAGTTCCTTCACTATCCCTTTTGGCCTCAGGCTTCGGATTGAGGAAGAGAAACACTGAATCCGATAAGAGTACCCAGGATGAGCGGTCAGACCGATTCCTGGTTTGAGAATGAAAGAAGTAGATGACAGAACGAGGGTGAAAAGATTGAAAGGAATGGAATTATGGTGGAGGAAATCGCAGATCCCGGAAAAAACCCGCCACTGCGCCGTGTTGTTTGCCACAAATCTCACATTCATCGCCTGGGATCGACACTAGCCCGCCTTGATGAGTCAGTGGTCCAACTGCTCGGCTGTATTTGGAAGTTATTACCACATTCTGTGCGTGTATATGATAAATGCATAGAGAAATATATGCGAGTGTATTCTATCAGATTTTGCTCCATATTTTACAAGTTTGTAAATTAATTTTGAGTATCTACTTAACTCCTGATAAAACAAGAAAACAAACAAAGCACCTGACGATAGCAATTAAAACCCAAACCTTGAGCAAACTTTGCAGTAACCTAGCAACCATCAAACGACTTCAGCTTTTGACTGACACTATCAGCTTTAGTGGCGTAAGATAGTGCGATCCGATTTTTTTCATTACTTAATCACAGAATACACCAGCTGTAGTTACCGATGGGTACAGTTATACTGCGGTTAAATTTAAGCTAATCTTTGCATTGTAAACACAGGAAAAATGTACGATTTAAAGGAAAATACTCCTATGTAAAAATGTTCTAAAAAGTGTGGTTCAGGAATTGTATAATAGAGGGATAAATACATATAAATATTACTTTCACAGGAATTTTTCTAGTCACTTACTTATTTTTATATCACATTGACAAACTATCTACGAGTTACGAACATAAGTGAAAAATTATAACTGAAAATTAACTTGTAAAGATACGTTTGGGCTGGACAGATTTATTTGAAAAACTTCGTATCGCATTTTTTAAGTTAACTTAAATATAGAGATTGATATTTATAGAACATTTGATTTTTCATTATGATGTTCATAGATACACAGAGAGACATGGGTCGCACACCTTTTTATAGAAGCAGTTTTTAGGTACAGGGGATATTTGAACATAACCTTTCCTAAAAATATATTGACACTGAATTGCTAGTAGAATGCAATGCTTTCAGTAACTTTCATATTCACCTAAAGAACGCGTTGCAAAATATTTGAAACCCATGACATCTGTTTATTTCACAACAAACCACCTACCATTTTACACACAGCTTTTAGTAAACAGACCTTAATGTTTAAAATTCTGTAATTTTTCTTCTTGCATGATAATATACAGCATGTTTCAAAACGACACATGTAGATAGTTTTTACCACCAATGGAGCCGCATAAAAAGAATGTTCCAGAATGAGTGTGGATTAGGCAGTGACAGGAACGACGACGCGTGCCTCACGCTGTCGGAGTTCGCAGGTATAGGTCACACGGCGTGTGGCGTGTTGTAACTGTTTGTAAACATACCGGCACACTCCGCAGTAACTTTCTCGCTAACATTAAGAATTTCTTCGGTTTATGAAATCGCAATAAAGAAGCTATTGCTTAATTATTGCGTATGAGTGTTAAACGTGTTCCAACATTCCGTTATAGCAGTCCATGATGGCAAATAACCTGGTGGACATATGGAATTTCTACCTTTTAGAGGGAAGTTAATGTCAGTGAGGTTGAGGACGGAAGCATTAAATGATAAACAGAACAGAAAACAACATCAAAGAATTGTAGATAAATTAACCAAAACTAAATGCCTTATGATACGTGACGAGCATTTTATTTCTCGTGTTGGATAATACTAAATAAAGCATTTGTACCTGAAAAGGAAGCTGTTGATATTTACAGTAAGTGGTTGAAAGTATTGTACAATTAAGATCATAACAAAATGTTCCGAAGTTAAACAAATAAATATTATCATTGATGTAACTATTTTTAGAATTCATATTTTTAATGAAACTAAATTAATCGTGCGTTCATTGAACTCCCTTCAGCTCTTCCATCCATCAAAACCATATCCGTCATTTCGGCGTTCGTATAGCGCTCCATATTGCTTGGATTTGCTATCTAAGTACATGCAAAATCGTCCCTGTTGGGACGGAGGTTTACACTAAAGAACAACCTTGCAACTGTCCGAGTAATTAGTCGACTTTTGCACAAATCACTGACCTTTCCCCCTATTACCTGAAAGGTAGACCAGGGTCACTGATAAAGAGCAAGGAGTAGTGTTTTGTTTTCGTGGCCGGCGCGTCTCAATAACAACTTTTGAGGTTAGCACACCAGTGGTTCCTGCGCTGCCAAGTCACAAAATCATTTAATATTTAATGCTGCATAAGATTATACCTAACAGAACTTCGAAGCTACGACACCGAAATTCGGGCTAGTTAAGCTATAAACTGTGCAACGGCTATAGTCGTTCGATGTCGTTTTGAAACAACCTGTATATATATATATATATATATATATATATATATATATATATATATATATATATATATATATATATATATAGGCTTTACATATATGGAGATGCATATCGGATGTAAACCATATAAGAGTCGTTTAAATCGAAGAAGATTTGTGATCTCCGGACAATTTGAGCATCATCATTTTATTCATTAACTGCCATGTTCTCCCAGTCAGTTTGGGGAACCAAAACAGTTTATAAATACTAACTTTCTCTACGCCTGAAAAACTGTAAGTCGTCTGTGTAACAAAGTTTTAAAATTAAGTTATTCTTCTACCTAATTACACTTTTAATTATTGCTTTATAGCTAGGAATAAGTTCAAATTAACTAAAAGATTTAGTTACATAAAATCTACAGTAAAAGATTCAGCAGTACTAGCTGCGGTAACAAGCTTTTGCAATACAAAGAAAGAAGAAACAATTGCAAACTTTCAAGCACAACGGTACATTTTGAAAAGAAAACAAACACGGAATTTAAAGCTCCAACGTTACGACAGTAAATTGCTTTATATCAATTGTATGTTTAACGAAACTAGAACGTTCACGTGTAGTACGTTTTTATTTCTAATGATTTATAAGCTATAAAAAGTATACTAAATTATTTTCGATTAAATACATATTGATTGGTTACTCACGCAAAATGCAGTATGTAAATTTCATTAGTCATTCAAGTATCTTAAGGACACCCATCTGTGAAAATTGGTAAAAAAGTGCAAAAAATTAGAAAAAAATTGGCCTTATTAAATAGAGTAATCCGTGTACTTCAATTTCCTATTACTTTTAATGTCATACAACCCTTTAAAACTGTGGCGTGACTACTTAAGTCAGTCGCTGTAAGTGAACACAGTGCTTTACATTACCTATGTTGGTGATTTTCTAGTGTTTTTAATTTTCAGTGTTTTTCAGGACATAAATTGCTCCACACGATGCAGCATTCAAACTAGAAGCTTGAAAAATTTTGTTTGGATAAAAACAGTACCAAAGGAAATTGACTAGATGATTTTTGTATAATGTCACCAGTGTTTGTGCAATTGAATAACAAAGAATACACGAGGGCTGTTCAATAAAGAATGATCACAATTTTTTTGACAACGTACCTTTACTCATCCTCATAATTTTGATTGTCGTTCTCAAAATAGTCTGCTCTGAGTGCGATACACTTGTCACAGCGTTTCTGCCAGTCTTCAAAGACATGCTGCAAACCATTTTGAGACATCCTTCAAAATTGTCTCCGCAGCCTTCACCACTGCTTCTGATGATGGATAATGCCTCCCACGAAGACTTTTCTTCAAGTTATGGAATAGAAAGAAGTCACATGGGGCTAAATCCGGGCTATAGGGAGGGTGAGGGATGCACTTCACGTTGATTTTTGCAAGATATTCAGCAACAACATTGGCAGTATGCGGCTGCGCATTATCGTGGTGCAGCATTATCGTGGTGGTCTTTTGCGCCTGATATGGACTTGCAATGTTTTCAGGACATCCCTGTAGTATTGTCCAGTTACTAATGTGTGTGCAGGTACAATATGCTGATAAACCATTCCATGAATATCAAAGAATGAGATGACCATATCTTTCCCAGCAGAAGCAACCACTTTTTCTGTTTTAGGGGTTAGTGATGAAGATGATTTCCACACTGAGCTTTGCTGTTTGCTCTCAGGATCAAAATGATGTAGCCAAGTTTCATCAGCAGTGATTACGTTTGATAGAAACTCCGGATCTTCCACTAACATCAACTTTAACTGCATGTTACCTCCATTGCAGCGGTAGGCGATACTGAACATGTCTGAACTTGCCTGGTTCTCACAGGCGGGAACCAGGAGTTCCAACAATGAAACTACTACGGCGTGTTTGTTTCACATTAAGCCAACATAATGTAATAATATTGAATTTTAGTGCGAAAAATTATGACCTTAAGAAATTATGTTCATTCTTTATTGAACAGCTCTCGTATTTCACAAGTAAATATTAAAAATTAATAAAAGAACTGAATAATTTTTATATTAAACCAAGGCTCAGATTAAAATTTCATCTCATGAGTTTACTAATACGGTATTTATGAGTTTAACCGCGAGGAATTATTTTCTGAAGCTAAAATTGCATTATGTGGAACAGTTTAATTAAATGACAATAAAACACTATAAATATATTAATATCACAAGAACTATTTTGGACAAAGGTCTGTGAACTATTGTTAATACTACAATAATTGTTTCAAGTCAATCAAGTCAATGTAGATTTTATGATTTTCATATATGGCTGTCATCAAACAGATGACATTTTAATAAAACACAGAAGGGAAATTATTATTACAATTAAAAACAAAGGAAGTTACTTTAGCTAGCATGCTTAAGCTTTATCAGAAATACATCTGAAATTTTATATCTTTTTTGTTATGTTTGCACGCAGCTTTTCCGAGGATCTCAAAAGAAGTATTTTCTATAACACCCTGATTCCAAATTTCTGGATAAAATCATTATTGTCTCTGCCTAGTAATGCTATATGTCATAGGAAGTAAAGAATGACGCAATACACTTACGTTTGTTTCCTCATAACGTAATAATACTCGTGTCATATCACGGATTCAGTGTGCAATAAGATTTCATCTCATTCAATCAGTATTTTAAGTATTATGCCTCAACATTAAAGAGGTTAAAGCTTTGCAGTTACAGGAAAGCTATTAAGCGCAGGCGATAAGTAAAGCTTTGTTTTCATAACTATATCACTGTTAATATATCATGAAAGCTGGATATGCTCAAAATTATGCAATTTACTTAGTTCTGTAGAATAAGTAACATTCAATTCCTGGTAACTTGCCATACGTATAAAAATTAAATATCAATATGAAAGGGTAGAGCCAGACTGAAAAATTCAATGCCATAGCCGGGATTTGAACCACGGATCTTCTGGTCTCCATCCAGCCGCTATAAAGAAGAGAGACCAGAAGATACGTGGTTCAAATCCCGGCCATTGCTTTGAATTTGTCAGTCTGGCTCTAACCTTTCATAGCGCATCCTACACACGGCTAGTGTGAAAGAACAATTAATTTCCATTAAATATCAATAGTTTTAAAATATATAAAATCCTAATGGCTGGAACAGCTTTAATTGTACGTTTCAAAAATTATTTAGCTATGATTTTTGTGTACTGGTATGATTAATACACTAATTAACTCGTTTAGTAAACGCTCTGGTGTTCTCAAGAACTCTGTCAATTAAAATGTCATTAAATATCATATACTTAGGATATTGGCTCGATAGATAAAATGTATCACTTCAATTTTTTCTTCAAAATCCTCTTCATTCTTATTACACTTTGCACAATTTTTGTTTAAATGTAAAATGAAGTTAAACATGCAGGAAAAATGTAGGATTCATTTAAATAAAAAAATTGTCACTTAGGTCTTCTAGTTGTAGTACTAGCCAATTTCCAAGCATTCGTTGTTTTACGTTTTCCCGGGTTGAAGCCTGGATTGGTTGTCATTCATATCTTTGAACCTTTCCTCCCCCATCAGCAAATAAAAGCCTGCTAGAAACAGCTGACTGTCATTTCTGTATCTTGCATGGAACCATGGGGGAATGTGAATTCAGTTCGTATAGCCTAACCCAGTTTCTTTTTATAAAAATGCCTGTAAAATTATAACGGGTAGAAAAATTCGTGTGACTCCACAACAGATTGCTATAAATATTACATTCTTTGACATGTTTTCTTTTAAAAAATATTGCCTTAGCGTGAAAAACGTTCATACGTACATCTTTAAAACAAACTTTTTATTGCACTCCTAAATTCTGCCTAAATAACTCGTATATAAAACTTTAATTTGACTTACTTTAAAAGTGCATATAAATGGAATTAAGCACTGAACACTTCTTCTAGTTCAATCTCTCATATTTTATCTAAAGATAAAAATAACATTATTGAAGCAATTATATCGCATTTATTTGCAGCTTATGTCGAGTTAATAAATAGAAACGAAATAGAACCTTGCTGGAAACGTTCTTCAGGTAGATAAACTATTATTCTACAGCAAACTTTTAAATTTTGGAATAATAATTAAATAAAACCTGTTGAATTTGCATAATTCTTATATAATTTCAGTAGTTTAAAAGCACGGTATGCAAAAGCAACTGAATAATTTACAAGAATGAATAGAATTGTGACGAACCAGAAATTACCGGGAAACACCCTCCTTAGAAACATCTTTTAACAAGCCAAAGTTAGCCCTTCTGCATTTACTTCGAAGGAAATGTTTACGAATGAGCTTTAAGAGGAGTCGAGAGTACTGCATTATTAAGAAAATAAACATTTCCGAACAATTTATTAAATGCTATATTACTATATTTAAATTGCATATTTTTAATTAAATAACGAAATCTATAACGAAGATGTAAACTGCTAAATTTTTCATTACACTAGAAATAAAACATTCAAGTACTACATTTTTTGTTTGAAATTCCGCTTCAAAAGGCAGATAATTGCTAATGATTACTTTGAAGTATTATCTGTTGTAACCTAAAATCTTTCAATTCTTTTAATATTTTGTTCAGTGTGAAAAATAGTTTCAGTAACGTAAATAGGTGCTTTAGCTTGCAAACTAGTAAATTTCCACAGAGTATAAAGCATGCTCTAGGCTAGAAGTAATATGGTGACCGTTCTTTGCAAACAAACCCCTAATTATATTTTATAAGATTGACGTTGAATAATTTAAATCACAATTTAAATGTTCAATAAAACGCTTCAATTTAGGTAAAATATAGGCAAATAAATATTACACGCCTGTTAGAAGTGAGATAAAAATTACTAGATTAATACGTTGTACGGACCTCTTTACTATAGAGCAGTTTACGGCACAAAGCACTGCGAAAAACAGTTGAATGTCACGCCACATCTCTCAGAAGTAAAACAGTTGAATGTCACGTCACAAGTAACAACACACGTGTAGCAAAAGGTTGCAGTACTTACCGTAAAAGTGTGATGCTGCCCGGTCCAGTGCCGACTACCTAGTGCTCGTAGCATCTCATCTCACCGGGAAGCGAAAGCCAAGGCGTCTCGACGCATGCGCCATCTCTTTTTTTCGGTCCCATAATCGGGTCGCTGGATAGAGGGTGGATGGTTTTTTTGCTCATTTTCGCCACAAGAGACGTACCTGTTACGCGGAGTTCTGTTTTTCTCGATTACTGGAAAGCTTCTGGAGGTATTCTGTACTCGGGAGATGGTGATGCGAAGAAGAATAGGTCCACTCGCGCCTTTGTCTGCTAATTGAGTCTGTATACATCTGAAAAGCAACCGTGGCAGTTTTATAAACGCAACAACGCTCTTTCACAGCAACACAAAAGAACAAATGTTTCAGATTTTCAACAGTAACGTATGCTTTAAACAGAATGTTAGAAATGTATCCACCTAATTTATACTTCAGCGCAAAACACTCAACTCCGTTTGTATTCTAGACTACACAAAACATAACAAAAACAATGTACATTTTATATCCACAAAGCTTACAATTAGAAGATGTACCCTTTTATCTCACATGCAGTACAACGAATTGTTTAATTTGTGTTTATTTTATCAAGCTCACCTTTTCTGCTTAAAATTTGAAACATATTTTCACTAATATACACTAGGCTATGTAAATAATAGCCATTGTTATTAAATAAATAAGGAAGAATTCAAATAAAGTTGCTGTATAAACACAAACCACGGTCCCGTGAAGTTCATATAAACAGTGGAAATAAAAGCATGTCTAACCTCGTTCTAAGCGAGGTTCAACTTTTTGATGAGTACAGAAATAACAAACACAATTTCAAACAAAGAAAAGACAATTTTTCTATGGTAAAATAAATATTTCTAATGTGCTTGAACATATGATATAAGATATAAAATGAGCTTGGACGTTTTTTATTAACTTGCAATATCCCGTTCATTCTGTTTGTAGCTTGTATTATATTGCATAACTGTGAAAGTGCAAGTGTTTTTTTTTTTATGGAAGCTCTTTAACTGTTGTGATTATCAGCGTCCCATTGTTATTTTGGGCGTGAAACAAAGCTAATTTTGCTCAGAGGCCTCTTTATCAGACTTCAGATTTTTGCATGACGTTACTCCACGACACGGAACCACCGACTTTACTTCCCTTCCGAAGAATTGATTCTAAGGATTTTGCACCCGAAAATATTCCACCCTCCGCCGGATTTGAACCCGCGACTTTGAGAGCCACAGGCTACCATGTTAAACCAACAACAATGTCTGCGTCACAGTCTCCGATGTCCTTATATGAATCTCCTGACAGCTGTTGCAGTATTAAACTTAAAGCCAAGTACACGTAACTGATCTGAAGATTTCTTGACGGCGATACTAAATCTACATAAATTGAGCGCGGTCCTTGGCGCTACAGCTGAAATAATCATACTAAACACTTCCCCGTACTATAAAACACGAAGGAAAAGAAGCGAATTTTAGGTTAAGTCATTCAACACCAACGTTCCTACACACGTGTTCCAATACTGAAGCTGATAATTCATATCTAAAATACAGTTTTGGGACAGGATTTTGTGTCTATTCGTCGTTAATTTATCCTCGTCTTCATCAGCCGTTCGGGTGCAATTTGGGACAGGATTTCTATGTTGGACGCACAATTCTTTCGCTTCTTGTGTGAGTTTTTGCGGCTATCTATTTCCTCTGATCACCAATTGTATCATCTTATTCTAAATAAGAGTCATGAGACATCTGTGTTTCAAGGCGTGGTTCGGAATAAAGAAGTCAAATTCTGTAATTGGTTATATTTATTCAGATTCAAATTATAACTTAAATGTTCCTGATCTAGTACCAGTATTCATCACACTCCACCATTACAACAAAACTCTCTCCCTCTTTAAAACGAGATTATTGATTTATCGTCACTATCGTTACTTCTCTCTTAATTTTGTGATTGGCCGATTTAATGGCACGTCACCACATTACGTCATATAATTATTATTTCGGCCAATCACACAATTACATACATTTTTACATATTTAAATTATTAAATATATTTACATAACCCGTTTTTATAAATTTATAAACTTTTCATACTTCAAACATAACCCAAAAGTACTGTTACAGTTTTCACTCCTAAATTTAAGTTTCTTTTCTCATTTTTTAAATTTTATACCTACCTAATAACACCTGTGGTAGTTCAACATAATTTAAACCCAGGAATCTATCTGAACTTTAAGCTCATGCAATTCTTGTTAATTAAGTTCACTAGAAACCCAATCACTTGAGCTATACCAGCTTATACTAATTGCCCGCCTCGGTAGCGTAGATGGTAGCATGTCTGCCTCACGTTCAAGAGGTCCCGAGTTCGAATCTCGGTCAGGGTGAGCTACCTGTATAAGATTTTTCCGGGGTTTTCCCTTATCCTGATGGACGAATATCGGGTAACTCTAAGCTCCACGACCCCGGACTCATTTGAGCAATCATTTCACCCACTTCATTCATCGGCCGATATGACTTAACGTTGGAGGAAGTAAATTGCATATATAAATTGCCTTTACTTCAACTTTTAAATTGCCTCACTAATAGCTCTCGTGGCAAAATGGTTAAATATTGTTTCTTCCATTATACATTGAACTAACATATGGAAATAATTTTATTTCAAAAATGTATCTCTCCAAATTTCCTTATAGCATTATTAACCCTACCGTTAATGGTTTGAGTATTCAAGAAGTGCCCATATAAAAGTAAACTTGGAAAAAATAAAAATCTTATTAAATTCTAGAACCTGTCAACCAATTTTGTTAACATATTTTCATATTTTCGAAATATTTCACGATTACCTCTTGCCAAACCTTTGTCGGTCATCTAAAGAAAATTTCTTAAAAGTTTTCATTCTTCTCCCCCCCCCCCCCCCCGCCCTCCTGGTAGCGATTTGAATTGTGCCTTCTGGTTTTCATATACATTTACAATTTCATCTGCTGTTGTATATAGCTTAAGAACTTCTTGCTTAATTCGAAGTAATTTCTAGGCTAGAAAAATTAGATCCATTATTCAATTATAAGGAATGATAAAATATAAGACAATAGCCAGAAAAAGTTGTGCAACTGTACAACACCAAATGTTTTAGTTACGCTAATCACAAGCGAGCGGCTCCAACCATACTCACATATGTAAGTTCTCGTAAATCTATAACATATTTTTATTTGGAAATTAATTGTTCTTTTACACTAGCCATGTGTAGAACGCAATATGAAAGGGTAGAGCCAGACTGAAAAATTCAATGCCATAGCCCGGATTTTAACCACGGATCTTCTGGTCTTCGTCCAGCCACTCTAAACCATTGAGCTACTATGGCCAACGTGCCAACATGACAATAAATTCTCCAACTGACTCGTGGGTTTTTCTCCCGGTAAACCACTAGGAGTTCCCATAAACACATGAGACAGCTACCTTAATGGCGACTTACAACGTGTTAGTACTTTAAGGTCCGGGCTTTATAGTGCGGACCACTATTAGGTCAATTAATGGAAATTAATTGTTCTTTAACACTACCATTAAGGTAGTTGTCTCATGTGTTCATGAGTAGTCCTAGTGATTTACCGGGAAATAACACGAGTCAGCTGAAGAATTTAATGTCATGTTGGCACATTGGCCATAGTAGCTCAATGGTTTAGAGTGACTGGACGAAGACCAGAAGATTCGTGGTTCAAATCCTGGCAATGGCATTGAATTTTTCAGTCTGGCTCTACCCTTTCATATTTTTGTTGTACTTCAACTCTCACATCGTTTCAATAGCTAGTCAGACTGAAAAATTCAATGCCATAGGCGGGTTTTGAACCACGGATCTCCTGATCTCTGTCCGGTTGCTCTTAAGCATAGAATTGCCATTGCAACATCCCAGTACACAAATTATTTTTTCGGACCGATACAGGGAGATCCTTAGTTAAGATCCCGCTATGACATTGAATTTCAGTCTAATCATATCTATCCAAACCTTGCCATAAACACGTTTAGTGTAGGAGAACAATTAATATCATTTCGTATACCTTTCTAACGCCTTCGTGGAAACTTTGTTCCATCAATACGCAAATTGCAGAGCTATGACGATGGTGAGGGAATGAAAGGACCTAAAACCTATCATGTACTTGCAACAAGTTGGGCTTGGCTAGGGCCGACTTAAAAGCGCACCTCAGTATCAGTAATCCAATCACTCACCATAGCATGCCCGCCTCTGTAGCATAGATGGTAGCATCTCTGCCTCACGTTCAAGAGTTTCCGAGTTCGAATCTCAGTCAGGATGAGCTACCTGGATACGGTTTTTCCGGGGGTTCCTTTATCCTGAAAGACGAACTCCCGGTAGCTCTAAGCTCTATGCTCTATGGACCCTGGGATCATTTGAGCATCGTTTCACCCATTTTATTCATCGTCCAAAATGACTTAACGCTGAGGACGTAAATTAAAATATAAAAAGCCTCGCCATAGCACGGAAGCTGTGAATAAAACCACTGAAATATACACCTGCCCCTTATTTTTTCATTTAATATTTAAGTTTCCTGTGTAGAAGTATTTTGGTGACAACTCGATTACAAATTGTTTGATCGAGTACAATGCTTCCTCTACCTTCTATAACTAGACGGCAGATAAAGTAGTATTTGGGAGCATATGTAATAGAACTGCAGACATTCTTTTAATGGCAATTCCTTTTTCTGCCTTAGGCCAGCATTTCTTTGAATTCCTTGATTCTCTCTATCCCTCTCCCTCTATCTCTCTCTTTGTATAAAACCCACGGTAGGGCAGAAGCGGAAAGAGACGGGGAAAAAGAGGAATAGAAGGGCAAGCTAAGCGAAATCCGCTGTACATTGTAACGTCGCGTCGTCCTGAACGGAAAGGAAACACGTTTGGTTAGTCTGGTAATGGGTGAACGTTTCCGGCTCTGAAAGGACTTCCTGCTGTAGTTACCTGAGTGTAGGTTCCTGAGCGTGCACGGACATCCTAAGCAAGAGAAACTTTGTCCTCTGCAAAAATGAGAACAACATACATAAGAGGTGCGAGCTTCTCTAACTTGGAAACGAGACAAATGAGTACACTAAACAAAACAAACGACTAATGACCTGGCTTTTGTATCCAAATAACTAGCTAACCCGGCGAACTATGTACCGCCAATAAGTTGTCTGAAATCACCTGTATAAATA
Source organism: Mantis religiosa (assembly GCA_030765055.1). Classification (NCBI taxonomy): domain Eukaryota; kingdom Metazoa; phylum Arthropoda; class Insecta; order Mantodea; family Mantidae; genus Mantis; species Mantis religiosa. The sequence goes on from CM060959.1 coordinate 64,504,904, forward strand.
AAACAAACTTCTGGTTAGTTATTTATTCTGCAATAGGAGATGTAGTTTAAATACAATACAGCTGCAATTAATTTAGAGCTCTCTAATCAACAAATTTTTTGTCATTTTTTGAGGTGCGTAAACATATAAATATGAAGGTTTTCCGACGCGCGAACACGCGACGTGTGCTAGTAGCAGGGAAGCTCCAAGTTGATTCCACAAACTCCACAACTTTCGATTTATTTATGCTCATCGCAAAGGCCAAACGCACGGGAAATTATAGACGCTTAAAATCGGAAGGTAAATCCGTTGCAATCGTCGGAATACGCTGGAACAAAATATCCTCTCCTTTATACTTTCCCTTGATGATTGTTGCCTCTATGACGTTATTCATTAGCCTTTTCACAGTTACTCTTTCCAATCTAAGCGTATCCTCTTCATTTTCAGGCACTCCAGAAGGCAATTCTGACATACCAACACGTAATACCATTTTTTTTGGGGGGGGGAGATTATCAAGTAATAATCCTCATAGAATATTTGGAAAAAGGCAGAACCATAACTGGAACTTATTGAACTTCATTGTTGGATCGTTTGCAGCATTAGTACACTGAAAATAAACCAAGATTAAAATGCTAAAAGGTGTTTTATCACCAGGATAATGCACCATCGCATACATCAGCAATCACAATGGCGAAAGTGCATGACTTGGGCTTTGAATTGATTCCTCATCCATCTTATTTATCAGACTTATCCCCAAGTGACTTCTTCCTGTTCCCAAGCTTTAAAATTTGGCTTGGTGATAAGAAATTTTCATCAAATGAACAGGTGATAGTCACCGTTGATGAGTATTTTGCAGACCTTCACGGAACAATTGTCGCGGCAACGGGCATTGAAGTTTCGGCGCAAATAGATAATAGATGGATAGGTTTCACGTAGATAACGGACTTGTGTAAACAGATAGTGCCGGCAGGCAAGATAACTGAGGCAAGGACCTCGCCGGGTAGATTAAGTTACGTTTCTCGAAGGTGATAGAATGTTCGAATTATGTAACTAGATGCCTTGTTTTCCAGTAACTTCTAGTGATTGACAGAACAGTCTGGTAATCATGAGTGGAGATACAAAAGGGATTGTGGCACGCTAGCAGGACAGTTGCAGTCGTGAAACAGTTGTCGTGAAGCCAGACAGCTGGAAGTGTTATTGTAACGAGAGCTAATGTAATTAGCTGCAAGTGTTTCTTATTGTCCTCGACCTTGGAAAGTTGATGTAATGTTGTTACGTGAGAATTTGACAGTGTATTGCTACGGAAATAAAGGCGATTTTTAATTTCTGCAACTCGGCCTTTTAATTATACGAACCCACAAAGCTACAATATTTTTCCGACGGGATGAAAAATCGGACGTCGCTTTCCAAGTGTATAGCTATCAAATGAGACTGCACGCCTCGGTAGCGTAGATGATAACATGTCTGCCTCACGTTCAAGAGGTCCCGAGTTCAAATCTCGGTCAGGGTGAGTTACCTGGATACGGTTTTTCCTGGGTATTCCATATCCTTATAGACGAATGTTGGGTAGCTCTAAGCTCCATTGACCCTGGACACATTTGAGCATCGTTTCACCCATTTCATTCACCGACCGATATGACTTTACGCCAGAGGACGTAAAATTGCAAACAAATGGAGACTATGTCGAGAAATAAGGTGAGATATTCACGAAAAAGAAGATATATTTTAGTTAATTGATGAAAATGAAATTTGATTTGGAAATGATTAATTTCCAGCAATTAACTAAAATAATAAGAGTTAAATGATGAAGCCTGGGACTTAAGTACTTCCGATAGTAAGTCGCCACAAACGGTGTATCTCGGATGCGAGAGCCCCTAGTGGTCAACTGGAGAATTTAATGTCTGGAAGGCACGTTGGCCATGGTAGCTCAAAGGTTAAGAGCGACTGGACGGAAACCAGGAGATCCATGGTTCAAATCCCGACCATGGCATTGACTATTTCATGTCGACTCTGTCTATCCAAAACCTTAGCCTATATACGGCTAGTGTGGAGAAATGATTAATTTCCATCAATTAATTAAAATAATAAGAGTTAAATGATGAAGCCTGGGACTTAAGTACTTCCGATAGTAAGTCGCCACAAACGGTGTATCTCGAATGCGAGAGCCCCTAGTGGTCTACCGGGGAAATATATGAGTCAACTGGAGAATTTAATGTCAGAAAGGCACGTTGGCTATGGTAGCTCAAAGGTTAAGGGCGACTGGACGGAAACCAGGAGATCTGTGGTTCAAATCCCGGCCATGGCATTGAATTTTTCATGTTGGCTCTATCTATCAGAAGATATATATTTTTTACCAGACTTATCAAACAACCCTCGTAAAAGTAAAAAGCGAATCACTGACCGATACTGCACTTTTTCCATTTCAGCAAAAACACATTGAACAATTTTTAAAATGTCTGTAAAATCCAAACTAAGCTATGAATCAGCACCAACAGTAACAAATGACAGTACACGATGATGAAACAAACTTCCCTTATAAATATCATATACATTTTGAAGCACTTATTGAAGCGCCCTCGTACTGGATCTGGATTTTAAACACATTATTCGCGTGACTCTTTCCACTCGCCCTTGTACAAACTACTCTTAAAGCCATTTATTTTTCTGCTCTATATTCTGTTCTACCACGGCTACATGCCAGCACGGCTCGCATTTTACCCATAAACCACAATGGAAAAAACAAGTGGAACTTTTTTCATGCAAAGAATGTTTAGATATGGATAGAATTTCGTGAATATCTTTGCTTTGTTTCCCTGATACTGCTCATAGAACGATACGCAAGCGATAAACTTCATGCAAACCCACTTCCTTTTTTTCCAGTAATATACTTAGGTCATTCAATAATTAGTGACATCTGAATTAACAACAAATGAAACATCTCTTACTCAGCAAACATCTTCAGAAGGCAATACACGAGCTGAACAAAATCTTAAAGTAGTTTAATGTGATTATATCTCCAAATAAAAGTAAAGTAATGGCTTTTAAAGGCAAAGAGAGTATTAGATCCAAAATTGTAATAGAAAATAATAATACAGAACAGTTAGACGAGTTCAGATGTTTACGTTATTACATGCCATATAAGAAAGAAACAGACATAATTAAAAAGTCAAAAACTTTCAACGATATAAATGGAACAATAAAAAGTCTAAAAAATAAAGCAAGTAAAGATACCATTCTAAAATTTTACAAAGTAATGTCATAAAAACAGGCAGGAATGCCTAAAGCATGAAGGATGATAATGATGATAAAACATCTTTGGAGCAGTCACATTATTGCTGTGCTTAGAAGTATTCTCCTCCAAGATGAAGAACTCGCCTCCACAGATCAAGGAGCAGACAGATGTCATCCACAGCGTCTTGTTGTCCTAATATTGGAACAGACTGCTGTACTACTGCTATAATTGCCGGTCTGGTTCTAAAGCGAACTCCTCTAAGTGGTAATTTCATAAAAAGGTTGAAATCACATTGGCTCATATCTGGTGTGTATGGCAGGATGCTCCAGAATTTCCCAATTTAACAACAGGAGCAGACTGTGAGCGCGAGCAGCATCATGTAACACAATGGGAGGAGAATTTAGGAGATTTGGACGTTTAAGGTTATGTATGATTGAAATTTCACGCACATTTTCAAAAAATCACCTTTTCCTCTTTTCAGTCTATAAAATAGTGTAGAGCCTTCCTAAATCCAATGAATGCTTAGTTAGCATACGCAAGTCATTTTTAAATGTTCTAATATAGTTTGAAAGTTATGTGAATGTTAGTGTTAGATATGAATTCTAATTCTTTAACCTTGTTTTCTCGCTATTGAAAATGTCAATATTTTTCAACATTTAAGATGCTCCTGGCATCGCGGTTTTAGTGTTAGATTAATGAAACTTGCTGCAAACGTTCATAGAGACACAGTGAATATAAATTGCCCTGGGTTTTATTGTGAAATGCATTTAAGCACACTTTCCTTCCTTCAAAACACAAAACCTTCATCTTTTGGGGCAAGAAAGCCATATTCATAGCTTTAAAAATTTCTGAAGCCTAAAGAGAAAGCTAGGGCCAATTAATAAAATGTTTCATAAAGTGACTTTAATATGCTCCATTCACACGATTTCCTTGAGGAACTGAATGAGTGATAACTCCGTAAAAATCCTAAGCAATAATGAACATGACTTTAAGTGGATCCTGTTCTTGTCTATACTTTATTGGCCGTGGTGCATCAACGTGCCGCTACTCATTTGATTGTCCCTTTAATTTTGGTTGTTAGCATCGAATCCGGGTTTCCTCTAATGTTATGATACGTCAAAGAAAACGCTCGCCTTCACGTTCATAGCGTTCTAAATGTAATCTAGCTGTTTCCATCCTCTGCCACTAGTTTCCTCTGTAAGATTGTATGGAACCCATCGAGTGCAAACTTTCCTCATCTTTAACTTCTTAAGTAAGTGGAGAATCGTACCAGAAGCAACTCCAAATTCCCTTGCTAGTTCAATACAAGCCCAACAACAATGTTCTTCCAGCAGTGCTCTAACAACATTCACATGCACATCATCACTTGCCGATTGCGGTCTGCTAGCTCCACGTCTTCCCTTCCACTATGAAATGCATTCACCCACCGAGATCCTTATTTCACATAAGCTTGCCCCGTATCTCTTAACGGTCACGTGACCTAATTTCCTCTCATTGTCTGTTGTTGTATAGACTGTTGTGCGGTAAAAATTATTCCGTTATTTAACATGGCGATATTATCTTTATATCTTGGAAGAGAATTGTCAAATTTATGTTTTCGTAACTGTTTGAATTAAATATATTACGCAACAGTGTTAATTTATATGAAATGCATGTTAATTCCTAAACGAAGTTGACACAATAGTACGTGCTTTAGTGGTAGTAGTGACATATTTGTTTATATAACGTCTATCACTGACCTTGTTCTGAGCTGGATTTGTCATATATTGCCATTCGAAGGTATGCTGTGCCGAGTACGAGAGCTAAATTATTTTACTGATCGTTTATTGCGCGTGTATTTATTATATTATAATAGTAGTCTACCGTCAGTTTTTCACTGAAGCATCGCAAGGGAAAACCTTTACAAATCAGCGAAAAAAATGTGGTGCATCCAGACGCTCTAACCATTGAGCTACTATGGCCAACGTGCCGATATGACATTAAATTCTCCAACTGACTTGTGTTTTTTCCGGTGAACCACTTAGGAGTTCTCATAAACACATGAGACAACTACCATAATGGCGACTTGCTATGCTGTAAGTACTTTCAGATCCGGGCTTTATAGTTAACCACTATTAGGTCAATTAATGGAAATTAATTGTTCTTTCACACTGGCCGTGTATAGGCTAAAGTATGGACAGATAGTCAGACCGAAAAATTCAATGCCATAGCCGGGATTTGTACCACGGATCTTCTGGTTGCCGTCCAGCCGCTCTAACCCTTGAGCTACTATGGCCAAGGTGCCGAAATGACACAGCTTATGTATTGCTTTAACTCCAGAAAAAATGCAGACTTGTACCTGCAGTAGTTTTATAGATTAGCGCACCCAAAGTTTAAAAAGAATAAAACAGTAAAACAGCATTAAAGTTTTGCTATGTTGGAACTACAGAATATCCCCAAATCCATATTGTGCATCTTTTTCACCTCATCAGCATCCTTCCTCCTTCGTTTTTCACTCCTTCACTTCTTCATAGACGCCATGGTCACTTACTCTATGGCATTATTAATTATTTTGTTAAATTTGGCTCGAGGGGGGCCTGGTAAATTGAGAACAGCAGTCAATATCTTACCTGCCTCAATTCCCTTTCCAATGCTTCTCAAGCCATAAGCAAACCTTACATTTACTTCTGCACCACTTTCAATAGTTCTGGATGTCTCAAATGTTTAATATTTATTACATTTTGGCTACTGAGTGATAATTTAACTAATAATCCATTTCGTTTCTAGTGTCCTCTGATAAAACAACTTTTATTTTTACAAAATTTACACTGTACAGAGTTTCTATATCTACTAACTGAAAACTTGTTGATCTAATATCATTATTTACTTTAGTTAAATTGTCATCACTGCCATTACATAATGAAGAAACCAACTTTTTCCTGGAAGAACTAATTTTCACTTCACATTCATCGCCAATGTTAGAGCTTGGGTTTGACGAAGTCAATATATTGTCATGTGTTACTACACTTTTTGCATTTTAGGGGTTGTAATTCTTTTGTTATGTAATCGGGATTACTTCAACTGTTTATACTGGTTCCCATGCCAATTTCTTACACCAAATTCTTTCCATCTTGGAAACAACAGTAGTAATTCAAAACATACTAAACAAAGCATGGAAGAATTAACATCAGATGCAGAGATTAATATTAATATAAAAACAAGGACTTCCTTTCCTAATAAGGGTCTGCTCTGGAATATAGCTTCAATAAGGTCACACCCAAGGAGAGAACACAGTTACAAATGGCTAATAGGGGGCGTGGCACACTGTGAATCCATTTTAAAATGAGTCTATTTAGGACTTTTAAAACTGTGGCACAGGAAAATAAATATCGTTACTCGCTTCTACAATCATTTGGGAAGATTATTTTGACAATAACTCATTTTATGAAATTTCACCCCTGGCTCCCTTTAAATAAAATTATCAATCTCGCGGCTAACAAACATTATGTACTCTTATTTTTCATTGTTGTCAGCTTTCTTGATTTACCGTTGATAGCGCCAAATGCAGACAGTGTTGCCACTAATTTTTGAATGACCCTTGTATATTTGTCAAATTGTTGGTTGGAGTACAAAGTCAACTTCAGGAATTTATCTATAAACGTGAAAGGAAAGCTATGGCTCGTTTTGTGCTTGAATGCCAGATTTTATCCGCCAAATCCGAATTTCCAGAGCAGATGCCGCTTTCTGCGAAACGTTTATAATTCCAGATACCATCATCCCACACACCATCATTGTTAACATCATTGCCCGGGTATGTCGTGCGGATTACACGCTTTCAACAGTCCGTACGTATGCACAAAATGCGTGGGAGTCGCTCCCAGGGGATCAGGGCTCCCGTTCCTGCACATAGCTCAGCCTTTTCTTTTTAATTCCCGTGCACCGGAAAATTAGTTCCACGGACAAGTCTTCGAGCCATATTCCCGAGGGATATATGTACTACACCAACCACAACTTTATACGAATGAGTATTGGCCTTTCCGATACCAATAACTGCCAACTGCTCTACTGGAGTGTAATTTCGGTAATAGTAGTTATTTTCTCCATCCCCTCATTCTTTTTCTCTCTCTAGAAAATGTAAAACCTTAATCTTTCGAAATATATATAGCAAAGAAACAATTTCAATGTGGACAGAACATGATGCGCTCAATGCTGTACTCCCAGAAATGTTTTACAGTCAGCCATATTAATGAAAAAATTTGCAATTTTTATACACAAAATTAATAAACATTGTTACAGTTTGACTTCAGGCATTTTTCATTTTTCTTTATTATTTGTTATCATTGACATAAGATTTAAATATAATCTTTTCACAAAAACTCTTACAATATTGTAGAATAAGGATCCCAATTGCAGTTTTAACACTCTACCCATTCAAGTTCTCAAACACATGTAAATACACTTTCATAGATTATGAAATACCACGTAAATTTGTAAAGCGTTATTTATTTCCTTGCATTTTACCGTTTGAATACATGCCTCCTGTTCCAATAATTATAAGCTAGAGCGGGGCTATTCCGCTCATTTCAAATTTATGATGTTATAAAATAAATTTAAAAAAAAAACAATTTTTATGTTAAACACAGAGCAGAACAGTCTTTATTAAACCCTTAAAGCGTACAGATGTTATAAACATACATATTTTATGCTCACTTTCTTTTCATGCGACAAGCTAGGTGAAAAGATGATTAGATATCAAAGTTTCGGGAGTGTGCATCGTTCCCAGAAATACTGGATATAACAGAAATATAAACAAAGACAAAACACTATCAAAATTCGCATTACTGAACAAAAGACTGTTTTCAGTAAATTAAATGCCAGGTCAGGAGATGACGTGAGTATAGAAAAATTTGTCAAAGAAACGTAACAACTAAACTTGATTATCAAGTTGTATTGATCTTTGCTTCTTAAATCGACGGATTTTCATTTTATTGTTGGTTTCCAAGAGGAGCTGAACTGAAATCCAGCATCACGATTAAGCGTGCTCCTTTCAGAGGAAATCGCCAAAGCCTCCTTAATTCGCCACTCCCAGTAACTGTTGCATTTTGCCAAGATGTTCGTCTCCCGAAAATTGCCTTCTGGCAGCTCTCCTCTAAACTCTCTCCAATGGGATCGGAGACTCACAATTTAGTTTTACAATAGGTCTACGCTTTTCTTTCTTTTTGCTCCGATGTACATCCAAAGCCCCTTGCTGCCAAGTATTTTAACCTGGAAACTAAATCTTTCTCCTCCTTCAAACTGAACACTGTAGGATGACCAACCTCCTAATGTTTCTTCACGTTGATGTGCATGAATACGATCCTTGAGTGTAGAGTAAGGCACTGTGAAAATGCCCGCTACTCCTCTTTAACTTACATCGCCGTTTAATACGCTCGTCCAGCAATGTCGTCCTCGTCCAGTTTCGTTCCAGCTTTCTTTATTTATATGTGTGTACCATCTGAAACGATCAAATAAAATTCAGTAATAGCTTTATAAGAAATAATTAGGTTAAAAGAGCACAAAAAACCTATATTATAACTGGGCGAGAATAACCCCTCCTTGCTTGGGCGGAATAGCACCAAATGTTGAGCTTTTGAAATTGTGCACCATGTGAGAGCTATGATAAACGCGCCATCTGCTATGCATGGACGTAACCCAAACTATCACCTACAATCACACTGATTTTCAATAAAAATAAATCTGCAGATACTAGTCCCTAAGTTACAAATGGTATTTCTTATTCAAGGCAAAAAACGTAATGTAAGTTACTTACCTTGTAATCTTCTTTTAATACTATTAAAACAGCAGCCTACAACTTCAAGTAATTCATAAAAATGTCACACAAACACCAAGCTTGACAATGAACTAGCAGGTAAGTCATCGCTGCCCATGATTGTTGGGCAGTAAACCAACTTGCTTATTTCGGGTGGAAAAGCCCCGTGAACGGAATAGCCCCGCAACACCCTACAGTTTCAGCATTCATCGTTTGAGCTTAGTGAAAAAAAAAAATTGAGGACTCCATTCTAGACAAGAAGAACCTCGGTTGTTTGTATTTTCTTGTTGTGTTCCCCTATTTATATTTCGCCTTTAATTGTAATAATTATATTGATGAACTTTTATCTTTAGAGCATAGACTTACATCGACACTCGTATTAACTCGTGTACACAGGCCCAGAGAAGTAACATTCTACCCCATAAACTTCTTCCTGCTTAAAACCAATACGTCTACCTAAAATGTCCCGGAAAAAATCTATCTGTGTTGAAACCTTGTTAGGATGGGCATACAGCAGGAACCCTCGAGCTGTACGCAGCCTGCCAGCAAATCGGTCGGTCGATAGGTCATTCATCGCCCTATCTAAACAGCACCAGCAGTGAAACAGGTCTTAAAAACTGTTACAGACTTCCACGCGTAGTATGCGTGACATGAATTTCTCATACATCTCATCACTTATTTACAGTTAAAGTTTAAATTAATATCTCCAAAAATATTAATGTTTCGTAAAATTCATATGGAAATATGTCGCCTGCGTCCTTATGCCCCTGTGGTGCAGTGCCTTTGTGTAACCT